>BMAW01040818.1:35591-73611 GCA_019974015.1 Nephila pilipes
AGTTGGAAAGTAAAGTTACGAAAGCGCGCATTGCTTTTGGATGCTGTAGCCGTAAGCTAAGAAGCATATATAGCAATGGGCGGAGAGCAGATTAAGGGGTGGGACATCAGTTCGAAGACGAAAGCGACTTCGAGAAAGCTGTTGTCCGCGGGATTTTGAGAGGTTATAAAAAGAAAAATTAAACTATTGAATTAAAATGAATTAAAAAGAAATGCCGTTCCGAAACCAATTTAAAGGAAAATTTAGCTATTTAAAATTAAGGGAGATTTTAAACGCGAGGAGAATGAGTCGAAAAGTAAGAATTGAGCAATTTGGAACTATGCTCCAATAGCGACGCCTGGTAGAGAAAACAGTTATTACCTTAGAAAGGTGATGATTTTAGTTGTTTACAATTGGAAAAGTGTTTAAATTTTCAAGTTTTCGAAAAATTTAAAATTTTGAAAGTGATCGACAGTATTACGCGAGGTCCATTTTGACCATGGGACATTGCCACTTATCGATGTGAAGTCCTGAATTTTGAAAATTAAGCAGGATTTCACTAATGAATTGCTTTAATGCGCTCGCAGTCTTTTTAGGACTGGAAAGTGAACATAGGAGTGTTCGAGCGCTGCTCTGGGTCTTTTCTGCGAAGATGCAATGCTTGCATCATACGCAGGGAGCTGTTGAAGCGATTCATTAGGTATTTGAGGGATCCTATTAAAGAAATTAAAAGATTGTTTTTTGATGAACTCTAGAATTGGTTCAATTTTAAGGTCGTTATGCAGGACTTCGTTCCGAACAAACCAGGGAGCATTTAACATTTTCCTAAGGTGGATGTTTTGAAAGACGTGCAGTCGTTTCAGATGGGTGGTCGCCGCAGACGCCCAAATAGGCGACGCATACAACATGATTGGTCTTAAGATCGACTTGTAGAGCAAAATTTTGTGCCTGATCGCCAGCTTGCTCTTACGAGAAATCAAGCGTGTGAGCAATCTGCTCATTCCGATAGCCTTTTGATAGGTTTTTCGGATATGGTGGGAAAATGTTAATTTTGCGTCTAAAACCAACCCTAGGTACTTGTATTCAGTAACCCAGGGGACAGGTTGATCGAAAATGGTGACTGCTGGCAAATTGCCAATGCACCGTTTTTTCGTAAAGAGGAGGCAAGCGCTTTTGGATGCATTAACTTTAATTTTCCAGTTAATGAGCCAGAGCTGTAAACGAGATATGTACCTCTGCAATTTTTCAATAATTTTCCGATTGCAGATGTCTTGGGACATAATGGCAGTGTCATCGGCGTACATCGCCAAATGAATGTTGGAAGCCTTCGGGATGTCATTTACGTACAAAGAAAAAATTCTTGGACTTAAAATCGATCCCTGGGGGACTCCACTTAGGATTGGACGGGGGGAGGAGACTGCATTTTCAACTCGAACCCGAAAACTACGAGAGTCAAGGAACGAGTGAATAATTTTGATAAGTTGGTCCGAAATTCCAAGTCGCATCATCTTGGAAATAAGCCCATCGTGCCAAATTTTATCAAAAGCTTTGGCAATATCGATAAAAAGCATACCCGTGGCCTTATTATTGGAAAAGCCGTGCTGGACCGTCTCAGTAACTCTAAGTAACTGTGTTACTGTAGAGCACTTTGGAACAAAACCATGCTGCTCTGGAATAACAATATTCCTGGAATTGCAGAACTGGTCCAGGCGATTCAAAATAACAAATTCGTATGCTTTGCTCAGCGAGCTGAGTAACGATATGGGGCGATAATTTTGAGGTTTAGAATCATCCGAATCAGACTTGAGAATGGGGACCACCACGGCGATCTTCCAAGCCTTAGGGAAGTAGCAGTTTTCCATAAGAAAATTAAAGAGCAGCGTGAATAAGTAAATAAATTTAAGAGGTAGGTTTTTAAGGATGCGGTTTGAAATTAAATCCAATCCCGGAGCCTTTTTAATTTTGGTTTTATGAATAAAGTCCAAAATTTCGCTAGCCTGGACTGGTTCCAGGTCTAGGCATGTGGGGGAGGCCAAAAACCTTTGGACTTCAAGTTTAGTGTGAGCTGAGAATCTGGGATTCTCGTCTTCATTTGGTTCGAATTGTTTTTGAAGGCTATCAGCTATAACTTCCGCCTTTTCAATAGGAGCTACAGCAACACTGCCAAGGGCACCCTTCAGGGGCGGAATGGTGTGAAAAGGCTTTTTGAGTCGGGAGGTTTCCCTCCAAAGGGTGTTTGAGTCAGGCGAGAGGCCTTCAATGTGTTTTTCCCATCTGGATTGGGAAAAGTGTTGAATATCTCGTTTGATCTCATTACTGAGTGCACGGAGTTCAGATTTAAGAGCCGGATTCCTACATCTTTGCCAGACTCTCCGTACATAATTTTTGTGACGAATTTTATTTCTGATTTCTATAGGGAGTCTCAGAGGAGGTGGTTTAAATTTTGGTTTTGAGGCCGTCACAAGTGCCTCAGAAATAATTTGACCAATTTTGTCGATAGATTTTTCAATATCTTCATTGCTGGAGGTTTCAGGAATGGGGAGGGGTTTTGAATTTAAAATAAATTTAAAATTCTCCCAATTGGTAGAGAGTTGCTCTGGTAATTTCAAAAATGCAGAGTTTGTATTAAGTGTCAAAATGACCGGTAAATGATCTGAACTCAGATCATTAATGACTCTTATATCATAATTGAAGGGAATATTTTTGAGGATTGCAAGATCAATAATAGAATCCCTAGCCCCCGGCCGGGACCTAGGGTTTATGTGCGTAGGGGTGTACGGTGCAACAACCCTAGCACCAGGAGTTCTGCTTATAACATTTTTGAGTTTTTGGCCAAAAGTGTTTGATCTTGAATCATACCAGTCTTTATGACGAGCATTCATGTCTCCAGCAATGATTACGTTTTGACCAGAATTGAGAAGTTTAATGAAGTCCTCCTCTGGAAAATGGCATCTATTTAATGGGGTACAGCGAATATAAGCAGAAATTATTCGCAGTGGTGGATAATTATTAATTTTGATTTCGATAGCAGTTGCATCTATATACTGTAACCTCGGCAAGAGGACTCTGCAATGTTCATAATTATTTTTACAGTATAAAGCGGTGCCTCCGTCGATACGAGGAGTTAAAGTTATTCTATCGTCTTTGTAAAGACGATAGTTGGCGATCTGGGGTTCGTGCCCCGGTTGGAGCTTTGTTTCTTGAACCAAAAACAGATCAAAATTATGCTCTGTGACGAAGTCTCTGACTTCGTCAATCTTGGAACGCAAACCATTTGCGTTCCAGAACCCAAGAGAAATGTCATGCACGTCACGATTGAATATTAATGTTGGGGAATAGCGCGATATGCGCGCCCATGTTTAAGAGCGACATAGGCTTCAAAAATAATACAAGCCTTGTCGTCGGCCGCAGTGACCTGGCGGAGGGCAGGGAGACACTCCCTAAATGCCCGAGCAAATAATTGCTCATCGACATTTGCGTCACAAGCAATAGATATTACGGCACGGAAAATTTCCCCAAAATTTCCAGTGCTGGGAGTAGCCGTAGGATTTGGAATAGGGGCAACATGCTCTGTAACCTGTCCGGTCAGAATTTGAGAATAAGAAATTTGGGGCGTGGCCTGTCGATAACTCTCGATAGGACGCTGGTTCTTGGAAGAATTAACATTTTTTGTTTTAGGGTTAGAGTTTTTTAAATTTTTATTTTGATTTTTATTTAAATTTTTCGGGTTTGAGTTTTTACCCTTTGGGAATCGGGGGCACTGGCGCCAATTCGCCGCGTGATCCCCACCACAGTTTGCACATCGCAGAGGAGTGTCAAAGTCATTTGGGCAATCTCGTGCCCTGTGCGCCCCAGCGCATTTGACACACTTGATAGGGAGGTGGCAAACCTCAGAGGAATGAAAAAACCCCTGACACCTCCAGCATTGAGAGGGGCGTTTATTTCCCCTGTAATTTTCAATGCTTATTTGAGTTCCGAACATTTCAGTAAAATTGTAAATTTGTTCGGCCTGTTGGTTGTTAATTAACTGAAAGTAAATCAGAGGCATTGGAGCCTTGGTTTGGAATTTTGTAAGGCGTGAAATTTTGTGTACTTGAAAGCCTTCGCTTTCAATTTCTTTTTTAATTTCCTCTAAATCTGTAGTAGATGGAAGGCCTCGCAAAATTAATTTGAGAGGACGGTCTGATTTTAACATATATGATTTAAATTCCACACCTTCAGTGCGGAGAAAGTTTGCCAATTTTCTGTATTCCGTCTCGTGGTTGACAGTGAGACGGAGGAAGCGGCCGCTGAGTTTGCTGTAAAGCGAAGGCGCTTCCAAACGTGCAAAGGAGAGGAGTTGCCTCCAATCTCCTTTAGGAGTGATGAAAAAAGGTGGGATTTTTGTTTTGTTAGGAGTGGTGGTGGGGTTCACTGCTTCCCCAGCGTCCTTATCCTCACTAATTTCAGTAATCTCATCTCCTTTGGGTTCGTTAATATTACCATTCTTCACGGTAAGATGCTTGGAAGGAGCAGAAAAGCCATCTTCATCGGCAGAACGCTTCTTAGCGTTATATTTCTTTGATGCTCCGCCCTTAATTGGAGATTTAGGCTTGATTGGAGATTTGGGCTTAGCACCGCCCACTTCCGGTGGATTGGCTCCGCCCACTTCCGGAGAATTGACTGGAATATGGCCGCCATTATTCTTCGACGCCATTTTCTTCATTCTTTTTTCTTCTTTCTTCCTTGCAGCTTCTATAATTTTGTCCAGAATAGCTGCAGTAGCAGGTAGTTTGAAAAGCGGAACTTGAATTTTACTTTTGATGGTCGTAAGTTGAGCATATACTATGCCCAATTCTGCGTGCGCCTTCGAGAAGTCCGTTGGGTTTTGATACGATGCGGCGCTCAAACGCTTTGCCCATAAAGCGTAAAGGTCTCGTAATTGTATTAGTTTCCTAATACCTTCTGCATTTTTGACGAAGAAGTTGTTGATTTCGTCAGGTGAGGCTTCTGGGTCGAGGCGAACTGGAGTAACGATGTCTTCATCAGTTGCCGGAACTTCATTCGGATGATTTTCTTCTGTCGAATTCCCCGGAAGAGGTGTTAATTCCGTGGGAACGGCTTCACTAATTTCCATGGTCGAAGCCATGGCTAAACGCCAAGAGAAAAACTATACAAAATGCGCAATTTCTTTCAACACCAATGGTGAAAAAAGGGAAAAAATAAAACTTTCAAAATAAGAGCTCAGGAACAGTCGTCTGCACTAGTCAGAGTCAGGAACCGGAATCCCATTTGTATATTTATATGCTTTGGAGTGTGACATATTCAATTTTTAAAAACAAACGGTTTTGATACTTTTTTAAAGACATTATCTGTCCAACTTATAAAGGCAGACGATTTAATTTAATGTGATACTTTTTTTAAGATTTATCTGTTCGACTTTTAAAAGCAGACGATTTAATCTAATGTGATACTTTATTTAAGACATTACCTATTCTACTTTTAAAAGCAGACGATTTAAACTTAAGGTAATACCTTTTTCAATATTCTTTATTAAGATATTTTTTTTGGCAACACCAGATCATAGTTTTGATTTTAGATAATTTACTGGCAACGGATATGAAATTGAGTATTGAGTTTGGTTCCGAGAGATTAAGACGAACGTTGAATAAGTGGTGCCTGTGTAAAATTGTGTCTTGAATTTATGCTTGAAAAGATGTGCGCAAATAAATGTGATGTCCTGAAAACAAGTCATTTTTATTAATAGTCTTCAATACAGTACAGGTGTCTATTAATTTTATTCAAAAATCTAATAATGAAATATTTTCATTAATATATTACTTATAATTACTGAGATTTTTTTCCTTAATTTGGATTTCTTGCAATATCCAAAATATTTTTCTAAACTTAGATCCAAAACTTTTAGTTTATATTTCGTGAATTATGTTCATGAATTCCCGCTTCTTTTCAGAGTCAAGATCTCCTATTGTCATTCTATCGAGTTTCACGTTATGTTATTGAATAATCATTTCCTCATTTCTGCCCGACAGTGGATGGATATGATCCATCAGCGGCTATGACGGGCGTCTGGTGAACGACGACAAATAATGCATTCTAGATGACAGAGCACATTACAGTGGGTAAACATCAACACGCAATATGTGACAGCATCTCTTTTCTTGGTTCTCCTCTCCATAAAACTTATTCTTGTTTGGTTCCTCTTTCTTTTTACCGCTTCGTAGCGAAAAAGAAAGACAAGATGATAATACTAAGGGAACACCTATTGTTTGTCTTCGTTTCCATGCGAGACTAAAGAACGAGATTCTTCTGATGAATTATAAGAGAAAATAGATCATATGCATCAATAATAATAAGTTCTACAACTTTTTCTTTCTAAATATTTGATTGATTCATTGGCTTGAGACAAACCTGAAAGAAAAACTCGATGGATTCATAACCAATTTGGGTTCTTTTGACCACTCATATTGTTTCTTTCCCGAAAGTAGAAGGATAAGATTCATTATGTAATCAAATATTGTTAAAACTACAATAAGAGGAATCCTAGTTTTACTGACATTATATAACAAACATTTAAATGACAAATAAATATATACATGATTCTCTAAAATATAGGAAATTTAAATTATCTATTCTGGATTTATTAAAAATAGCTAATGATACTAAACAAAGTAAACAAAAATAGAAAAGTTTGTTTAAATTTTTTTCTAGTACGGTTAAGTGTAAATAGCGATACTTTTATCAAGATAGAGCAATTGCTTATACCAACACCCTAAATGTAATAAGCCCAATTATAATTTCAAAAATGTACATCATTTTTAAAAATCATTTTTTCAGAATGTGATTTAGGCTGTCCATGATTTTCTCTGCCCTAACCTCAGGAACTTTAGAGTAAGCTGAATTGCATAAAACTACAAGTTCTTCCTAATCGAAATGTTATGTGACTAGGTAAATTAAATAAAGTTAAGAAGTGCAGAGAATTAAATTAGAAATAGTGATATATGAATGAAATAAAATTGAAAGGAAAAAGAGAGGAGATAAAGGATAACTTCAATCTGATAGTTATTAGTGTATCGGTATATCGTAATTAATCTTTTGAAATGAAGTGTTACTTAGTTAAAGTACAAAGATACGAAGCCACAATCAGTAAGAATTGTTGGAACCAGAACGAGTGAATTGGTTAGCTAAGATTTCATATTAAAATTGTAATCTAGAATTGTCGAGTTAAGTGGGATTCGCGAAAGAGCGACCTTTATCTTTGCTTCAGTATTAAAGTATTTTATCTTGCTTTTGTGTTTCTTCCAATGTTTTCCAGTACTTATTGACATAAAATAGACTGAAAAATGTAAGGAAAACTGAATAAAGATGTCACAAGATTACTTAACATTTTAAGTTACACTTAACATAAGATAGGTTAGCAGTAATCTTCCTGAAAATACTCAAATATTTAAGAAATCGGGGATAAATTAGTTTGTAATAATTAAAACAACAAACTACAGAAAAAAAAAAAAAAAAAACTTTAGTTTCTAAGAATATTGTTGGAAATTAAATAAAATAAAAAGGGGGGGAAAGAATTATATTCTTATACGTATATTACAAGGATCGACAAACTTTTCAGGGAAAAGAGCCAAATTATCAAAGAAACAGGTTAACGAAGCTAACAGAGATCCGCTTATATATATATATGTGTGTGTTCATCCGGACAGCATTTCATTATGACATGAATTCAAATTCCAAGCTTCATGAAATAATTTCAATACCATTAATACCGAAAATACATTATTCTGAAAAAACTTTATGAACTTTGTTAGTCGAAAATATAATTTATCTCGTTTTCACATTAAATTGACATTAGTTCTTATATATAAACGTTATGAACTTTACAAGCCGAATCTCATTTTCATGTAAAATTAACATTGGTTGTTCTTGCATGCATCCATTCAATTTTAAATTATACTAACACAGATCGCCTTGGCTAATACGCTTGGTACGCTTATGTTTGTATATTTCGGTATATATGGATTTTTAGGGCAAAAGAAAATTAATCAGTGTAAAATTTCTTTTTATTCAGAAGTTAGAACTATTACCTTTCATCATTTTTGAAAGTTTTGTTATGTGCCGAGAATAGCTAGATGTTTTCCATTTTAAGCAAGATTTTATAAATTATCAGTTGTGAAGTAGCTATTCTGCTTATTTTTTATTTGATTTATGGAAGGAATATTTGTTGGCATAAACACGTGGAGCTTAAGATTGTGAAAACAGCAAATGCTAACTGTTTTTTTTTTTCGTGTTGTATGTTTCGGGTAAACTATTACATGTATCAAATATTATTGTTTCAGTTTTCGGCAGTTGTTTCATAACTCCCCACTTGTTCTATGAAATTAAATTGAATTTCTCTCTTTCGAGCCCTACTAAGCGGATGCTGACATCTGTGAATTTGTTGCTTCACAGTTCCTTGCTCTTTAAATCTGTTAACTGCATTTGAAGGGAAACAGTATCTAAGTCGAACGTTGCCAAATTTTTCTTGTTGATTTTTATTTTTTGAGGACGTACAATGAAAAATAATTTAGCTGTATTTGCTCTGAATTCGAGAATACATTCTTCAAAACTGTTATTTATTCTTCCTAATACCGTGTTGAAATAATTCATTTAAAAACAGATATTTTTGTATCGCAATATTGTTTTACATGCCTGCAGATAAGTAATTAACCTTTCTCAATATATTTGATTAAAACGTGTAATTTATTTTCAAAGCACTATGCCTCTTCCATTAATATATACATATATATATATATATAGTCCTTTTCCTTGTAATAATGCATCGAATACGTTAACATATGAAGTAATGTCGATCACATGAAATACATTTTTTTGTAGCCACGTGTCTTCTTCCAATTCCTAATGCATGACACATTTTTCACATAATAACAGTTTTATTTATTTTATACATGAACAAACTGTTTCAGGGCATTTCCTCTGAAAATCCAGCGAATCTTATTGCATAGAAGTATAAATCTAATTACTCACTCTACATTCCGAGGTAGTCTTGGTTACCTTAATAACGAAATTCATCACTGTAACCTTTTCTTCATGAAATGTTTGGATGCGAAATGCTATATGATTTATTACTCAGTGAAAAGTGAAAATTTCATACACAATTTTTTGTTACTTTAAAATTTAATCATAATTTACTTTGTTTACTCCTCTGATTACTTTAACTTAATCAGTAGCAATAAAATTATTTTATTTAATTTGATTACTTTGGCAGAGGTCTAAAAAGCAGTGGTCTGTAGACCTCTGGTATCGAATGTCAATTTTTTTTTACATATATAATATCACACATATAACTCCTCTGCTAAAAACTTCTAAGTTAAATAGGCATCTAAAATTTTTAACGGTAAAACTTTTTCTAGACTTTTTGAAGTAATTTACACGAAAAAAAAGATTTAAAAAATAATATTATTTATGCAAATATGAATTATTAAATACAATTCTAAAAAAGCGAACAATAATACGCCAATATTTTTTTTCCTAAAAGGTTTACTCATGTAGAGAGATCGTTGAATAAAAACAATTTTGAAATTTTTACAAATAGTTAAAAAATATTCAATTTTGAAATACGTTGGATAGTTTTGTGGAATCTTGAGGGGGTGTATATTACTACAAAAATATTAATAATCGATCAACGCATTACCTGTTATTTAAAAAAAATGGGAAAATATGGATTTTATGCTTCTATAGTATGAATGAAATCTAATATATTCAGCCCTCTAGAGATTTTCTTTTATCTAGTATATGTATAGTTTTCTAATGGTTTTCTTTCATCTACTTAATTTTGCAAAAGTTGTGCTCACAGATGGAAATTTAATTTTTTAGAAATTTATTTATTTCGTTATTTAATTAACTTAATTAATTCATTAAAATTATGATTTAGTTTTCTTAAATCTAATAATATTGATGCAATTTGGTCTAACTGTGATTAGTGTAGTGAAAGTTATTAAGATTGAGCCATTTTTTGAGTGACTCTGTACCTTTCAGTCGGAAGTTTAATTTAAATCAAAATAATTGATTATAATTGATATATCATTATCACATGTAAGGAGAGGTGAAAAAGTCGAACATTACAAGGGATGTATGGTCTCGGAGACATCGCGCTCCATTATAAAGTTTTATGCCTCATTTAATTAAAATATCATTCTGTTATTTACGTTAGGTCTTATTTGAACTTTGAACTTTCAGGAAAAAAATATCTACTTGCATTTCAAAATAAAATAAATCTTTTCGGAAAATCTTTTCCCAAAGCCTAAGATTTCTTGATGAAAATCATATGCTGCAGTATGTTTCATAAAATTAAAAATAAAAGCAATAATATTTTGTAATAAATATCATTCTTTATTTAATTAATGTATAAGAAATCATTTGTAGAAAATTCAATACAACACAATGCAGAAAAGCTTAGTTAGTATCCGAAATATCAGTATTTCAAGGATTTCCTAGACGCAAATATTTTAATCCTGATATTTTTTAGCACATTTATCGCACAACGTTTCTGTGCATTCCATACAGACATGATTTTGACAACATACATGTAAATGTACTGTTCTGTTTTTATTTTTACTTAGGGTATTTTATTTGTATACGAGTAAACTCTAAAAGGCTGTCACTTAATCAATACTTTATGAAATTTAATTGGATCACAGACATTTTTTTTCTTTCTTTCAATCCTTAAAGTTTCCAATTTGCAATTATACGTAAGAGTTCAATAGTACAGAGTATTTCGCAAACAATTTTTAGATTAGAATAATCAATTTTTCCGTGAATTCTTAGTCTGGAAAATCGTTCTAAATTGGAGTTCTAACGTTCGGATTAAGCTCGACGGAACACCATTTGAATCAATTTTTCCCGTAATAGTATTTCACGGAATAATTTGTTGCTTCTGTTTCGGAGAAATCATTCTCACCAGAAGTTATTTTCGAGTCTGTAGAATGGGAACTTCCAAAGACAAAATCTCCTTTACAGTAATTTACCCCACCAAAATTATTTTTAGCTACAGCTAAAACTTTTGCAATGCTTTCGAAAAACGCAGATCTGATGGATTAATCAATATCCTCGGTTCTAACTTCACAGCCATGTGAAAATTGTAACACTGAAAGTGAGGGTTGGTCTCCCAGACCACTCTTGAAGAATGCGATAGAGTTTCAGTTGGATGGGCATGCCAAAACATTATGAAAAGAGTGTTTGTTGTTCATGGTTACTAAACAGGAAGTTGGAAGAAAAATCAATTCTGTTGGACTAAACATGTAATAGGGGTGATAGAATGAAAATGTGTGAGCGATCTGTGAGACCGCACGTCCAATAGAAACGAATGGTATTTTGACAGTGAAATTGTTTTCTTATAAAATATGTTCTCATTAGATAAAGCCACAGATATCCACAAACCGTGTAACTTGAAACCGCTTTCTTAGCCGAATTAAAAAATAGTTTTCCAACTAATTAATATGGAATAATGTACATATTACTTTTATACATGAGTAGAAACTTTTCTTTAATAGTTAATGTCGGTCTTCTATGAATACAAAACACACCAGGCTCATCGAGACAAGTATTTCAAGGTGCTTTCACCCAAATAATAATAAGAGGGGAACATTGATACTATTTGTATGAAAAAGATTAACAGATCTGTTATTTTTACAACCATTAGATTTAATCTGTAATGAGTTGACAACTTGTTCGCCATCCAGTTTTATTGTACTGTTTCAGTTTATTCGTTGTTTCTTTGAAATGCTTTGTCACAACTGAATATAGTAATCACTAATAGAAATAGCAGTAAATAGTGATCACACAAAATAATTTTACCCGCACAATACAAACCGTATATTGAAACGGCGCCGTTCCAATCTAGAGGTGCGTATACACTTATGAGTCATGCAGCTAGCAAGTCGCTTGTCTAAATGGCATTGTCTAGTGGTGTGAATCGAGCAGCTCTCAAATGGCTTAGTAAAATGGCATCTTCCCAAATTTGGATGAGCGTATACACTTGTAAACCAAACCGCTCACAAGCAGCTTGTTGAAACGGGCCTTCCAGTCCAGATGTGCGCTGGGAGTTAAGCAGCTAGAGACTCTTTGTTGATATGGCACCATCCCAATCTAGAAGTGCGTATAAAATTGTAAGTCGAGAAGCTCGCTAGCCCCTTGTTGAAACGGTGTAGTTCCAAACTAGATGAGCCTATACATTTACGAGCCGAGCAGCTCGCAGAAGTACACACATCTATATCCCCTAGACGGCAGCGAACAGTACACTAGAAGAATTTGCTGTCCTAGAGCAGAACAAAATAAATTCACTGTTCATTTTGGAACAGCTTCACTGGTTTTTCATCTGCTTGTGTGTATTCAGGTTCCATTGTTTATTTTATCTTATGACTTTGTTGGTTCGCGGTTGATTATTCCTTTATCATGGATTGCTGGAAGTTTCATATAAAAATAACTTCAACGAGTACTTTTGAAGCTGTATTTTAAGCAAGTGTACTCACAATTTAATCGATAAGGTCCATGTGAGTCCACTAAAATCCATCAAAAACATGGATCGCCGTGAACAGCTCGCGAGACGCTCGTCACGTAAATATATAAGTTCTTTAAACAGTGATTTTCCTTTCCCCCTCTCCAGTGATTTCCATTAAGACCCCATCAGAACAGGGATCGCAACGAGCGGCTCGTGAGCAATCTTTTTATGGTTATATTAAGGAACTTGCATTAACCACATTGCTGAGAGATCGACTTTAAAAAGACGAATGTGTGGAGTTTAATCTTCCATGAGAAGAGTGATACTACTCCATTTTATTAGAATTGTATTAATATTCTATCCACTTAAAAACCGCTTTAAATCGTCTATGATAATGTAAAGATTAAATTTTGCAATTTTTTAAGATTCGCATTTGAATTCCTGTAATTAAAGAATGACTGCTATTCAAGGTTTCATTGAAAACCTTTGATTCTCTCTGCATTATTTGTAGCGGCTTCGAGTAATAAAGGACCACAGGTACTTATCTACACATACATACCTATCTATCCACTTACAGACACCTATGTACACATACACCTACGCGCTAAATCATTCGCGTATTACTTCATTCGTAAGTGTATGTGCTCTTTGACTCTTCGCCTCAATTTCCGTACGAATAATTTCTTCATTTTAGCGCACTGTTGAATTTTGATTGATTAAGAAACCCTTTGGTGTATTTTCAGTAGTGGTGAAATCGTTTCATTATCGATATAACAACATTCTTTCTTTTCAGTTCGGTTCCCCATTTTTAATTCTTCCGTTCTAAAGAACATTTTTAGAGCGAAAAGTAAGTTTATGTGAACAGGAGTTCAAATGAATCAGTGACAAATCCAGAGAAAATGTTACCGAATTAACATTTGGGAATTCCATTAAAATGTATGAGACAAATTAATTGCAGTTGAGTGTTTCGGAGGCATAAAAAAGTTCCTTAATCGAAATAACATTTCGTTCTTGAAAACGCGAGTGCAATGGGAAATTAATTAAGCGACAGCTGTGGATGAAAATCAAGATCGGTTTTAAAAGAGAAACATCGAGAACTGCAGTTGTTTTCGACAAAGCTCGTTCCGTTCTCTAGGTGTACTAGAAAGGGTCTTTGTATATTCGAATGGAAATATTTTGGAACAACTGGAACTGGAGAATAAAACTTCTAGTACAAATTTTGATTCAAAAGATAAGAGAAACTATTCTATGTTTTAGCATTTTAAAAGGAAGCTATAACCAAATAATAGAATTGTTTTATAAAATAGTTTAAAGAATATAATAAAAAAGAAAACTAAATTAATGTTAAACATTAACATAAGAATTAAAAAAGCAATTGCTTAACAATTGAACTGAATAACAGGAAAGTCCCTAAATTTGTTAAACAGTATCTAGAATAATAATATTTTTAATGGAAGATTTTTGGTTTTCGAATTATTCTTATGCAAATATGAGCTTGACATTTGAGGAAGATTTCAACTTATTGGCATACTGCCTGTTTCTATAAGTCAGCCACGAATTTTGACAAAGATTATGGGTTATAAGCAAAAGATCGAAGGTCAGCTTGTATACGAATCTGCTAATTCCCAATAAGCGCAGGTATTCTTCCATCAGCAATGCGCTAGTGATAAATCGCCAAATGTAGCAAGTTTTTATCTTTCAAGTTAATGCCAAAACTAATTCCAAATGAAATGTCAATCCAGTTTTGAAAATAAGACAGTTTATTTTTTAAAGTGTTTATATTACTGGTAAGTAGAATGGTCGCCAAAACGAACTGATTCTGGCGAAAATTCTGCACTCGGCATACAAAAAGGGTCAAAACGTACATTAGAAACAAGAATAAAAAAATAACGTAGATAATACGCTCTTTAAAATAAAGAGAAAGATAACTATTACTTTTAACTTCTAACTTATAAATTTGGGTGTTTTGAAAAAATATAAATTTTATAAAAAAAAAAAAAAAAATTAAATCGTTTTTCATTACTTCAGCTTATGTACGGAATATAAATTTTGGAAAAAAACTAATATTCTTGGTTTACACACGACATAGCTTATAATCAGAAATATACAATATTCAAAATCCCGTATATCTCTATCACATATCATCCCAGAGTTTTCCTAAAACAAGTAATGGATATATATATATATATATATATATATATATATATATATGTGTGTGTGTTTGTGCGTGCGTGCGTGGCCGTGGTAACCTAGTGGTCATAAGCGTGGACTCGTGGCTGGTGGTTTTCGTCGATTCACGGGTTCGAGCCTTGACTCCACTTAGGATGGACAGTGTTACTGGGAAGGATGAACGTTGTTTATGTCGGTCCCAAAGTCCTTTCTTTGCCGTTGTGGGGAAGTCAAGAGAGGAGGGTGCCAGCTCAGGTGTCGTCCTCATCACTTAACCGAGATTCAAAATTACGGTCCATCGCCTTCAGCCCTCGTGTTGCTTCCAGTGCAACGTCAATAAAAGCAAAGCAAACCAAACGTATGAGCTTGTACTTATCACTTAAGTTTTGCGCACTGGTGTACATAAACATTAGGTTTCAATATGAAATAAATAATATGTTTTAATAGCTATTTATATAAGAGTATTTCTAGAAACACATGTATTAATAACTGAACCAAATTTTTATACTGTAATGAGTGCTTAAAGTTATAGATATGATGTAAGAAAGCTTAACGTTTAAACTTCCAATGCATAAAATTTACGAAAATTGTTAAATATGTAAAGTATTAAGATTTTCTATTGAGATGAATGCGTCTCTTTGAGCCAGAGTAGATCAATAAAGACAGCACTTTAAATTTATTTATCGCTAATATTATTTTCCAAATCATATGGCGTCATTGTTACATCGGGGATATATTAAGGGAACCGGAAAGGAATATCTTTTTTCTACATTAAATTCAAACAGATAAATTTTTATCAAGTTTTTGTTTTTAGTCAATGATGTAATCACCCTCGTTATCAAATAAAAATTTTTTTTGCCATTTAGTGCAAACATTTTTAATACTAGATCTATAAGAAATTAATTGGTTCTGAAGCAAAATATCTGGACATGGTATTTTGGACATCATCCCAATTTTCAATTTCTTTGCAACTTAGAAACTGTTGTAGTGATCGGAATAAATGAAAATCCAATGGATCAAAATCGGGCAAGTATGGTGAGTGAGGCAATACCTCCTATCTCAATTCATTAATTTTTTCCAGAGTTTGTCTTGGCCATTGCGGTCTTGCATTATCCTGCTGTAGAATAACACATTTTCTGTTGACAATTGCTAGGAACTTTTCAATTAAAGATCTAGTTATTTGCATGATCCATTTATTCACAGCAAAGGTCTGCATTCACTGTTTGTCCTGGTTTCAGAATGAATGACCCCACGAATACTCCACCAAACACACCAAAACGTCTTAGCTGTACTTCTTGGCGATTCATTTGAAGAGAGCTACTGCCTTTTACGTTTTGAATTATCATAGAGGACCCATTTTTCATCTCCAGTGATCAAGCGATCAAAAAATGCTTCTTTATTGTGCCGCTGAAGCAATAAGTTGCATGTGGTGGATTGATTAGCTTTGTTTTTTTCGGATAGATTATAAGGTACCAAATATCTGCTCTTCTTACTTTACCAATATGCTGCAAATATTCTTGGATTGTCGACCAAGGGTGGTTATGAGTGTTTGACAGTTATTTGATAGTCTAACACAGATTTGCTTCTACTTCCTGCCCTTAACACGTCATTGTCTAAAGTTGTTGGGATTCCTGATCGGTATGAGTCGAAAAGACCGAAATTACCGGATTTGAACTTAAAAAACCACCTTTGGTATTTATAAATGTCTAATGTATTTGGATAAACATCGCAAATATTTTGGGTAGCAACCATTGCGTTTCTATCCCTGTGAAACTCAAAAAAGCATATAATATCGTGTATGTACTTCAGGTATTTGGCTGGCTAATTCACCTTAAATTGCAAAAAAAGAAAGTAAAAAAAACATTAAGATTTAATTATTTACAAGTAAATAAGACACTATAACTTTAAAATGTCTTAAAGACGACTTTTAAGTACACAATGAGCTGATATATGACTAACGAATATCGACATCCGAAGAAACGAATTTACTTTCCGGTCCATCTAATATTATTCAATATTAAACAACTGAATTAGTCTTTCAAAGAAATTGTATACTATCCGTTTATTAAAAAGTTTAGCAAATTATACTTTAATAGTTATCATTTTTATAAGATATGAAAAGTTTTTTTTTCGTGTTATTTCCTTAAAATTTTATGCAGGATGATATTTTTAAGTGCAGGATTTGATATAGCTGCTTTTTCTATTCGTCATTAAATTCAAATATGAATTAAAATGAAATGAGAAGAGGTGAAGATATTGAAATGAGAAGATATCTTTACACATTTCTTTTATAATTATCATATTATATTATTATTGTAATAAACATTAGAATGAATTCTCAGTATGCTAACACAAGTTGGTATACTGCACATGAACATATCGATTGTACGATAAATATCTAATTATTCTTAATGGCATCATTTTAAAAAGAATATTATTCAAAATAACTTTTTGAGGTAAAGTAAACACTGAGATAATTAATTTTTCACTCATTAGATAATTACAGCATGATCCTTTTTTACTTTTTGAAAACTCTCCGAGACAGAAGTTCAACAAAAACTTTAATTTCTTTTTATCTCCGAAAACATCTCCAAAACTACTAGCGTAAACATAAATGTAGGTTTTACCAATACTGCGGAAAACTGAAACATGCGAAGGAGAAAACAAATGCACGTGTAGTTGACGGATTCAGGAAACCGCCTTTCATCGCGTGGAAACGATAAGGATCACTACTGAAACAAGGAAGCGACAGCCTTCATTGATCTTCAACACGAGATATCGACACGAATATGTTGCCACCGCAAAGATAAACAATACCGCTTTCGCGAAAAAACATGAACTTTCGTAAAATGACGCTAGAACGATAAGCACCAGCAGCAGACAAAACATTTCTCCAGATTGTTTTACTTAGCACAAAAGTTTCACCTGTCAGCTACAGCGGCTCACTCATTAAGACGACTGTCACTCCCCGTCTGTGATGGTACTTCTTCCCTTCGCTACCTTCTAAGAAAAATATTGTTTTGTTTTTTAACCACGTGCGATATTTTCTTGTATAATACTACAAAGTTTGTGACCGTTCAGAAAAATACATTATGACGATAACATGCACTAAAAGTTTAGAAAATAGAAAAAAAGGCGGTATAAGGAAATTAAAATTTTAAACAGTGTCAGTTTACAGTGTAAAATTTATACACTGTTGACTTTAATAATAATTAATCTTCTGAACATCTTCAAGTGTACCTTTGATCTAAGTGTTGTCCCTAAT
Source organism: Nephila pilipes (assembly GCA_019974015.1). Classification (NCBI taxonomy): domain Eukaryota; kingdom Metazoa; phylum Arthropoda; class Arachnida; order Araneae; family Nephilidae; genus Nephila; species Nephila pilipes. Next base: position 53,501 of record BMAW01040818.1, read on the forward strand.
ACTGTGCCTAAAAATGAATAACATTTTTAAATTGTTACTATAAATGTGGACGGATAGTTTAACTTAAAATATTAAAATACTTAACAAAAGCCAATAATTTAATTCAGGTATCCGTACACCTTCGGCGAAAATGTTTTGAAATACATTGATATTAGCTATCAAAATATTTTTAATGCTAAAATATAATCTAAATTATGAAAAACATTTTCAATACTCTGCTTTTAATTCAAAAATAAAAATTTGGAGTAGAAAACACGGTGAAAATAGTACATAAATTGATTATCAGAATGACGCTCATAACTCAAAAGTAAACAAAAATATTGTTATTCTGTAAATTATATCTTATTTCTCATAACATTTTTTGGCGCTGGTCTTACTTTTATGGTGAAAATCATATTACTACAATTTTTATTGTGTTTCGAGTCAAATAACAGTAAAAATTCAAAAAAAAAGTTATAACAATACATGATTTACACCTTTGTTACTAAAAACGTATCGATTTCACAACCGTGAAAGCATCAGGGGTTCTTAAAAACTACATAAAGAAAATATTTACAAAATTTAAATTATTTTGGTTCATAACCTTTTCTGATATATACGTTGTCACGTGTGAATATGTCGAGAAAACTCATTTTGAGAAAAATCAAAAACAAACTTTCAAATGCATTTAAAAATTAGCTATCGAGGGCAATTCAAATACCCATAACTTAAGTTCTAAATAAGATATAAGCAAAACTCAAACACTATTAGAAAGGAAACAGTTTAAATTTTACACTGATAGTAAAATTAGAAAATCAAAAATGTTGACAAAAAATGACGTTTTAAAGGTGTACGGATAGCTTAATAGTAACTAATAATTTAATTTTTTCATCTTGAATAAATTTTTAATAGGAAAATATTTACAAATCTCAAAATTAACAGCAAACCGTACTTTAACGGTTCTGTCTCGTGATATTTCGGTTGGCCTAATTTTCTTTCTACGAGCTTTTCTGGTTGAGCAATAATTTTCATCACGAATCAGACTCGTTTACACTGACAGTACATCTTCAAAATATAATTTTCGGTCTAATATCCGGTTTTTTTCCATTTTTATCTTGATATTTAATACAATCTTTTATCTTTAAAAATATGATTCAATTTTGTTTATATCTTATTTAGAAACTAAAACACAGATGTTTTAACATATGAGTGATCAGGAACTTCTTTGACTAGAAAGGCTTTAGAATACGAGTTTTCTTTTAAACATTTTTCATTACTTCAACAGACAATATCGCAAAAATTTATGCATCAAAGGAACTGAAATTTATATATGTTTTTCAAATACCTCTTTATAGAACAGACTACTTTTTGATATTTTATGTTGTGTAGAAGATGTTTTTAAATATTGCAATAATGTGAAAATTATAATGATTTTTAAAAAATTACCAGTGTTCAGAATTCGAATTACTTTAGCTTCCCAAGTAAGGGCTATATCACCCAATTACCGGGTGGCCCAGCGGGTAATGTTTGAAACAAAGTCCAATAAATGGCTCTAGGTGCACGTGAGTGAAGCCAAACTTGGTGCGCATGCTCCGGTGAGTGGGCAATTGTAAATGTGATGTTCCTTCAGTCTGCGGTGCGCTTTAGAGGGTGATTCTCGTTAGTAAACATGAACAAATATTCGACGGATGTTCGCGTCTTTATTGTGTTACAAATGGCCAGATGTGATGAAAATGTGAAGACAGTTCAACGAGCATGGCAGGAGAAGTTCCACAACAAGAATTGGCCAAACAAAAGGACTATGGCAAGGTGAGTTATTTTGTGCGTTTTACGGTACAAATGTTTTCCTTTTTGCTTTCATGTTTGTTCTGAAAAATGTGTTTCAATCCTCTTCCCTGTAGACTGTATGCCATGTTCAAACGTACTGGATCGGTGGAAGACGATAAAAAAGCTATGGCTACAGCCACTGCTACTGTGGTCACAGATGGTGCAAAACAGGTCGTCGACGACTTTTTCGCTGCCGATCTGACCCGATCTGTAAGGAGAGCAGCAGAAATGTTGGGAATAAAGCGTACATCACGTCAGCGAATAATGAAAGTGCTCGAATTGTCGCCTTACAAAATTCAAGTAACCCAACCTCTCAACGAAGACCATACACAAAGACGATCTGAGTTTGCACAGCTTATGCTTGAAAAACTTCAAACAGGTGAAATCGATGTAAAGAAAATTTGGTTTTCAGATGAGGCCTACTTCACTTTGGATGGCCATCTGAACATACAGAATTATCGCTACTGGGGCAGAGAAAGGCCGGAGATCACTGTTGTCCGAAGCCTCCACCCGAAAAAATTTCTTGTGTGGTGTGCAATATCCTCGCATGGTGTATTTGGCCCTATTTTCATCGATGGAACTCTAAGCGCGGCGAATTACAGAAAGTTCCTGGACGAGGAGCTCATCCCTTTTCTTCATGGTCATGACTTGGTCCAAGGTCATTGGTTTATGCAGGATGGAGCAAGACCACATCGTACGGCGGATGTTTTCGAGGTGCTCAATGAGCATTTTAGCGATTGAATCATTGGGTTAGATTACCCATCGCACTTCCAAGGTGGTATCAAATGGCCCCCATATTCACCAGATCTGAACCCCTGCGATTACTACCTATGGGGTTATTTGAAGAGCAAAGTGTGGCAGACAAGTCCTACGAACCTTCCAGAACTCAAAACCCCCATTACAACTGCTGTCGACACGATTGACAGTGAGGCCTGCTCACGAGTAATGGTTGGATTCCAGAACCGCCTAACTGCTGTCCTTGTTAAAGATGGCGGGCACTTCGAACCTGTTTATCATTAATTGCCCAATATGTCCATTTAATAAACGTCATTAAATTCTTCTCATGTCTCTTATTTGTTTTTATTTTTTTCATTTGTTTCAAACATTACCCGCTGGGCCACCCGGTATAAAAGTTTATTTTTTAGATAAGGTTATATTCTGTATTATTAAATTTACAAAATGTCGATAAATATTTATTTTCTATTGAGTTACCACGTTTTGCTGAAAATCTTAATTTTTGCTTATATTTGTGTAAAATGCCATTTTGACAGTAAAACTATACAGTAATGAAGTTTCTCTTGAATGTTTCTCTAATGTTTAGCCTTATAAGGCCATAAAATATGCATTTTAAGCAAAATTCAGGTTATTTCAAAATTTTTGTTCGAAGTTGTACAGTTACCTTAAGTGCGAGATATATTTAAAGGACTGTGCATTGAAGCGAACACAACTGTATATTAAAACGAAATCTATTACATAAAATGATTAAAAAAGAAAAGTACCATTAATGTGAGTATCAATGTGTTAAATTTGGAACTAAATTGCGTTCTCTTTCCTATTTTTCTATAGTGATTTTTTTAGTAGAAACTCTAACGTCAGACACAACGCGTTGTTTTCTGACTCTCCGAAACATAATTAGATTTCGTGAGCTCTCTTGGTCATCACGGACCATTTTATTCTTATCAGAGATCAAAATAGCTTCAGTGATTTTGGAATGAAAGAAAAAGACGCGATATTTTTCTAGTTTAATTCTCGTCCTGAATTGAATTTCTTTAAGCTTAATTAAAGTAACTGTGGAATACAATTTAAGAGATTCCATAAGAAATGAAGTCGCTTTCGTAATTAATTTACTCCATTTCATACTCTAGAGAAATCTTAATTATGAAGATTCCATTAAAATCGTTACAATTTCGTTGAAAATGTCATACTAATGAAATGTAATTCTAATTTTTAAATTAGCAAATTAGATCAAATTAAATTATCAACCATGGAGTAAAGAAGTCATAACATATAACAACAATTTGAGTGGTAATTCACGAAAACAAAAACAACATTTCGCACACAAAAGGAATCATAATTATCTCTAGTTCCTAAAAAGAACTTTATAATTGCTTTGAAAATGTAATATTACTGAAAATCAATTACGTAAGCTATCTATTCTGTACGTAAGTTAATAGATTAAATCACATTATTTTAATAAATATGAGGGGAAGGAGCAGTAATACTTGACAACCATTTGAATGGTAGCTTGTGAAAGTGGAAACGACAGAAAAAATCTTCAATAAATAACGAACGAAATAAAATACTTGTTTGAGAGCACAATTAAACCTAGATAGCCTCAGAGAACATTAATGCAAGAAATTTTCAGAACGGATTGAAAAAAAAAAGTAAAAGAAACTTTTACTCTAGTAAATATTTTGGATCTTAGGAAACTCTCGATCATTGATATAGCTTCTAACTGTATAACAAACAGAAGAGAAGAGATTCTGGGGATCTGGAGTTTTAGCAGAATTATCAAGACCTCTGAGTAATTCTAAATTACATGTCAATGCAATGTATAACAATTGTAATCGACTGAAGTATAAGAAATATTTTGTACTCACTTGTGAAAAAGTATATACTCCATCGAAAAGAACTTTGGAATATACGAGTACTCCAAATGAATTTCTGGAGCAATAACCCCACAATGATATTTTTGGATAATGTAAGAATAAATATATATATTAATGTTACTATTTTCTGAATATAAATAAATCCGTGTATCAGCTGAGGGTGAATTTGTTTTTCAAAAATCTATTCAAGTTTTAAATCTTGTATATACGCCGTATCAAAATAAAAAAAAATATCATTCAAAAGTGTCCAGACATTCCAAAAAGTGAAAGTGAATTTGATTAACCATTCGGAGTCTCAGACTCTGAGACAGATGTTAAAGTGTTCAGAAAGTATTTTCTTGCGTGAACACATTCAAAACACCGAAAATGTAAACTGCAAAATTGAAAAGATATTCCTCTTCCATTGATTTTATTTTATTATTTCTAAGGTAGGATTTTCGTTAATCGGGTTTAAATTTCGCCAACATCAGTTTTTTCGTTTGTGAGATTGCTTCTCAAGCCAGTAAATTAAACACTTTCTAAAATAAAACAGCTCATCTTCATAAAAGGGTGGATCATTTTATTTAGAATTATTTTCCTCGTGCACTTAATAAATATAATCTAAGGAGATAAAAAAAAATATTTGGCGATTTATCGCTCTACCTCAGTTAAAGGGAGAGTATCTGCGTTTCTAAGAGCTAGCGAGTCCGTATGTAATCCTACCGTCGCAATTTAGGTTATAAGTAATTGTTCCATGTACAGTTTTGAGAAGAAAATATTTAGCTACCGAAGGGGCTAACTTTTTCAAATATAATTTTCACATTATTCAATTTAATATTCGAATTCATACCAAAGTTCATATGACAACAGAATGGAAATTGGATTGATTGACTTATTCACTCAATCATTTAATCACTAGGCTCACTAACGCCCTCAAACATGCACTCATTATGTACTCAAGCACTCACGCGCTCAGTTATCCACTCATACACTCAAACAGGCATTTATTATGTACTTAAGCACTCACGCACTCAATCATCCACTCATACACTTACTCCCTAAAGCACTCACTCTCTCATACACCTACTCAAGCACTCACGCATTCAATCATCCACTCATACACTTACTCCCTAAAGCACTCACTCACTCATAGACAAACTCATGCACTCACTTAATTAAATATTTACTTATCCGGGAATGGCGTCCACGATAGCCCAGTGGTCATAGAAGTGGACTGGCAATTTTCGTAGAGTTATAGGCTCTAGCCACGATACCACAAAGGACCCACCGAAAATTCCTCCCTTTGGCGTGATGTGGAAGTTAGGAGAGGAGGGGGCCAGCTCATGTCGTCGTCGTCGTCACTTGACCGAAGCTCAAAATTTCGAGATTCGTTACCAATAGCCAATGTGTTGCTTCTAGTGCGACGTTAATAAAGCTAACCAACCAACCAGGGATTGGCCAGATAAGATATTCAAAAAACTATCTTTTTAAAGACTAATTGGGTGACAATTTTATCATTGACTAAACTGTAGCCCCTTAGGTAGCTAAGAAACTCCCAAATATCCCGTATTATACACAGAAATGTACGACATTTAAGTAATGAATAAATGCAATAATTTTCCTTTGAGACGTTTTGATTTTAATAAGAATACAAATAAAAAAATATTAGAAGATTATTGCTTTTTTTAGTTTATCGGTTAACGATGCTTTCCTTTTTGCACTCTTGAGTTCGAGGATATCGGTTTAACGCTACTCTTCCTTCGTATATTAATAAGAATAGATCGAATAAATAATCTTATCCTGATTATTATCTCTGTTGAGGTAAAAAATAAGAGAGAGAAGATAAAAATAATTGCTTTTTGCAATATGGTAAACCAATTGAGAAACACTGCGGAAAATCCTTCTTTATTATGATGTGAGAAAACTGGATCTTAGAGGGGTACAATACTCTGCGAGCGATCTTTAAGCTAGACATTTGTAAGGAAAGGTTTCTATTCATCCTATTTGAACACAGATAAAACAAGCTTTTTAGTTAAAAAAATCATTTTCTAACCAGCAGTTAAAATTTCAATATTATTTCCAAATATTTCTGCGTATAAAATTCCTACTACTGCCTAAAATCTTAATATTTTTACTAAATATTTTTTCTCAATTTCTTAAAATTATTTTTCATAATTCTGTGCACTGGTTAGATTGTACTTAGTTTGGAGTTATTAACATCGCACTAGAAGAGGGTTATTGGCAACGAATCTCGTAGTTTTGAGCCTCAGTCAAATGACGAGGGTGAAATCTCATTTGGTTCCCCTTCTCCGAACTTCCACACCACGCCAAGGGGAGGGCTTTTGACATAGACATATTAACACGCGGGTCTTTAGTGGTTTTCGAGCCTCGAACCCCCGACTCGACGAAAACCGCCGGCTGCTAGTCCACAACCATAACCACTTGGCAACCACGGCTACTTGATTTATTAGGATTATTTATAGAAGTGCCATTTTTTTTTCTATCACATAATACAAAAACCGGAAAAAATCAATTATATATAACTTTATAGATTTTATTTAAAAAAAAATAATCTAAATCCTTATTCTATGGACACATTGTCTAACATATTATGCAAAACAACAAAAAAATTTATAAACTTTTATATTGATTACAAAAAAAAGGTTTTAGAATTCTAAATGTAAGAGAGTTATGAAAATTAATAAGCTGAGAAAAAAAAACAGCTTTTTGTCGGTGATACGAATTTGAACATTATTAAAGAGAATTTCAATAACTCGCTAAAGAATATAGCTGAAATTATGAAATTGTGCAGACAGATTTATAAAAAATAATACTGTTAAAGTAATGTAATATAATCTTTTTTTGACATTTTTATTCTTTTAAAGGTACTATGTCCTCTTAAAAAGAAATAAAAGCACTCCTTATCGAAATGGTTATTATTTAATTTGGCTGCATATTCTTTATTTTTCATATAATTCATTTCATGATCATTCTATTTATTAAAATAATAAATTATTCAGCTGTTTTCTTCAATTCAACTAATTTAAGACATTTTCGGCATTCTTCGGTGAATATATCTTTGTTCTCTTGAGTCCTTAATAACAATATGCTGTCATTAATTTTGTCAAATTATGTGTCAATAAACTAAATTCTCATTGAATTTGACATTTTATTCTACGAACGCCAGGAGCGTGTTATTTTGCAGAGATGGAAATTTAACTTAGCTGTGAAAGGAGTTCTGAGTGAATGATTTGTTATTGGTCGAGCTGAAGGGTAAACATGCTCTTATTTGCTGCATTTTATGGAGTTGAAAAGGTTGATGTAGTGATTAGATGGAAGACGTCCTGTTGTTAAAAGATGAATTTCTGCTGTTGGGGGTAGCTCCTTCGACTGCTGTTCGGGTGGTGAATTTAGAAAGTATAAGAAGGTGGGTGAAGAATCTCCGGCATAGGATTACAAGGGAGAAATTGAAAAAGGGATATAAAAGGAGAAAAATCAGAATACATCAGGTGATAGTTAAATTTTTAATAAATGTAGGAAAAATTAAAGATAATTAGCCTGGGACTTTTGATTTTATAATAGTTTTCCAACTTTTTAATATTGGCGTTGTCAATATTTTAAAGAGAGTTGGAGAAATTAGTTAAGATATTTTTGAATGTGTTTTCTGAAGGCTGTGAGTTCGAGACCTCTTACCAGTTCCTTATTTGTGATATATCTGGTGTCTCTTGCAGTCATTCGAATATTTAAACTTTGAGCATTTCCTAAAATTTGGATTGACATAATAGGCCCCAAAATAAACCAAAACACACTGTTTCTCTCCCTTAATTAATAAAATTAGGTTTACACAATTACAAAGACAAAAATTAACCTCAATATATCCTTAAATTGAGATATTTTACGGAAGATGATAATCGAATAACTATGCATTGGACAGATTGTGAAACTTATTATAAAATTGGATATATGACTTGAAAAAATAAATGTTTTCAACTGTGTGTTGAAATTTAGTAAGGATTTTTTTTATAGAGATACATAATTTAATGAAAACTTCATGTGCCATCTGTGACATGCAAATATACTATTTAATTTTAATTTCCCGTCATTTAGAGATTGCTTTTACTTTATGCTATACAATACCGTTACATAGAATCACAAATCACGATATAAATAGTAAAAAAATATTTTGCTAGTGGTTCAACAAACCATTTCCATACGTCTTACGGAAGTGAATCTGCAATTCAAACGCCCTTTTCGTGTGTGACGTTGGGCTATTCGCGGTTTTCTCTTCACTAAACTTGGGGACTATTAATTGAGATTGATTGCTATAAATAACAATTTCTTGCCAAGCAAAATGAAACGTGATTAGTTGAATTAGAGGCAGGTAGAAATAAAATGAAGTGCGGTAGACAGGAATGTATATAAGCAAAGCGAAAGTCGCACGAGGGAGGTTGAGTGTCACTAGTGTTGAGTCTATGCCTTACAGGTGGTAGACGAGATCAAGAGTGGTTACGGGTGAGAGCGATCGTGGTAAAACCAAGAATCAAGTCAACTTCAACCGGGAAGGTTGTAGTTGATAGTTGACTTTAATTTGATATTAGGGAGACAGGCAAATATATCCAAGGCGTTACTTTGGAGAATCGGTGTTCATTTGTCTTTATAGTACAAAGCTGTGGAATAAATATTGTGTGTGAGATCTGTCTAACGTCCTCTTGCATAAGTTATTGACTTTTTAGTGTTAGTATATTTAGTTTCGCTATGGCGTAAGAGGCGAATAGGAATATTACTTCGTCACAAGTGTACCACCTTTAACAACGATGCATCAGCTACTCCATTTACCATGGTGACAAGCCAGAGCTCCGCGGAACACAAAAGCTCTGCAATGCAAAACTTTTTATTTTCCAAGTCAAAAATAAAGCTGTTATATTTAGGGAAAGATGATAACTGTGTACGAGTCAGGAAGCGCCTTCTTGAACGGCGCAATTCCTGCCACGCTTTCACACGACACACTGTCCGCACTGCAGGCGTAATGGTCTGTAGTGTCACAGCCTATTATAGCCGGTTCAATTTATTTATGATATATGGAGTCTTAACCCTTTGTGGCTCAGTGTTCCACGTAGGGGAACACCTTAACTGATTCGCCTCTCTAACTATTAAATTCATCAATACATTGATAAAATTCGGTTTCGCATTTCCTTTTACCTATCATCTTAAATAAGAGATGGTAGCACCATATAAGCCAATCCATAATTTTCAAGTAAAATACTTGATGATCTTATATTTCCAAGGAAATTAGTCTAGTTTTTTTTTTCAGGTTCAAAAATTATTGCTTGATAAGCAATTTCTATGTTAATTTGTTGGGCATAGAGTCAACTATTTATTTTATATTATTTAAATATTTTATACCAAAAGTAAACGTAGCCTCGTTGAATAATACTGGGGTGTTCCCTAAGCGAGAACACTGCGATTCTGGCATTTTGCGTGCTGTGCAAGAGAACGCGATGACATATAGAATACATAGTTCCTATTTTTCTTTGCGTGGTGTTGCGTAGTGACCCCCGGTTTAGTAAAATGTCTATCTAGCGCGAAGGATCACGGATTTAATCATTTTTTTTTTATTTACAACTATTATCGTAAGTTAGCAAAATTTTTTTATCTTACCACATTTAGCAATCATACATTAAGCACATGCCAATTAATGATACGCGCAGATGCGCATACTTTAGCACGACAGCTAAGCCCTACAAAACTATTTTTATGTAAATAAAAACAATTACAATTAAACTATTACAATGTTGGTTTGTGTTTCTTCCAAAAGAGTGTGAAGTACTTCCAAAAATATAATGAATCTAAAAATTAGACCAATTTGTAAATATATTTGTATATAAGACTCGTTTGTATGGAATTGCAAATATTTATTAATCGAAAATCATATATAACCAAGATATACAGGACTTTTTCATTCATATATGGAAACTTTGACTCACTTTCGTGCAGCAATTCAATCTCGCTTAGCTAGACTTAACAGAGTTCTAATGGCGTAGTGTTCCAGCTCAGAGACCATCCAAAGAATCAATACATTCTTTACAAAAATTTATCTGCGCGCTCCTTTAGGTCTTAATAGACAGCCTACAATTTTTTGTCACACTTTTAATTTTAAAGGGTAGGGCAGAGTTAACCGACCAGCGTTATGCTGATAACATTCTTCGACCCCACGTGGGACCTATCATAAATAGTCTCAGCAAGATAATGTTCGTTCACATAAAGAGAGAGTAACTCAAGACATTCCGTGTCTTGTTCAGACTCTTACAAGGCAGACCCGTTCTCCGTATATGCCCCATAGACCATTTTTTACCCAGGCCCAATTGCCACACGCCGCCGTATCATTTTGCACATAATTTGGAGGTGGCTGTCTGGACTCATTTGCCTGAGGACGACATGTGGCATTTAATCAAGTAAATGCTAGACCGTATTCCGGCATGTATTGCAATAGGAGATAGTCCGACTTGCTGCTGAAGCTGCACTGTTTTTTTAAACATTTTTCAGAATTTCACTTGGTGTGTGTGTGAGTGTGTAATCAAATTTTCGATCGTTAATTTAACCAACTTCCCATTAAGCTAGAGCTCTGAAACTTTGGGAAGCGTTCTTACTCGCTTAACAATGCAATATTTAGACGTTTCCAACAAATTTTAACTAATATTTCAACATTTTTTTAGTAACGTAATTTGTGTAGTAATCTGGCGCCATCTATGGAAGATATATTCAATTAAGCAGAGAGAGTGATCTTAAAGACGAGAGAGATGTGAGGTTTTTTACTAAGTTTTAACTAATATTTCAATAATTTATTTTAATAAACTTTGCCACCATATAAAAACGCTGTTTTTAAAAACGTTGGTTTTTATCTTGAATTTTTCATATTATATGCATTACATTAGTCTGATGGCCTTGATTTCGGGATCAAATGAATCTCTTGTCTATATTACTATATGGATTATATTTCCTTTCGAATTGAAGTTTCCTTCTTCATGCAGTATTTTTTAATTTTCTTGAGTGTACTTTAAAATATAAAATAAAAATAATGAATCCTAATCGAAAACTAATCTTTGAAATCTTTCCACGTTTGTATTAATAACTATATTTTTTGTTTTTATTATCAATATTGTAGTAGAAGCAACTAATCCATCGCACAAAAGAAAATATAATATTCTCTTACCTTTGAATGAAGTACGTTCAAAAAACAAAGATGCAAGTTAAAAGCAACAAAGGTCCCTGAAAAACAAAATTATTGACAAGATATATCAAAATGTGTTTAAAATGAAATTATTCCTTCAAAATATGTTCCCTGGTGTACCTTTATCTAACTTTTGTTTCTATTCTGTAAAAGATGTCAATCAGTTCAAAAAGGAATGCATTCTTCTATCTTTCTGAATCAATAACAACGAAAATACGTTTTTGTCTTCGTCATATGACTATGGAGGTTACCGTAATATATCATTGAAATATCTAAGCTGAATCTACTCGTAAAGAGGAAAAATTTGATCATGGATTTTTAGGGTACACAGAGCTGAAAGAGATAAATGGAAATATATTTTGTTTGAAAAACATACATTAAACAGTTATCTATCATTAGAAATGAAATTTATTCAATACAGACACATTTTTAGTCATGTAATGTATGTTGGGCGCCAAAGATATTTGTATTTTCCAATGACTTTCTAGTTTTTACTACATTCATTTTTCTCAAAGCAATTCTTTTTCTTGCACAAAATTCACTTTGAGGCTCACATTGTACCTTTAAGACACAGTATTGTAAGGTTATATTCGTATTAATGATAAAGAATTTCTTAGAAATGATTTTGAAATAATTTTATTTAAAAGTTCTTTTTCCCAGGAAACGAATTTTATAGTAAAGATTTAAACTCCTCAATTTGTTCTCAACGTGTCAGGAACTTATTGCACAAAATATAATTTACAAAATTGAATTTATCCAACAATTTCTTTATATTACGAAGGCTACTGCAATACAATGAGGGGTCCAAATAATTATACTTTTATTTGTACTTATTTATACTTTTATTTTTATTTATCTCACAAAACAAAATTTGAAATGCAGAATTATTATCTTTCGAATTGCATAATTATTATATTTTTATTTTATTTTCGTCTTAAAATAGATGAAAATAAAATAAAATTTAAGATGAAAATAGAATTATTTTCATCTTAAAATGAATTACAAAAACAGATTTAGTAAGCGATATATTTAGACAGTATGATTAATCACATACAATCAAACTACGAGTATTTATTAGAAAATTTGTAACTAATCCATCAAAAGACATTTTGAAAGAAGTTTATCATTTTATACAAAGTTCTTGGGTTCAGATACTGAATAAATTGACACATTTATTCGATGATGGCACAAGGTAAAAACGCTTAAAAGAAAAGGAAAAATTACAATCCGTAGTATGCTCCTCAGAATCCTAAAACGATCGAAATATGTACAAAAAGAGTGACAATTTTTTATAATTCGAAAAGGTAGGAATATTTTCCTAAAAGATCCTCTTTATATGATATAAATATATTTTCTAATTAATTCCGCTGAATATGAACTACATTGATTAAAAATTATAAATTGAATATCACTTCCTTTTCACAGTAAACACTAAATTTTTCATTGATAAAATACATCCAGTTAAAAAGTTCCAAGAAGACATTTGTAGATACGTAGCAATCAGAGTTTGAGAAAGCACGAGTTCTTTCGAGGTACCCAAACACGATAACTATATCAAGAAAGTTATCAAACGAAACTCGAGAAATCTTTTAAAATTCACTAGTATCAAAGCACTTTCAACTAATAAAGAAAACCACCCAATATTTAGTCTACTACATTTCCTTTGTCACCTTTGTGTTTCCATTCCCATCCAAGGCAGGTACAAATGACTTTCCAGCAAGTAACTGGTTTTGCTCTAATGAAGCGGTACTGAAATTGCAGTACTCCTTTCACTAATCACCTATACGGAGAGAACGTTTAATCAGAAAACCCTGAGCGATATTAACAAACCGGGACAATATTCCAGCTCGGCTAGATAAACTATCGCGGTTCATTTCTAGGTATATTAGAGGAATTGTGGGTAATGCTTATACTTTACCGGATACCAATAACTAAATATAAGTAGTACAGGTATATACTAGTGGTAAAAAAGTATAAACTTCGTAACTTAATTTTATAATTTCACTGATTAGACCTTTATTTCCCCCCATTATGCAAATGTATAAGAATATTTTTGCTTTCTTCTCCAATGAGTCTTAATTTTTTTTTCTGCACGCATAATTAAACAAAAATACTAGCAAATCGTGAAAATACTTAGGACGCAAAGGATTACATTCGCTCTTGTTTGCATAAAACACACACACACACACATGAACTTTATATATATATATATATATACATATTAATAATATTCATAATTTGAGATAAAAACCAACGTTTTTAAAAACAACGTTTTTATATAGTGGCAAAATTTATTAAGAAAGATTATTGAAATATTAGTTAAAACTGGTCGCAAATATCTAAATATTGCATTGTTAGGCAAGTAAGAACGGTTCCCGAAATTTCAGAACTCTAGCTTGATGGGAAGTTGGTTAATTTAACGATAGAAAATTTGATGACACACACACACACACACAGAAACACGAACCAAGTGAAATACATAAAAACGTTAAAAGTAACTAAAATTAATTAATTAATTCTGTAAATTAAATGGTTGGAATGCAGTTTAACCCAATCACTCTTGGCGACAAGAATTATTTGGCAGTATTTTGCCAAATGTGGCTACCCTGGTCCGTTTTACGGACTTAACGTTCAGCCAAACAAAAAAATCGCCAAGTTTGATGCCAATTTTTGAAATCACGCCAAGTGGTTGGGATAAACTGCATTATTGAAGAAAATACTAGCTAAAACTTGTCGCAAATGTCCAAATATCGTATTGTTAGGCTAGTGAGAACGATTCCCAAGGTATCAGATTTCTAGCTTGATGGGAAGTTGGTTAAATTAACGATCGAAAATTTGATGACACACACACACACACACACCAAGTGAAATTCAGAAAAACGTTTTAAAAAGAAAATCTTAATAAACATGTATATAAGCTAATAATTATAAATTACAAAACTACACCAAAAATATCTTAACTAATTTCAGAATGCGAAATTAAAACTTGTGAATTAATATAAAATATCAATACCATGCAAAAACCACAAAATTCCTAAAACATACATAGCAATATTTAAGAAAGGCAAAGCAACAAAATTAAAATTAGGTGATTAAACTGAAATTTAAAGTAAGACAAAAAGTAAAAAACAATAATTTAAAGTTTTGTTTCTGTCCTTGAACAGAAATGCATGGGTTTTCTAGCGTAATGGATCCAACTGCCCCTCATAATCAGCTGAGAGACACTGGTGCTCTCTTGTTAAATAGAGCTCGTCAGCACCCGAGTCGGTGGAAAACGAACCCGAAAGTGTAAGATGTATCGATGAGCGTTAAGCTCGTAGGACTGACTCTATTATTTGTTTTCTTTCTGTGTTTTGTGTGCGTTAAATGTATGTGAAGTGTCTTCCGATAATACAAAAATGTATTAACGAAGTGAATGCTCGTGATTCTAAAATACTATAAAAGAACCGGCTATTATATCAGCATACAACAAAATGATAAAAACCCAAAAACAAACAAAAGTCATTATTCAAAAAATTACTTAAACGAAAGAAATAAACAAAAGAAATCAAACCAAAAATGAATCAGAATTTATTTTAGATAAATTACAATAATACATCAAAAAATAAATAATACTTCGTTTACATACGTTCTACAATCATAAAACTTAAACAGAATTATATGACTTCCGTCAACTTCAAACCTTTCTTCCTTACATAACCTACAGTGCCAAAATATAGCATTAGCTTACAAAATTAACTACCACTTCTATTTAATGGATTGATTGATTGATCTAATGAAATATAGATCACAATAAAGTTGTAACTCAAACAAAATTTTCTACAGAAGAAACCTCTTACACCAAGAAGACATAATTATAAATTGCATAGTTTCTAAATAGCATTTTAATGTAATATTTAATAGATCATCCAAATTAAATTTAAATGTATATTATGGAATATCAGAAGTCTCAAAAATGTATTAGACTCTTGAGGGCTTTACCATCTATTGGCTACGAATTCAATAAAATTTATAATTAACAAGAAACCTAAAATTACATTAATAATAGATAGCGAAGTAAAAAAGATTTATATGTGTAATTAAATTTATAATACGAATAATTTTAAACGTGTGTTTAAAATCAATAGATTCTATTGCCTTGACGCATACCATTAAATACATTTTATAATTAATTTTAGTGTAGAACTTGTTACGAAGTTTTTATTTCATATAATTTAATTAAGGACAAAGTTATAAAAAATATATTATTGAAATTTATAAAAGAAATTTATTTAAACATTTTTTATTGATATTACTATATGTTTTCTTTAAAAATTTATAGAACTTTGTAATTTTGTAAATTTCAAATATGTTCTTTTTCTCATCTAAAAAATATTTCTTAAAATTTTGGTAATACATAGAGGAAAAATTATTTTTGTCTCACTATATGTATATATGCATAAGTACTCTGTAAAATAACATAAAAAATTTAGAACTATATTTTTCTCAATCAAAGAGAGAGATTAAACATTTTCGACAAATGTATTATTTTTATAATTCTATAAAAGGAATAAAATATCCTTATAAGGCACATAAAATAACCTAAGCTCTACCAGTAATATGAAAAGATATATATCACAAAATCAAGGAGCCTTAGATTTAGTATTACAAAAATTCTTTACATATCCTGTTATCTTACGGTTAGATAATCAAGAGTCAACCGTAAAATAATTAGTCTTCATTTCCGTTATAATTTTACAATATTCTTCAATCCCGTAATTTTCTCTTATTTTATAACAAAAACAGCAATTTTGTAAGCGTAATAGTTTTATCAAACAGGAATTCCTCTTTTTATGGCTTATTGTTTTTCTCATCTTGAAATAAATTATTAGATCTTTCGTCATTCCCTCTTTTTTTCAACCTTTTCTTACGCTGCTTCAAGTCACTGAATTGAATACCCGAAGGTGAGAAGCGGGAAAGAAAAAGCAATTTTGTTGTGCTTCAGGGCTTTGCAAGAAGTAGGGCGTGTTAGAACTGCAACTATGCAAATGCCGCTGCGGGTGTAATGCTCGGATCACAGGGCGGTTTATTTACATGCATAGCATCTGCTATAATTGCACTGTCCATATAAACGACCGAGATTGTCTCTCGCTTGCGTTCGCTTAATTTGCCCGTTTGTTACTGGCAAGATTAAATTTCTGATTAAGCGCCCTAATTTTCTGGAAGATTGGTAAACAGTACACATTAATTTCGGCACCACTTCATTAGAAGAGAGAGAGGTCGCGCTAGTTTGGTGATAATATCCGAGCTTTATGGCTGGCGGGGGGTGAGATTGAATCCTGATTGCATCAAAGCTTCAAGTCCTACACAATAGGGGTTGTTCTCGGCGTTGTTTTGTCCAGATAGGTCAGACTAAATTTATTTTTGATGAGTAAGGTATCAGGTGGGGTGATATACACTTATTTTCGTAACTCAAAGATACGTACGGATAAAGTAAAGCTCTTACTGTTATCCAGAAAGAACCGAGATTCATTTATCAAATGTATTGTACTTATTATTTAATCTGTAAATTATTAATGCTGTAAATCACAAAGCTGTTTAATATTGATTTGTCTGATTTCAAGAAATAATAGCTGAAGCAATCCGCAGCACTCTAAAGTTTCAATTACTAAATAAAAGATATAAAATTAGTCTTCATTTATTATTCTTAAAACTTCTCTACATATTCACCATCCAAAGATATGCATTTCTCCTAACGTTTCTCGATCTTACTGTAGAAACCAGCACATTGAATTCTATTTTTGTCATATTACAGCACCAAAGAAGACAGAAACCAAACGAATGAAAATTAATACGAGGATCGTTCAATAAATCCTTGGAAATTCCAAGAGATGGTGCTGGTCGCATCGAAAATGTTTGTTTTTAGCAAGCATCATGACTCACTAGATAGCTGTCTAAGTCTCAGGTCTCAGTTACTCGTATTCGTGATCATGAAACCTTCTGTCCCTCAAAAATTCTTCGACATAAATTTTAAGACCATGAGACTATATCCAGCTTTTTTTTTGAAAGGATTCACCAAAAGCAACCCGACGTTTTGAATTAGCTTGATTTCCTGTGCATAATGATGAATCCAAGTCTCATCGACGTTGACAACACGACGGAAAATGACGTCATAATTTGATTTTGAATTCATAAAATTATTAAAATAGGAAAGTGGCCTTGTATTCAGTGGCCACATTATCTGTAAAAAGAAACATTTTACGAAGTATTATGTTTGAAAAGAAAAATATGTTCCAATTAAAAATAATAACAAATGATGTGAAAAAATAATAATAAAATAATAAATGATATACCCAGGTCTCATCAAGATGAAAACTAAATACAAAATAACGTCGACAACTCGAAGCAAATTAATCAGATTTTGATTTGGCTGCAAATTATTACCAATTCAATACTAACTTATGAATCAATGTCAATCAAATTTGTTTCGACTCTATTTAAAAGAGAGCAGAACCCAATGTTAAAAACAATTTACGCTAATAATGTCATTTATCATTAAATACAATTACTTTTGAAGTCATCTTCGTAGCCCTAATTTAAATAATTTTGTGCAGAAGGATCTATGAATACGCAGAATGAATTATATCTAGATATCTTGCTGATTTTGAAGTAATAAAATTAAATCTATATAAAACACCATTCTATATGTATATCATTGATACCTCTCGGTGCAACTATTGTACTGTGTTGCTGAAACAAAAATAGTTGTTTTTAGAACTATGTTTAGCTTGAAAAACTACTGCTTACATGAAATATGATATAATTAATCAAATGATTTTTAATCATTGTTAAATTTAATTAAGAGCATGTAATTGACAGAAATATTTTCAGAATTGTATACTTTTTTATAAAACTTACAACAATTCTAATAAATGTTTACTAAATTACTTTGAAATCTTACCGGAGATTAATCTATCCAACTTGGAAAATTGCAAAATTTCTTTGCATTAAAAAGAAATTCATTAAATGTACCTTTAAAAAAAGATATCCGTATTTCTGTTCATCTGCTTGTTTCTTATCCACATTGCTGTAAATTTTACCCTTTAGGAAAGAAGAATAAATATTATTTCTTTTTCTAAAATGTATTATTTACTTTTACGTTGCCCTTGTGCTCAAATGTTTTTGTATTCATGTGAAATAAACTTTTTCAAGAAATCGCTTACGACCATTTATCTAAAAATGTAATGTACTTGCTTAAGAAAAATGTGTATATAGTGTTTGTATAGAAAAATATACAGAGCATATAAACTGAGAAAATATAAAGTGTAGTTTAATATAAGAATTTACATATAAAGAATTCGGGTTGATATTTTTTTTTCAAAAGTTCTATAATTTATTTCAAAAATACTTTTACGTGTGATGGAGAGTTGGAAGAAAATAACTGAGTGTGAGAGAATAAACTGAAATAAATAACAATTAAAATTATTTTTGATAAACGCAATAGATAATATCTTCTAAACACTATAAACATATTTCGTAATGTATGAAAATAGGGGAGTATTATTATTTTGGTAGTTTTTTCTGAGTGCTGTTATAATTTACAATCCCATGTCAACAATAATATGTTTTACCTAAAATATTAGGAGAACTGAAAGTATTAACATTCCAAAAGGTTTGTTTAGTTCATTAATTTTCTTGAATAACATGAAATTTAATTCTCCTATAATAATTTATTTATATTTACAATCAGAAAAAATTCTGCAGTAAAAAATGCATTATTCCATAATTATCCGCTTTTAATATTTGTATGTCTCTTATCTAACTATGAGATAACTTTATATTTGGTTTTGATGTACTTTAAAAAATATTTAGAAACGGTTTGTGAAATTGTTATATGTATACTAGCAGACCTTGCCAAGCGTTGCTACGGCTAAATTATTCGTAGAATTATATTGTCGTAAACTTTTCAATACAGTCAAATTATTACTTAGGGATAAAGACGAAAACATTGTATCCGATGCAAAAATCCACGGGATTGAGATTTGAACCTAAGGTCAAAATTTGTGTGTGTGTGTGTGGAAGAGATTGAGAAAATTTTTCGCTGAGTTGATAATAAGCACAAATCACCATAAAATTTTGAATTTTATATTTTATTCATCTCATATTCAAGTATAGTTCGCAATAAACGAATAATATTCAAAGTTCTTAGTTGATAACGTATAACAATTAATTTTGTAAATGAAGTAGGTAGCGTAGATCATTCATTATTTTTTTAATTATATTCATCCTTTTGAATTATAAGAATATCCAATTTTTATTTAACACAGAGCTAATCGGTGCACAGTATACTTGGTTAACCTTGTGACATCCTATTACCTCGGATGTTATCTTGTGCCATCACTAATATCTAATATTAAACAATATGACACTAATAATTACAGAACCACCAAAACAACTTTCAATATTTATTAATATATAACCACTAAGACAATAATAATATAACTCTCCTG
>BMAW01040818.1:73621-89152 GCA_019974015.1 Nephila pilipes
GTCAGCGCTGCATGGTCCGTTACCACTTTTGTTGGACAATGCCCAAAGTACGACCTAAATTTCTGCAAAGCCCAAATCACTGCCAAACATTCTCTTTCCGTAATGGAATAGTTTCTTTCTGCTCTATTTAGCGTTCTAGAAGCATATGCTATGGGTCTTTCACCCTGCATCAAAACTGCTCCTACTCCTACTGAGCTAGCATCGGTGTGCAATTCAAACGGGTCATTTAAATTAGGCAACTGTAAGACTGGTGCAGAAGTCAACGCTCCTTTTAACGTGTCAAAGGCCTTTTGTGCCTCAGTAGTCCATTGAAATTTGACCTTTTTACGCTTAAGTGCGTACAATGGTTCACACAGTTCGGAGTACCCTCTGATAAACTTAAATAAAACCCGGCTAGCTCAGTCGGTAGAGCACGAGACTCTTAATCTCGGGGTCGTGGGTTCGAGCCCCACGTTGGGCGCCAGTGTGACATCCTATTACCTCGGATGTTATCTTGTGCCATCACTAATATCTAATATTAAACAATATGACACTTATAATTACAGAACCACCAAAACAACTTTCAACATTTATTAATATATAACCACTAAGACAATAATAATATAACTCTCCTGGTCAAGTTTATTAACACCTTAATTCAACCCACCAATAATAATCTAACAGCTTCTTACCAACTGCAAGTCTTAATCTGGAACAACTGTTGAAAACACTAGAACAATTCTAATCCGAGTGTTTTACACTCGGACCTCAACTCTAATCCTTAAGTCAGCTTTCCAATACTGTAACCTTTAGATTCCACCTCCTCTCGTTGCAACGCCTCTCTGATCCTCCTTCTCCTCTCCTTCAGATGGAGTTTATATACTTCTTAATTTAACCGCTTCACTTCATTCCTAACTGCTTTGCATATTACATTCTTCATCACGTTTCATTTTTGGTTGGGTAAAGGTTGTTTAGCGAAAGCAATCAATCTCAATTGAAAGTCCCTAAGGTTAGTGAAGAGAAACCGCGAATAGCCCAATGTCACAACCTGTCTCTTTCTAATAAATATATTCGATGTTTTTCCCACACGTGAGCCTGAAACCTATAATTGTCTTTGGGAAAAACATAGATTTTCCAAGTCTAAGCCACAAATGGACATTGTTTGACCTTGAGACTTAATTATGGTCATGGTATAATCATGGCAAAAGCTAAACTAATTGGAAACTGAAGCCTTTTGAAGGATATCGCAGATTCTGACATTATCATTGGAATGCGTGGATTCAAATTAAGTAGAAGAATAATAGGTGAACCAATTTTCAACCATGGATTATGTGGTAGCATTCTGGGAATATCCATAGAATTTAAGAATTCAGTTGAAAAATGTACACTTTCGTTTTTATCAACAACAGTCTAGATTGATTTAAAAGACACCTGGCAACAGCAGTTGTATCTGGAAGTTAATTTCGTCAACATCAACAATTTTGTCTGCCAAAATAGCCTGATCACTGAGTCAATTATGATCCAAGTGATTATTTTATATGTCTGGGAAGATACGCTCAATTAGTTTGTTTTGTTTTATTTTGCATGAACAACAGAGCAGAAATTGTTTGACAATTTAATCCATTGCGTATTTGGTTGCAGTTATATCTACCGTTTCCAATACCTAGCAAATGTTCGGAAAAAAATTGTGCCGATGGATCATTTTGGAATTGTACACGCATGCTTAGGGTCAATCAAAGTGTTTCAACACTTCGCCATAAGAAACGTTTGTTTTAAACATGCACTAATCTCATTGGTGAAAGTAGAAAAAGGAATGACTGGTGAAGTCTGTCGGAAATCACTAGACAGTAGTAGGACTGTACCATCGAATCAAATCTTGCATAGTTCTGTGCAACGCTTCGAGGGAGTGTTTGTGAATCATTGTGCACTCTTCCCAGATTATAATTGAATTTATTATTTTTTTATGTTACGTATTACGTTTAATGTGTTATGAATGTCTAATGGCAGATTGAAAGCTGAATGTGCCGTTCACCCGCCATCTAGCAAAGAGGAAGAAATGCTGGACAATGCAATGGTCAATGCGACTTACTTTTGCGACCGTATCTTTGCAAGGATCAACGATATTAAAAATGTCTTAAAGTTTCCACCTGGTACGTCCAAGAAAAGAAACCCACCTTGTTCACAATCAACAGTCAGCATAATACGATTAAAAATATTTTTTTGTTCAACTGTCAATAATGTCTCACTGTTCGCAATATTTGTTGCTAAATTACTATGGTCATATTGCTTTTTTCGTTGTAAATCATTTTTAACAAAGTCGGTGACTGGATGATCATTTAATGGTATATCATAATGATTAAGTGATAAATTTGAAATTAAAATTCATAAATCCTCGATCAACACTAACGCTTCTTTATACATCTATGGCGTGTAATCTATGTTTGGGCATTTGTCTGTTTGTCTAATTCGGTACAATATGACTTCAGACATATAATTCTTTGTGTTTATAATTGTATAACCAGTTGTATATATGTATGCATTTCTGTCAAATACTTCATTTTTGGTTCGTGAGTTTGTGAAATCTTTTTGTATTGTATTTTGTCTTAAAGTCAATTATACTTCACCTGTTAAGCGTCTTATTTCTTCTGAAAAAAATCTTACTGTTAGCTTTTTTTCATTCCTGTCACATATATTTCCTACTTTGTTCACTCTCTGTTAGCCATTATTTGCTTTTGATCTTCAAAATTATGTGATATTTTATGTTCTCTTCTCCAATATGCACTGTTATACATACCTCTTTATTGTAGAAAAATATTTTTAGCTAATAAATGCTGTGTGTGGAATGATTGTCTGCGCGGAGACCGGTTTGTGGCACATAACTGTTTGGTTGAGCACGGTCCGATTGGGCGTTCTGCTAATAACCCTAGTGTTGCTTCTCAGTGTGGCGTTAATATAAATCGATCACAATCAATATCACAAAACCAAAGAAGTTATAATTTTTATGAATATATTACTTAAGTGTTTATAAAATGTGACCACCACCAGAACACATCAATGAAATCCAATAGTGTGATAAGGTGGAATGGTTGAAGAGCAGAAAGCAACCTCGCTCTTAGTCAGTGGCCCCCTACAAGTCCTGATTAAACTCCCAGTTCTCTTTTTCTTTGCAGATATTTAAAAATATAGTTTCTTTTCCAACACTACCAGTCAGTATTAACGTATTGGAAACGCTAAAAACTACAGCCACAGAAGTTATAACGCCGAACGCTCTGAAAAGTTTTGTGGGATAAGTTCAATTACCTACTGAATATCGTTTGTATTACTGGTGGTGGTCACACTGAATATATACATATATATATGTATGTATGTATGTATACTTACGTAATTATTTAACTTTAATTAAATTAGTTTCTCATAATAATAACTTAATTTCCTAATTTTTTTTCCGATTCTTTCATTTAAAAGTAAAAGGTTCATTTTTATTTCCTAATACCGTTCCTTTATAACTTTAATTTCTGCAATCACACGCTCTTAAAATCTGTAATGTCAGCTGTTCCCACGGCTCCAGACCAGTAGGGATAACACCCCACCAGACTTAAGGTCTGTACTTAAATTCCTTCGAAATCCCTTCATTAACTCCACATGTTCTATGACGTTTGTATTAAAATTCCCTTGCTGTCTACTAAAAACACAGCGAAACGCCCTCTCCTGCTTTTACCCTATCCTAATCTTACGCTCCTGACTGAATTGTAACTTTTTATCCGGCGGAGTTAAGGCTCCCGTCTACTCACCATTTTGATTTTGTGGACACAATGTTAATCCTATGAAATTTTGACTTTAATTCTCACATCTTTATTATTTGACCTATTTGAATGCAATCAAGTGCATTTGAAAGTGCAAAAAATAATCAATGCTTCTGTGGAATTGCTTTTTTCCTAAGATTTTTAAAAATATCTTTATTCTTATTTTTTATTATTCGTTTTTGAATTTTCCGTTCTTTAAAGAATATTTTCAAATAATTTTAAGAATAGGAGGAAAAAAGTAATTCCACAGAAGCATTCATTATTTTTTTGCTCTTTCAGATGCACTTTATTGCGTTCAAATAGATCAAATAATAAATATGGGAGAATTCAAGTCGAAATTGCATAGGATTAACATTGCGTCCATGAAATCAAAATGGCGGGTAGACGGGAGCCTTAAACCTCCTGCCGTGTGGAAATGATCACTATTCCAGCGAAAGTAAAATAATTCCTTAAAAATGAAATTGGCTTCGACTGTTTTATAAACATAATTAAATAGTATTACTTATTAGAAAATCTTTACATATATATAAATAGTTTCGTAAGCTTAAAAGTGTTATTTATGTCGTAAAAATATCGTAACTTCTATAATTTTGCAACAATAACTCTTCAAAGTTTGGTTATTCTTTAGCAAACATCTTGTGTTATATCTTTATATCCTATGAGTACTTTCCGTTCCGTATACGTATGGAGTAAATACTTTTGAGAGTGATTGTTATCGAATAACGGTCTTCCCACTGAAAAAGAATCCAGGTTAAGCGTCAAAATTGAACTCCATTCTTACAATGCATAAAATTTTTCCCTTTCTTCGAGTACTTATAGAGAGTACGCTTATTGGGTGTGAACATGAAATCCTGCACCTGGTTGTAGGATGAATATTCCGAGACAGAGGCAAGACGTTTTCCGGAAATTCCATCTTTTGTTCCTTTAGATTATATTCGGAGAAACGGAAACCAAAGCCAAAGGAATCCTTTTATCTTGAAAAAACCTTGATACAGCGTTCATAGGAGGATTCAGTGAAAAAATGCATGCATTAGGATACAAGAATTCTTTCTCTAAGCCTTTTATTAAAATGCACACTTACCTTCCAAAATAGGATAAGCTATGTCGGTCTTGGGTTGACTTGGAGATAAAAAATACTGGATAAGGAGGGAAAAAAAAATTTCACATAAAATTCGCTGCAATAAAAATAACAACATTTTCTTATGGAAATGTTTTTCCTTTCGGCGTGTGATCCACTTTTGTATAAAAAAAATATAATGGTAATTTTAGTGAGACATAAATATCCTCATTTTATTTTTAAAATCACATGTGCACTCAAGCACGATTTCTTCGTAAATTAATCTAGAGAATTAATGTTAGCAAAAACTATTAGATTGATTTTATCGCTAAAATATTTGAATATCTCGTAATAAGAAGAAAATAGATTTATTCTACTTTGAAGAACGGCTCATGTGTGAATTACCTGTTACTAAATACCTTAATATATGGATATTTTCCAAAAAGTATCAAAATAAAAGTATAAATATTATTTGAATGAGTTTTTACTATAAATTATAAAGACGAAACACTCTCTGACAACAATAAAACAGATATGCCTTAAGAATTGATTGCTGGGCTATTAATGTATTTATAAAATATGAATGTCAACATTTAAAAGTTTAATGATTTTAAATGAATTAATTTTTTTGCCCACTTATTGTTTAAAATTAAAATTTAGAGTTAAAACTTTGATGATTTTACTTTACTGCACTTATTTACGAATATTTTAAAAGTAAATTGAGGTATTAAAATAAAAATAAATGTTTATTAATTTTAAAGAAAAAAACCATTAAAGCATGTATTTTAGATTAAATGTTATTCTTAAAATATTATGCACTTTTCATATGCATAGTTATTTCGAAAAAATAAGAAAAACTTTAGTTCTGAAGACATAGATCAAATTTATATTATTATTGACATATATATTTATATGAATTTTTTTTTTTTCAAAATAGGCATATGAAGGTAAATGACATAAATATGAAATTTATAGCCTCAAATCGTATTGTTTAATAGCCTAATATCTTGCTTAAATAATTTTCTATCACAATGTCACTAATTTCAGAAATTGATTATACTGATACAAAAAAAAAAAATACTCATTGCATTACAACATCGAACTGTACAGCCACAAATGCTTTTAAATGGTAAAACATGTCATGCATTGCGTTTTGGAAAATTGTGTGCTAACTATATTCCAATAATATTTCCATTAATATCATATTAAAACCTTTATTAATAATATTGCTTGCTTAAATTACATGAAACATTCAACAGTTTATTCAAAATTTTCATTATTCTTTTATTTCCATTTATAAGAGTTTCTTTCATCTAATACATAATTTTCCAGATAATAGAAGATAATACACTACAAAAATTCTAAAGTACGCTTGATAAAATATAAACAATTTAAGAGAAGACTTAAAAGTTTTAAAAATAATTCATCACGGAATATTGGTTTATCTCCAAATGAAGTACTTTTCGGTTATCTTTTTCTAATAGAAATAGTGAACATAAATATAATAACAGACAAAAATGTTCTGTGCAAAATTTTGCAAAGAACAGATTTATCCACCCAAGGTATAGTTTTTTTTTTAATAATTATTATTAAATTACTCAATTAAATATAAGAATTAAAGTAAACGATGAAAAGTCGAGAAATGAACAATAGTAACCTTTTCCGATATTTAAATTAACGAAAACACGATAAATTATTAAATTGAATATCATATTAGCTACATGTAATTAAATTAAAGCAAACAATAAAAAAATCTAATTTACATATGAAAAAATTGAATAGTGATCTGGTACGCCAAAACTCTCCACCTAAAATAATAACCCCCTAGGTGGCTAATTATCCATCATTAATTTTACTAAGCCGACCTTGCTGTGTCGTTTGTGTCATATATTTATCCTTTTGATCAATCTTTAAATAAAAGAATGAATTTTTTTTATTTTGATTTTTCCCTTTTTAGTTAGGAAATTTATGACCAAGCAGTAACTACAAGAGCTTTAGGTATCAGCAAAATTTCAACTCAATTCAACTGGACTTGAAGGGCGAAGAACCCACTCTTACTACAAGTCCATCATTGATTGATCATATCATATTACTATATGTCATCTAAGTTACACGTGTATGCAAAATTTCACTTAGATCTGATGATAGGGAATGGCTTAATATAGGAGTGTAAATTGAAAAATACGGGCCACAGGTCTTTTCTAAGTTTGTCACTATTTGAGTATATATACCATAGTACTGCAATATCATCCAATTTATAGATATATGCAAAACTTCAGCTGGATCGAAGTATAATGGCTTAAAATTAGAATATAAATTTTGAACTGATATACAAACGAATGATCATTGAAATTAAATAACAATTTGCATAAAAGTCGAAAATAAAAACGTTTTGTCTGATGGTATTGAACCCTTTTGGGACAACACACCTTGCCATAAGACGTTCCCTGAGGACGGAGGAAAATCGAAAACTGTCACAAGGGAAGGGGTTTTTGCGCCCCTAAGTCTAACTTTTTTTGGGGGGGGGGGGAATAAATCACACAAAAAATAGGTTTTCACCCTAATGTTTTAGTTTTTGTTAAAATTTTAGATAATTAATGAAGTTGTGTTATAGATTTTAAAATTGGCATGTTTAATAATATTTTTCCTTTAATTTACAGAAAAATATATATAAAAAAGTGCTTTCTTAGGGAAATAATTTTCAGAAGTACTATTTGAAATTATTTCGAAATTTTACTGACAAAAACATGAATAAAATTTAAAACTAATAAGAAAAATATACAATAAAGACTATTTACAAGAAGTAATAAAACTTAAAGTAAAGACCGATTGTGGTAATTCGAGAAGCACGGAGAAATGCCATGTCCTGTTTTGTCCGTCTCTGACAAAATGTCAGCTTCAGAATCACGAGAAATATTCCTTTCAAATCTTTTACAAAATTAAGCACATTCTCATCATTAATTGGCTCGTCGACCATGTCATTATATTTTTCTGATAAACAACGTTTCTTCGCAATTATAATCAGGAGTCAAGGCTTTCCGAAATAAAAAGTGAAGTAAACGAAATACATCCAAAAGCAACACAAAGTCTTACAATACTGACAGTACAGCTGTAAAAAGAAAGAAAGAAAAATATATAGCAAAAACCAATAAAAAAACATTCGGTGAAAAAACGGATACACGAAGGCACATCACATGGAAGTTCAAAGAGTCGAGTTCAGATCGTTTACATTACGCTTTCCTTCCTCCCCCACAACAGCTGTTGAGCAAAATACTGAATTAAGACAGACTGTGATCAAACTGATGGTCAAGATCTGAAAACTACTATTCAGTTCAAAAGTAATAGACACAGGACATCATTTGGGAATATTTAGAAAACGCTCTATCTTAGAATGCGACTACGCATCGTTCGGCCCTTAAACTTATTCTCTAGTGATGCGTATTTGGAACGTTCGTGAGTGAACGACGATCGCGAGTGATGCGTATATGGTACGTTCGTCCCGAAAGGGTTAATATACCATTTTGAATATTGTGATAAGAAGTTTCTTCATATTTTTGAGAAGGCTTTTTTGTGTTTTTGTATCATTTAAGGTTCTATGAAAATGGCTATTTAACCGAAAGGCCATTTTTGTTCCTTGTTTTTCTAACGAAAAATCGCTTCTTTTTTCTATTTTCCGTTAGAACTAATCTGATCTTGAGAATGACAAGCAAATGTATCCAAGCTGAAAATAGGGTTTTCTATTTTCACCTATGGTGGAATCATTTTTTTTTCCATTTTGCATTTAAATCTATTTTCTCCCCTTGCCGACAAAGTGAAAGTGAATCTCGTTTCCAGAATGTGGTCCTTTCTCTTTTTTTTAATCGGAATGCATAAAAAAGGGTCAAACAAGAATTTGTGCATTTTTTTATTATTATTTCCGTGGGGACTGATGCAGCATCGGCGGAGTTCCGGAAAATAAGAGGGTGACATTCAATTCGCTGATTCCGGACTGCATTTCTGAGAACATTATCTGGAGGCACACAATAAAATGGTTTTCAAAACACTTCTTCGATTTGCTTCTAAGAATTTCCTTTACAAATACAGATATTATATATATTTGAGAAGGGTACAAGAAAATACCCATCCTAGGACTAAGAAATGCGAATGGAATAACTCAAACTACCGTTGTCCATTGATCAGTTTTTTCTTCTTTTCAAGGAATTCCAGGGCGCTTGGCATCCCCCAAACAATCGCTTGCCGTAGTTTTTCTTTGGAGAGATTAACACTAAAAAGTAATTCCGTTGATTTTTATTTAAAAGCATGAATATTGTTTAAACCTGGTATTAAAAAAGCACATTTCATTTTTTCGAAGATGTCTCGGTAACCTTAAATCAATTAAATATTTCATTCAACTACAACTGTGAATAACTAACTATCAGAATATGTTATATCGTTAATATTGTATGGGATTTAGTTTTATTAACAACTTCATAAGTAATTTACGAATTCTCACTTTGATAGATTTAACAAAATATTACTAAGTTTCAGGCACACTCAATAAAGTAAAACTTAAAAAATTGTTCTATTAAATTTTTCAGAAACAGATTTATCCATCAATGCTTCTAAATTATTTTAAAACAATTATTAAATTATTCAAATAAATTATTGGAATGATGCTAACAATATGACACCGGAATAGAAATTTGAGAGATAGATTCCTTCATTCGGCTGCGATAGCCTAGAGGTCATGGTTGCGGTCTCGAAGTTGGTATTTCTTTCATTGAGTCGTAGGTTCGAGTCCTGAGGCTACTGTAGTAAAGTGAACAGATTTTAATATTCGAAAAGCGGGACACCATTGACAGGGTTGGGTCTTGATTAAAAATTTAGTTTTAATAAAATACCTACCTTTGGTACCTAAATAAATTGAACAGTTTATTTGTTGACATCACTTGTTGAATTCGCATTAGCTCTCAGTACTATGTGTATCGCATGAGAGACAGTTACAAAACTCAATATGCGAAGGCGTTACTTCTTGGACGACCAACAAACTCCTTACACTCTGACTCTTCTCCTCTCTAAAATTCCCCTCCGTTTCCAATTTTTGTATAAGATGTAATTTCTTTACAACCATGTTCCAAATGATCCTAGATCGCTAGCAGAACATGTCGCCATAAGAATAAAATCTGTGGAAGTGTACAATGTGTTTTCTCTTCATTTTACAGCTACAAAATGTTTTCGTCGCTGCCAATGTCGAAAAATGTCAGTGTTCATTAAGTCCAAACAATAGTGGTTATGTTCTAGCAACTGATCAAGGCGAACTTTGATGAGCAGTTCCTGATAATCAGGTCTCAAGAATTATTTTTATTATTAAACTTTAACATTATAAAATTTACAAAAATAATAAAGTACTCATATCCTATTTAAATAGCTACCTGGAAGCCGAAAACCGTATATTCCCTTCCCGTTCTACAATCCGGTTCCTAGAATGTCGTGCGTTCTTTCTAAAAATCGGGACTTTGTTAAAACCCCACCGGACGCGAGATAAATATTTAAATAACTTTACTGTCTCCCTAAAAGCGGGACATCTGGTCCCCTTATACTATAGACTTGTCCTTCAACTGGGCAGATGCACGTAATATCTGATGAAGGTCCCAAGTTCTCTTGTTGGCATGGTGTAGATGTTTGGAGATGTAGGGGTCAGATCAGGTATCGTCCTCCTCACTTGACCATGATACAAAAACAATAGGCTCTTTGGCAATAGTCCTCCTATTGCCAAAGAGCTGTTGCTTCTCATTACGAGCTTAAAACACAGCAAAATCAAATTAATTCTTTGGAGCGATTTTTCGGTACCTACCTATCGTTTTAACCGTTGTTTGGATTCCTGTGTGACATCAATTCTTTGTGTGTAATGAGAAATTCAGGTCTCATCGAAAGCGACCGCCCAAAACTGAAGCTACCAAAGTTTGATTTGGCAGCAAATGGCTGTCAAATGAAATCTAACTCCTAAATCAGGGCCAGCTTGTATCGGCGCTGTTTTACAGATGGCACCATGCAGTAGTAACAATAACAATATAATGTACTATTGCTATTTATACTACTATTTGTATTGTTATGTAAGATCTATTGTTATGCATGTATTGCTATGTAAGCTGTATGTATTGTTACGTAATATGTATTGTTATCTAAGATGTATTATTTTGTTATGTACGAATTGTTATGAAAGATGTATTGTTACGTGTGTATTGTTATGTAATATGTATGTATTTTTTATGTAATGTGTATGTATTGATATCTAATTTGTATTGTAATATATGTATTGGTATGTAAGCTGTATGTATCGTTATGTAATATGTATTGTTATCTAAGATGTATTATTTTGTTATGTACGAAATGTTATGTAAGATGTATTGTTATGTAATATGGATGTATTGTTATGTAATGTGTATGTATTGTTATCTAAGATGTCTTGTATTGTTATGTAATGTGTATGTATTGTTATCTAAGATGTATTGCATTGCTATGTATGTATTGTTATCAAAGATGTCTTGTATTGTTATGTGTGTATTGTTATGTTATATGAATGTATTGTTATGTTATATGTATGTATTGTTTATGTTATATGTATGTATTGTTTATGTTATATGTATGTATTGTTTGTGTTATATGTATTGTTATGTTATATGTATGTATTGTTATGTTATATGTATGTATCGTTATGTTATATGTATGTATCGTTATGTTATATGTGTGTATTATTATCTAAGATGTATTGTATTGTTATATATGTATTGTTATCTAAGATGTATTGTAGTGTTATGTATCTATTGTTATCTAAGATGTATTGTACTGTTATGTATCTATTGTTATCTAAGATGTATTGTAGTGTTATGTATCTATTGTTATCTAAGATGCATTGTATTGTTATATATGTATTGTTATGTAATATGTGTGTATTGTTACCTAATATGTATTGTATCGTTATGTGTGTATTGTTATGTAATATGTATTGTATTATGTAATATGTATGTATTACATGTATTGTTATGTAAAATGACATCATTGAATAGTATCACAAAATGCTCCATTTATCAGCAAAAGCATATACCTGTTTAAACCATTCACATATGTGCATTTGGAAAGTGAAAGGGTCATAAACATTGTAATAAAGAACAGTTGACTTTCAGAAATACTCAGGTTATTTATCACTTCAATCCATATGACATTAGAGAAATTTTTTTTATTTTTTTACACATTCACAAAATTGACAAGTTAGTGGACTGGATATTTTTATAACTGTTTGTATTATTTATAAGTTATTTTGCTGAAAAATAAATCTCTCAGAATAAATCAAACAATGAATCAAAAATATTACTTAAATATCTTAATAAATTATTTTTCGAAGATTCAGGAATTTTTTGGGAAGTAAATATTACTTGAAATTAATTACTCACATAACCTTGGGTGTATACAAAATTTCTATGTGGAGAAAAACTAAATTTCATAACAGGTTCTTTGCTTTTTATGTTCGATCAAATATTAAATGTAGCTTTATGCAAAATATTTAAACTTATTTTAATAATGATATTGTTTAATTAAATTTTTTCAAAGTTTTGGAACAAAACTATTTTTTTTTTTTTACGTTTTCAAAATATCTCTCAATTTCTGTGGCAGTATATTAACATGCATTTTAAAGTTTAATTGAAGCACCAATAGTTAGTTTTCTCACTATAGAAATGTAAACGCTTATACAGTATAAGCTTAATTAAATTAATTTAGAATATAGCTGATTTTTTTAATGATTTAAGTATATTTATTATGCACATTCCAGTAATTTAAATGCTTATCTCAAAAGTTATGTACAAATATATTAAACAAAGTAATGGACCATAAAGAGGAAACAAATATAACTTTGAAAAATGTGTTTTAAAAAAAGTTAAAAATGAAAAATTATTATAAAAATGACGATTTTTTTCTAATAACTCTTTATCATCAGTCCGATCAACGTCATCAATATCGTAAAATATTTTAATCGAAAGAGTTTTTAACCATAGTAAAAAAAAATTAAATTATGATTAAATAATTATAATTTAAAAACTTGCGTATTTCGTAATTGTTTTTGATTCTTAACTGCTAGATATTTAATATCGATGGGGATAAAATTTTTATCGTCATTTGATTCTTTTCTAAAGTGGTAAGATATTCGGCAATGAAATAATACCAGTTTATTTTACGTTTCTTGGTGGCAGCACGTGTTCGTATCATTTTACTGGCGGTGTTAAGGCGATTTTTACAATCGACATTCAAGTTTAAAACAAACTTTGAAAAATATTTTATTTTTTACTGCACATTTTATGACATTATTAAAATTTACTACTTTCTAAAGCGTCTTAAAGCTTTAGTGTTTTGAAATATTCGAGTTATTGATTTTAGAAAATAGAAAGGTATAAAACTGCAAATAAGTAGATGAGTTTTATTTTATAGAAATCTTTTAAAGCTGCATAATAGAGGAGTATTCGTCAGTGTGTTAAAATATTTTCTTTCTTTCTTCTGCAGAGAAATAATTTTAATGAAAACTTTAAATACCTTTGCTTTGATATAAGATTCTTTTGAAACCGAATTCATGTTAAAAATCATTTTTATTTCGCACGATATGTTCCATGAGAAACAAACAAACAACAAACCGTGATAAAATATATAGAATTGAAGTACGACTATATATAATATAAATATTTTGCCAGTCAGCCAATTTCTTATTGACAATTGTTATTTTCATTTGCTTAAATTTCCTGATATATGCATTATTTTCTATATTCTTTCTTACCATTCTTCGTTAACATAAATTAAATTTGAAGATGTAGGTATTAATTAAGAAATTATTAATGAATTAAGAAAAATTAGTTTTAACATACAGAATTTTAATTAATAATTATAGAAACTGGATGTTCTGCCGATTATTAGTGTAAAATAAAAAAAAACCGTTCTTACGAAAAAATGCGCCTAAATTCTGTTTCACCGATCAAATTTTCCCTATTTCTCGTATTCGTGTCTCTATCGCTACTTGATTTGTTCATCAATAGACACGTTTATATTTTTATAAACCAACTGTAACTCTTTTCAATCAGTTACTTTTCACTTCCCATTATAAGTCTTACTTAAATAATGATGAAATATTATTTAAGTGAATAGAAATTCTCACACAGTAGGAACTGAAACCATTTATCCAAATAATCGAATACTAAATAATTGATCCCTAACTTAATTTATATGTCGTAGTAATTTCTATAAGCATCTGAAATAACGTTTAAATAAATAACAAGTAATGTAAAAAATAAATTTAAAGTCAATTCTTATTTGGGTTAACCAAGAAAATTTTTATTTTAGTAACTTTTTATTCAATAATTACAATTAATATAAATATGTTTATACATGTGACAGAATCATAATATTAAGTGCAAAAGAAATTTTTTCCCAGCAACCTACACGCTTCGTCACTGACGGTATTTATTCCTAAATTTATATCATGATCAATATCTTATATAAGAGAAATTTTTTTTTCTTCCATATAAACTAAAATTAATTATTTGAAAATCAAATAAAAATATTTTATCTTTTGACGAGTTTCGATCCGAAGGCATGAAGATTCTACGCCGACGCTTTACCAACTTTGCAATTGCAAGACAAATGACATAGAAGCATTGTCTTGTTTCTTAATTCATCCGGTAAATTAAATTGTTAGAATGCAGTTTAGCCCATCCACCCTTGGTGACAGGAATTATTTGGTGGTGTTTTGCCAAATGTGGCCATCCTGTTCCAATTCGGGGACATGTTCAGCCAAAAAATCGCCAAGTTTGGCAGTTTTTGAAATTGCGCCATGTGGTTGGGCTAAACTGCATTTTTACCAATTAAATTTAAGTAATGAATTAATATTTGAAAAACACTGTATTAACATCGAGTGTCATCCACTACAAGTTTAAAAAAACATATTTGAACTTGAGTGGATGAATAAAAAGTATTTTATTAACGATATTAATATTAATTAAACCTGATTAAGCATACCATATTCCACAACATGCTATCAAATGAAATAATATTATGTAGAGTCCCGAAAGATAAGTCAAAGAAAAATACGTATTTTATCCCATTACAGATATTACTTAATAAGTTCGTGAATCAATTTCGTTAAACTAAACATTCATTCCTTACTTCGGTTTTGCTTATAATTGTCTCTTCTGAAGTTTAAGTAGTTTCATTAGGGTTTTTCGGAATGATTCATCCTATTTCAAAATTCCATATTTTCATAAACAAACGACAAAGAATGAGTGTAATCCATAAATACATAAGAAAAATGTAGATATTTTTACAAGTGTTCGTTATGTCTTCTTTAGTTATTTAATTATTTTATTTGTATAATGCTAATTCTGTATGTAAAATCCTGCCAAATCTGTCGTTAAATTTTAAAGGTAATGGATTGTTCAACAGCAGAAATCCAATTTAATTTGCAGCAGAAATATACTTTATCTTTTGAAAATCCTCAAAAAAAGAAATCGCATGGGGTCACATTAGGGAACTTAGGTGGCCAGCTGTGTAATATCAAGTCAACTAGTCCATTGCGACAAGATTCAATTGTGAGGTTGCTCCGTGAGAGTTTTTATAACAACTTTCGGGAAATAGTTCCACTAAAAACATGTAAAGACAATTTATTTTTCTCTGTGT
>BMAW01040823.1:0-36999 GCA_019974015.1 Nephila pilipes
TCCGAAAAACGCTGCTGTAATTTTTTCATGCAAAAATCTATGAGTTGGATTAAAATAGATGGTGTGACGGATTTGGACCACGGGCCATAGTTTGTAGATCCATGTTCTAAGCTATTAAGTAGACTTTCTTTAAGTAATGATGTAAAATATATCCCAATAGAATAGGACTGGGAACACATTTTTTTCAGTTAGATAACAAAAGCTTTATTATTAGAACTGTAATTTGCTTTATTAGCAAGTGTAGAGAAAGAATCACATTTACGAGGGTGGTACAAGAAGTACCTATTTTTAACGACTGATTGATAGTTTATCAACGTATCACTAACAAGAAATATGAAGGTAAGTGGGGATGTATATCATAATTTTTAGTCTCGATCGAGTGAAGAGGACTACACCTGAGCTGGCTCCTCTCTCTCCTAACCCCCACACCACGCCAAGGAAGGACTTAGAGCCTCAACAGATTGAACGAACTTCAAACGTGTATGATGAACTTTGACGACATATAGAGCTATCATTGTGTGCTACAATCTGATAAAATTTGTCATTAATGCATAGGTTAGTTTTGATTAATACGTCAAGTTGTCGTCGTTCTTTTACGTCAAGTTGCTGAGTTGTTGCCGCCTACAAGACGGATTTATCATTTTACTCAGGAAACTGGATAGCAATCAAAACAATTGGTTGCTTCTGGGAATCTGCTTCAAAGAAGGCGAAGATGTTCTCGTCTTCCGGAAGAAATAAGGTGACGAATTTTCAGAATTCGAAGGTCGTAATACTTATGGAGCTCTTAGAAAAAGGAAAAAGGACCAATTGATAAGGAGTTTTTTCCTTTTTTTAGTGGAATGGGGTTATGGAGGTCATTGAAATGGAGACACTATTCCCATTTTTCATTCCTAAACACCCATTTCCCATTCTTAATATGGAGACTTTTTGAATCCCCCGTTTTCCTTATTTTATTGGAAAATTACGTATTCAATGAATTTTTTTTTTTAAATTTAAAAGACACAATATGAACATGTGTTACAAGCATGCGAACTTTCTCCATCGCGATAGAACTGGTTTTTTTTTATAACGATAATAACTTTTTATTTTTTTTATAGGAAGTCGTCGGGGGTGATTTTTGGCGCGTTTTCGTACAGGAAGTGAAATTCCACGTTATTCGATTCAAAAGCTCGAAGCCACTTCCGGTCTGAATCTAAGAGTGAAAAACTGCACTGAATTATATAGTACGTTTCAATAACTTTTAAATAATCTCAGGAACAGATACTTTACCGAATCTGAAGAGATGTTTCCAAAATTGAGCACTCTTGTGTTCATTGAAACACTGTTGCGTAAGGCGGGAAGAACTGGTTGGACTTCTAAAGTGCAGTATTGTCCTTGAATGCTGACGTGTTTGGACTTTTTTGGCTGAATGACATCCAGACACTGATCGTAATCGCCAAGATCTGTGAGAGTTCCCTCCAAGGTACCGGAAGGCAAACGACCACTGGCATCAACCACTGAAAAGAACAAAGACAAAATTACTACGAATAGTTTATACAGCTCGTGTTTTGAGAATCTTGGAATGCGAGCTCTTTTACTAACATACATTTAAAAATTCATGAAAAAATATATTAAGATACTAAACAAAATTCCATATTTGATAATATTTCTTTCAAGCAGTCATAAAGTATGTTTTAATTTTCACTGCCACTTCTAAGTGAAAAATAGTATACTACGAAAACTGATTGCCCATTTTTTTTTTTAAAAAAATGTGTAAAAAATTAAACTTAATTTTTCTGATATATATATTACTAAGCGATTTTCTGGATCAATACAATCAGCAATCAGTACAATCAGTAATACTCAGACAGATAAGCTTAGGTATTTTAAAATTTAGTCGAAGAAAAAAA
Source organism: Nephila pilipes (assembly GCA_019974015.1). NCBI lineage: Eukaryota > Metazoa > Arthropoda > Arachnida > Araneae > Nephilidae > Nephila > Nephila pilipes. Next base: position 1,890 of record BMAW01040823.1, read on the forward strand.
AGCATAAATTTACAAAATCTATCTTCGAAAAATCATTATTTATCTACTGCAAGAAATTAGTTTTTTTAAAAGCCTATAATATATTATGGTGTGCATTTCAAATCATTACAAAAATACCATAAAGTACTTCTCACAATACTATAGAAAAATATTCAAAAAGCTTTATAACAGTTTTAGAGGGTTTAATTAACATTACACTTGATCCACGAAGTGGATTATTGGTCATTTTAAACTACGATCTTATTTGATCAACGACGGTCATTCAATAAGTCCTTAGAAACTCTAAGAGATGGCGCTCGTAACATCGAAAATGGTTTGTTTTTAGTAAACATGATGTTTCCAATACTTGTATTCATAATCATGACTTCTTTCGCCATCCAAAATTTTTTCGACAGATCTTTTCCGACCAATGAAATCATCCTCACCTTCCTTGGAGCAGATTCACCAGAAGCAACACCTTGTTTTGATTGTTGACACTTTGTTTGACGTCGTCAATTCGACGCGGCATCAGTCAAATTTCGATTTGGCAGCAAACGACTACCAACTCAAAACTAACTTATGAATCAATGTCTGATATGTTTCGGATCCGTTTAACATATGGCAGAATCCAATTTTTCAACAAATTCCCTTAATGATACCAACTGTCTGTAAATGCAAGTACTTTTTGAACCACCCTCATCTCATCTTATTTGACATGTTACTCTTGTACCGTTTGATAAAGAATATTGAAATAAACTCCTTGAAAAGGTATTGACTAAGTTACCAAATGATTAATTTTCTAATATGTTCAGCTATTAACAGATCAGTTTAGTGACAGGAGGTATCGGACACAACCGTCTCGTCTGGAATCAATTCAGAGTCTGCTGCGTTCTTGCTGAAGAAATAAAAAAAAGTAATAGAAGAAACATAAATAATAGAGAGGAATTAGAAAATAAATAAAGTAATCTAAAATATGAATATTTGGCTGTATTGAATGTGTTGATACATTTAATACAAAGCGATGATAAAAGTCCTTATCAATTAAAAACTTTAGACGCACAGAAATATATGCATAACAATCCATCCACTTCAATTTAAGAATGAAATTTTGAGTCTCAAACTCGTTTTTTTTTCTGTCTGCTATATATATATATATGCGTGTGTGTGTGTGTGTGTGTGTGTGTGGGAAAAACTTTATTCAGAGAAAATGTGTATTAACCATACTAAAAACATAATTATTTCTTATAAATTATAAACAAAAATGTAATTATTTTATAATTCTACACCCTTATCGTATCATTCTAATAATAAGTCATGGAATTAGATTGCGACATCTCAACTCTTTTTTGAAAATGACTAAAATAATCCGAATACAGAGACTTCGCTTTTTTATAGTCGCCATTAGTTTTCGATTACTGACCTCATTGCGAAGAAATTTTGACAGGGGCCTAGAGGGGATGAATGCAGAGAGGCCAGGCTATATTTAACTTTGGAATGTGACGTTACTTGTTCCCTGTAAGGGTCCTTCATCTTTCTTTGAAAAATGGGTGTATATTTCAAACTAGAAGTTGTTCGCAAAGCTTGGATGGACATTAATCGCATGATGTCTTTCCATTGCTACATGACTTGTTCTTCTTAAATCATAACTAATATTTAAAAAGGTCACTTTTACCAACTGAAAATTTCAAAATATTGAACAAGGCTTCTTAAAATGTTTAATATTTATTGTTTTTAAGGGAAAAAGCAACGAATAACCTCAGATTTTTAGTGAAAAGAAAAGAAGAGCGATATATTTTCCACTATACTGATAGCATGCCTCGATTCGTCCATGATTAGTTGAAACGTTTTGACCTTGAGCATTCTCATGATCTAGCCTTCTTCGACTAGATCGGTGAAATAAGTCACAATAACCACAAAATTATCAACATCTTTTAATTAGGATATTGATAATGTTTAACTAAATTGGCTATTAAATGTAGTTTTACGAATTGAAGTTTGTAAAGAATATAAAAATTTTATATTAATGAAGATATTAAATTGAATTTTTAGAAAAAAGAATGCACTAGGCTTAGATATCTAAAAAGTTATATAAAAAAAAATTACAGGCTGAGTTCTTTGTTTGTTGTATTGATAAGAACCCTGGTAACTAGTTATTATTTGTAAAAATAACTATGTTAATAAATATCTCATTAACAATAATGCTTTTATTGATGCTAATAATAATGATAGAGAAATCATCAGTAGAATCAAAATTTTACGCAAGAAAAAAGGATATACAATGAATATAGTAAAATTTCGTCATGTCTTTTTAAATCCTAAATTTCATAAGGTACCAATTAATGCTCTCGATACCTACACTATTAAATATGGTAAATTTTGCATTAGATTTTACAAAATACTATAGAATTTGATAAGACGGTTATTATTAAAAAGAGTTAAGAATTTGCCAAAAATGTAAAAGATAAATAGATTCATCCTATAATTATGACTTTAATTGTATAGAGTTGTTGAATTGTATATCTTTAACAGATTTAATTAATGATATATTGGTTAATATTTTAAAGAATTAAAAATTAATAGTGATATGTCTTTTGAGAAATTTAAATTTTGTTCAACAGAATCTTGTTTTAACAGGAAATTATGCTTGTCATAATGATAAAAAATATAAACAACTAAATGTATGTTACAGTGTAGTCCTATTAATAATAGTCTTATCAATATTTATTTACATATTTTTGAACACAATTTTATTGTCTGTAATAAAATCTTTTTGTTTAGATATATTGATTACCGTAAAGTTTTTCAAAATAATTTCAGGCCAGAATTTAAACCAGATTTAACATTTTGCCCTTCTTACGTAAATACTATTAAAATTTATATGAAACAGATTTTTTTTAGATATTAACTTAAAAATAGTGAATAATAGAATCTCTACTAATATTTTTGACACGAAAGATAATAACTATTTCACCAATAGTAGAGTTCCTTTCTTTGATAGTAATTTAAGCTGAAATATTCAAAGAAGTATAATACTTAACTACTTGCTTAGAACTATCAAGTTAGTTAAATTACTTTTAATTTTCAAAATTAATTTGCGTATTTTCTGTGTCACTTGGGCAAAGACTGATTAGAATAATAATTTTTGAAAAGAAATTTAAAATAAGAAAATTATTAAATATTTTATTATTTTTGCTTGTTTTTTCACTACTTTATCGCTTTTTCCTTCAGTAGTTCTTACTTTTTTGCTATATTTTTATTAATATTCAGGTTCCATTTACTTCTGATGCTGTTTGTTAAATAGCCGTTTGTCACCGTTTGCTGAAAGTCTTCACTTTTTGCTATGATCATGCATGTTTCTTTTATATTGATGCATATTTTGTATTATGAAGAATATCTTCGTCTCTTTTAATTATATTATATATTGATATTTTGGATTTCACTGGATTTGCTTATGTGTCTTCTTACATGATTCTATAATGATTTTTTTTGTTTTATCTCTGTTCAATTGTATCTTTGGCTTTATAACTGTTTTTTCCCCCACGTATTTAGTTGATGGAAATAGTCTGGCCAATAATTCTGTTTAGCATTCTAAAGCTAGTTATAACATTAAAATATTGTACTCCATTATTTTGCTTTTCTTTCAGTGTTAGGTTCTTACAGTTTTTCAATTTATCTACCTTTTTGAGATAATTTCGTTGTCGTCATTTTAAATTTTCGTTTAATTTGCTTTCTTTTGGAAATTTCTTTATAAGGATAATGTTATACTTTTATAGTTAAATTTACATAGTTTTTTACTCATTTTTCTTTGCTTACAATGTTTTATCAATATATTTTTTGCTTGGTGAATATTTTTCTACTCAGTGGTACAGTAATGACTTCTTATATTTCATTTTTTCCTTCCTGCGATTACTTTCTAACATGCTTTTGATTGAAGTATTGGTCTTCAATTCCACTTTAATATCAAGTATATATATATATATATATATATATATATATACATATATATATACAAAATTTGCGAGCTGACTAATAACCTAAATGTCAAATTAAGCTCGTAAAATAATTATAGGAAAAGCAAAATTCTTAAGAAAATTAATAAGATTTACATTGATTATTTATTAATGTCGCTTTTAGAAGCAACGTGAAGGGTATTGGTGATAAACCTCGTAATTTTTAACATTTGTCAAGTAATGAGGTTGATACCTAATCTGGCACATCCCTCTTCAAACTTCCACACCACGCCAAAGGTAGCACTTGGAGCCTCAACATATTTAACGTGCATCGACCCCGCTATACAACGAGTCCTTGGTGGTATTAGGAATCGAACTTCCGACGGAAACAACGACGGCTGCGAGCTTTCGACTATAACCACTCGGCGACTGGGGTCAAAATGGGGAAAGATGAAAAAGTGACCAAAAATAATTTTCACATATTTTATTTTTTTATAAATTTAGATAATATTATACACGTTACATAATACATCAATTACTTTATTTTATGTGACCCCCCACATGGCCATAACGTAAAAAGCTATCAGTAATTACTTCCACCTATCTCAATTTACGTATTATTTGTTTGGTATATATATATATATATATATATATATATATAGAGAGAGAGAGAGAGAGAGAGAGAGAGAGAGAGAGAGAAAGAGATCGAGATTCATATATTATCCAATTGTAAGTACACACAAACACATATATATATATATATGTATGTATAGTGTATCATACATAAATAATAAACACACACTCAAAAATGTAAATAAATTATTATACATATAAATTTTCTTCTCTGTTCACTCAGCAATAAGTTAATTTATAATAAAACGAATGAGAAACATGGTGAACGGCAAGAAAATAGAATGTGAAATTCAGCATAATAAAGTGACAGCCTTGTATTGAATCTTCATTAAGCGAGGAAACTCTAAACGAGGCTTTACTGTAGCAAATATGAAAAAAGAAGAAAATGTATGGAAATAGAAAAAAAAAACTGTTTTTTTTTTTTTATTTCCATACAAAAATAATCTTATATATAGCGACTGTATTTCCAAAAATTCCTCTTTCTCATTTTGTTGCAATTTTCTTGACGAAAATCCGGACTGAAAAATGGAAATTTTTAACTAAGAACGCGTGTATCGCGTTCTGTTAAATTCACATTTATAGTTTTCTTTCCCCTTCAGCAAAATTTTCTTATAACCGCAGCTATTTTATCTCAAACATTATCGAAATCCATGATTCTTTGCACGAAATACTTGTTATCTCTGCATCATATCACGCCATCCTATCTCAAAATGGAAATTAGTTACAAGTTCGGGAAGCGACGTAAAAAGGTACAACTTCACGCATCGGTTGTAATACTTCAAAAAATCACGCAAATGGAACCGATAAGAAAAAGAGATCAAAAACTCGAATTCCTCTTCGGCTTTACTTTCGATTCTGCAACAAATTTCGACTCTGTTTCCCACCGAATTAGGCCACCGTGCGAAGAGATAATCCGGTGACATTTTGAAGTGAAAAGAACTGGTTTTTCTGATATGACTTTCCGATGATCTTGAAAACATTGTGGTCCTTCCTATCGCTTTCACCCAATTTTCTGCTCCAAGATGGCGGAAGTAGAGAACGATGACACCGGCTAATTTCGAGTTGCTGTGGCTGATGCAACGAGATTACTCTCTTGCCTGCTTGTTTTCTTATGAAACAATGTAATGTTAAAGTTCGCTTAACCACAAATGGAACAACAGCAGAATAATGGGAAGAAGTATTCCATCAAAATAAATCATTTTGTTCTATTTCATTCGGCTGTAACACTACACAAACGCACAGTTTCCGACCAACTTTCTTTCCTGTTTTTTTAGAATTTAAAAAGTATATTGGTGTTCTTTAAAAAAAAAAAACTTTCAATTTCATCCATAACAACGATATATTTCTTCATACTGATTTTTTTACTAATAACATGATAATAAAGAAATTTCAAACTATATGGGTATTAAAATAAGTACATTCGATTTCAAAATTCCATATTTTCATAAATAAACGACACAGATTGATAAGTTATATATGATTACAAAGTGGAAAAAATGTTTTTTCTTACAAGTGTCCGATATAACTTCCTTCTGTTACACGTATAATGTCAATTCGAGTTGTAAATTCCTGCCCTAAAAGTCTGTGAAGTGTCAGAGGTAATTGATTGTACAACAGCAGAAATCCGTTGTTTAAGTTTATATAAATTTGTGGGTAATGGTACACTTTATCTGTTACAAAACCCTGAAGAAACCGTACTAGGCCTTATTATTTGACTTAGGTGGCCATCTGCATAACATCACTTCATCTGGTCCACTGCGACCGATTCAACTGTGAAGTAGCTCCGCGAAAGATTCTAAAACAACTTTTGTGATATAGGTACACGAAGAACACACACGAGATCTATCTATTGCTTACAATATAAAACTTCCCCAATTTCCTTTGTATTCATGTGTTACTTATCATTTTGCGTCTTTTATTTTTGAAAATATGAAATTTTTAAATAGGATGAACCATTTTGAATAACACTGTAACTTACGTTGATGAATCAATGATATTCTACACAGATATAATTTATTGGTGTATGTTGAGAATAGATTAATATGTAAATAATATGAAAAGATCTATTTCATTTTCATTTTAAGGCAAACAATGTTTTTTTTTAAAAAGATGTTACACAACACATATTTATTTCGAAATTATTCAGTTGTAAACATAGCATGTAATTAATGAATTGCAGGAATTTCACATATTAAATGTAATTAGTGTTCTTCATTTCATTAGAGAAATAATATGAAAACAAAAATATAACTAATACAAAACGTTCAGCCTATAAGAATCGACATGGGACACGAAGTTAGTTTACGCCTACAAAATTATCTGTGGCAAAAGAAAATCGGTTTATTATAGTCAATTTACATTTTGCATCAAATTGCAATTTACAAATTTACTTCCAATACGACTTTTATTATGAAATGCCTCTTTCTATTAAATCTTTCCTCATCTTTTTAAGGGGGGGGATTATTTATTGTATGGTTGGTGTAACTATGCAATCCTCGATTCTTGCTAAAAAAATTTCCTGACAAAGCAGTCAGGGTGGCTGGAAAGGTTGCAGGCTAAAAGCTTTTATTTTACAGAATAGAGAAGAAGAAATTTTGTTTTCAAACTTTTTTGTAAGTATTTTTATTGATTCGTGTTTTCTTTTTTCCCGTCAGCTTTAACGTCGATTAAAATTTAAGTAAGGCGTGTTGCTTTAATCAGTTTAAAATATTTTAAGGATCAGTATGGCAATTTACTATCATTTCAGCCGGAAAGTTGATTTCATATTCAAATAAGCAGAATGAAATCACAAAGCGCTTGCAAACACAATTGAATCTGGATGAAATGTAATAATGGAGGACTGTAATATTATCCATGCTCGTTATTGAAGTATGGAATATTATCCATGTTCATTACTGAAGTATGGAATGCTCATTACTGAAGTATGGAATGCTCATTACTGAAGTATGGAATGCTCATTACTGAAGTATGGAATGCTCATTACTGAAGTAGGGAATATTATCAATGCTCATTACTGAAGTATGGAATATTATCCATGCTCATTACTGAAGTATGGAATATTATCTATACCTCAGAAATAAGATTTCTAAGCGAGATGATAGCTATTGTGAAAACAGTAATGGAAAAATGTTTAGAAAATCCGAACCGACAGCAAGATCAACAAGCGGCCCTGCATTTTCTTGTTGAAAAGCACTGTTGTGGGCGCCTCGAAGACAGGATATAGATATGAACCAAAAAGCTATGGTTTCTAGAAAAGCGGAGCCATTATATGGCTTACGCAATATTGCGATGAATGTCATCACTAAAACGCTGTCTGTGTTAGCCAGATGATTAGGTTCCCTACAGAGCTTTCAAACCCCAGATAATATTTTGGCGATATGGTCCATCGCAATACTGTGGCCGCTAGATTCTTAGGAAAGCTTAGCTCAACACGTCGGAAATGTAACGGTTGCTATCCAAAATACCTGCTATGCGAACACGAGATGATCGAGATGCACCAATGGTACCCTGTATCATCATCTCAGGAGTCGGGTTTGCATGACGGCGAAGAAAGCAACGCTGAAAGTTTCAATTTCCTTGGTACACCCAATCATAGATAAACCCATCATGATTCTGTATGCAGAGAAACTTTATAACACTTGCATATCTAACAATTATAGTTTTCTTGAACGTTTAACATATCCATGAGGTATAAAGTGAAAAAAGTACCTAAAAGGCGTACCGATTCCCCTTAACAATAAATCACTTAACTTTCAAAACCGGTTAACATAGTTAATATTGCGGTACCGACAAAATATAACATTTCCACTGTTAACCGGTACTTCATTTTTCCGAGCCTGAGAGAAATCCTCCGTTTTTATACTGACAATAAAGACCTGTAGACGTTATTTTAGGCTTTTTTACTTCGATAGAATAATGAAGACTATCAATACAAAACAATACACTTTTTGTAGATTTAGTAATGTCGTGTGTTTTACACTATAGAATTCTATACATAAAATAATGCATAGCGCTTTTGCTATTTAAATACGCTGTTGTTAATGATATTCCAGTAATCCAGGGTTTTCAGAAATCCGGGGTTGCTCAAATCTGGTGTCTCCTAGATCACAGAGAGTACTGAAAATGTACATCTCCTTTCTACAACTGTGAAATCTATGAAATTTAACAAATGACTTGTAGAGAAATAGATGGCTTTTTGTTTTGCTAACAGTAATTCTAAAATCTTTAAGACACATTTCTCCTTATTGGAGTTGAAAACACAGTTTTAAAGAACGTTATAAAAATAAAATTTTCTCAGTAATGGAAGCTTAATTATGTTTAATAAGAACCAAATTCCGAAATGAAGCTTGTCAATGAAAGTAAAATAGTGTAGAAAAAAAGTATCCGATAACAATATAATATTGAATAAAATTAGTAATCCTAGTAAAAAAAATAATAGTGAATTAAAAATCTAAATGGAAGATTTTGAAGGGTATTTCTTTCTGGAGGGGCTCAAACAAAAATTGAAATTAAGCTTAAAGTAAGAGAGAGCTCATTCTTGAAATGAGTGTACTGTTGGGATTTTAAAGTAGCTGATTTAGACTGATGATGATAATCTGGAAAACTATTGTTGCTGACACGTAATATATTTCTACGGGTAATTTTACTTCGTTATAAAAGAAACAAAAACGAAAAATAATTTATTGTTTAAAAGTGCAACGAAATTTTGTAGTTACTCAGGTGCAGGATCATTAAATCAAAAAGTACGAAATTAGTTCTTCCTTTCAATTTGCAATGAAATTACAATCCGTAACATTTATTGTACTTTCCCCTTTTTTTTACTTACTTATAATAGTATAATCTATAAATAAACAAGTAATATAAAAAAAAATTAAAGTCAATTCCTACTTAGGCCTACAAAGAAAAAGTTTATTTTAGTTCTTTTTTATTAAATAATTACAATTAATATAAATATTACGTAAATACATATGATAGAATCACAATATTAAGTGACAAAAGAAATTTTTTTCCAGCGATCTACACGTTTCGTCACTGACAGTATTTATTCCTAAATTTATATCCTGTTAAATATTTTATGTAAGATAAAAAAATTTCTCCCATATAAAACTAAAATTAATATTTTGAAAATCAAGTAAAAAAAATTATACATCGACGATATTCGATCCGAAGACATGAAGATTCTACGCCTAGAAACGCTCTACCAACTTTGCCGTTGCAAGACAAACAGCATAGAAGAAGCATTGACTTGTTTCTTAATTCATCTGATAAATTAAATGGCTGGAATGCAGTTTAGCCCAACCACTCTTTGCGACAGGAATTATTTGACGGTATTTTGCAAAATGTTGCTACCCTAGTTCACTTCGTGGACTTAACGTTCAACCAAAAAAAAAAAAAAATCGTTATGTTAGGCAATTCTTGAAATCGCGCCAAGTGGTTGGGCTAAACTACATTTTCCCCAATTAAATTTAATGAAATGAATTAATATTTGAAAAAAGCGTATTAACATCAAGTGTCATCCGCTACAAGTTTAAAAAAATGTATTTGAACTTGAGTGGATGAATAAAAAGTATTTTATTAATGATTGAAAATTTGAACAAGATATATATATGGAGAGTGTGAGCTATTAGTAGCAATTTAAAACAAGCAAGATTCTTATAAAGTATAATTTTAAGTTATTAAAAACTATAAAACAGATCATTTTCCTTAAAATGGAACATAAACAAAATATTGTTTATCATAATATGAAGCATAAAAAGTATTCTATTTCAAAACAAACTCACGCGTACTCTCATTATCTCATGATGTAGTAATTCCAAAAGAATTTGGGTAAATAAAACGAAACAATATTGAAATTGCCTCAAGTAATGTAATGTTTAGGTACAGATCTATCGCACACACACACGTTAAGCAATAATGAAAATTTTTATTGCACATTTAGATCATTAGTGATTACTTCTGAATGAAGCCGTCTGTAAAAAAAATTGACCGTCTGTGAATAATAAATACAGGTTTTTGAATGGACACACAAATTCATTTTTATGGTGTCTGAATCAGTTGGTGGCTTTTCAGAAACAGGGTTATTGCAGCAATAAGGAAATAAATTAAAATTTAAAAAAAAGATATTTCGAATTTGTATTCACCATTAACACCTGCTGGAATTTGTGATTGCTGGGTTTAATGGTACAAGAGTCACATGTGACTAGGCTGTGTCAAACAAGGGGAATCAGAAAAAAAGCTACCAGATCTATTTACAATAACGTAACAACGTAAAACAACGTCTACAACAACATAAAAATAAAAATCTTTAAATCATGAATTGACTGAATATAATTTCTCTTTAAAAAGTAGAATTGTTACCTATCAAGAGTTAAAAAAAAAAAAAAAAAAGAAGCATGAAGAGTTAAAAAGGAATGGTAAATAATTGAAAGGTAAAATCAGAACATATCATGAAACTTATTTCCGGTTTCGGTTGGCTTTAAAGGACGAGAATTCTCCATCTCGTATACGCCATTCCCTAATGAAGAATCACCATTATCATAGAGGATGCAATCATCATCCTCACAAGAAAAAAACTCTTTTTAGGTTTATATTGGTTCATTAGAATGATTATTTCGAGTATATTTCCTTATTAAGGTGAAAGATATTGCGTTTTGATTTGTGTTTATTTCGTTCCATTTGCGGGCTATTGTGGAGAGCTATGTCAATTATGGGAATTGATAATCAAAATGGTTTGAGTTTGACACAGGATAGTAAACGAAAGATAATGGTTGCTCTTTAGTAAAAGAGAATGATGTGTGGAGATAGTAAGCACTGATGTGGTGGAAGCTGTTAATAATAGGAGAAGAAGGTAACAAATGTACCTGAGTGGAAGAAGACGAAGGAGGGAGACTGAAGATGTTAAGAGAGATGAAGGCAATGGACTGGATGTAGGTGACAAAAGTTTAAGTAATTGTAAAGGCGGGCATATTACTTTCGTAATGTTTTAACCAGTTTGGGTGAAAATGGAGAGCATATTTAGCAGTCTGGGAGTATATTTGTGATATCCGTAAGGTAATGAGTTTTCGTGCTTCTTTTTTGGTAATATTGAGGATAGACTTAATGTGTTGAATATGTCTTTCACCTTTCCATTTTGTACATATTTTAGAATTAGAAGGATGTGATTGTTGATAGCTAACCCATTTTTTGGTTCTAGGGGTAATCCATAGACCAATACCCAACAGGTGCACATATAAAGTATGTCAATTGCTCCCTGCGGGAAGATTGTGAATGACCGAATCTATGACTCTTACAACAGCGTGGAGGATGCGGAGTGTAAGGTCATATTCGGCAATTTAGATAAACTGTTTTAATTTAAATTGGTAGTCGAGGGCTATCGAAAGTTAAAACGATATGTTTAGTTTAAAAAGCAGTCGGTCTCGATTACTTATTGTCCTTTTGACCTGAATGGCATCCTGATCAGAAATCCTTCGAGAATTTCTACTTCAGAGATGCATAGCAGGATAAGTTCTGAAATAACACCATGGTAGGAATATAAGGATTTATTGTGGGGGGGGGGGACACCTGTGAGTGGAGAATCAAGAAATGTTTTCGCTGTCGAAAAGGATTTTGACAGTGGTGCATATTTGGTTCTGATAATCGAATAATCGAATCGCAGCTTTTTTGTAGATTTAAGGTCTCCACCTGTTCGGAGAATAGCTTTCTGGATAGTAAATAGAGATTTTGTCGACACTTTGTTGTGAGGTAGAGAAAGTATTAGAAAACCCTAGAGAAAAACAATTTCATCAATGGGACGGTGGTGGGCAAAACAAGGTCTTTACGCCGGCATAAAAGAGGTAATCCATGAAAGGAAAAAACGTATATATATACCCACCATGGATCCAACGATGGAGACAGTTACCGTTCAATTGACAATCGTTAGACATACGCTTATCTGGAGGTCACTCGAGGTATGGAATTACAACATCAGGGCGAGGATCCGCTGGGAAATCCAATGCAATGCAATTGCAATCTACACAAGTGTGTCTGCTGTTTCCGAAAAAACTGCAAAGAGACCTACACTAACCGATTGACAGAAGCGGGCTCTTTCCCTTCACCTAGCAAAAGTGAAGCATGAGTCAAAGGGATATGAGTCAAAGGGTATTTCCAGAATACCCATTTTCTCCTTACAGGATACCACGAACTGCAAACATACGGGTTAGAGAAACAACAGCAGCAAAAAAAGGCAAATTTAGAATTAAAGAAACCAATTTGCAACAAAAACGAAAACCCAAATGATAAGTCATTGGAAATGTCATTTGAATTAGAAAAAAAAAAAAAAAAATAGAGAAAAAAGTAATCAATTGTTCCATGTGAATCTTGTGAGAAAGCACGAATCTGTGATCTAGACTTGCGATAAATGAAGAAAAAGGCACGAGAATAAATTTGTTGGCAAGAGGAATCGAAAATAGAGAAGGATCGCAACGGTATGCCGGAGCCATAACACCCATGTTTACCAAAGATAGTAGGCCCCGAGGAAAAGAAAAAGATCATTAAGGTACCTTAGGGTGCTGATTACTATAGTTACCTAAAAAAATAATCCCTCGAGGGGGTAACACGCATCGGACAATTTTTCCTGGAGCTTTCATAAAAATCAAGTCATTTTAGTGGTATAAAGACTTTTCAACATATATTAAAATCACGATAACTATTATCGTAACTAATATGTTTTATTGAAATTTTCAGGAATTGTACATAAGTAGTATTAGTATTGATTTTAGTATATGCGTGATGGTGAATCAGTTTCCTGTGCGTGATGTTACATCACAGAATTTACCTATACAATACAATTATAAGTCTAAGAAAATTTTTTTTGTTAACATCAGTCCATTTTAATGCATTTTGGGGGACTATACTTATTTACTTTTTCATTTTGATATCTATTTATTTCGTGACACGGATACAAGAAGAAATCCTCGTTTAAAAATGCTCAGCTGTATCAACAATATTTCCAGGAAATCATTGAATTAACACGATACCTGGATTTCCTTCAAGTGATTCTAACCGCAGTGAATTTCTGATTCACTGTCAGATTTTCCTTCTCTTCCGATTCATAACTACTATCACAATCTCTTTCTTATAAAAATGAATTGGCACTTTTTTAACACACACACACATGTTCTATATCTCACAATCACTTGGTAAGTCTAATAATTTAACATAAATTTCGTTTCCAAATTCATCAAATTTTTCTATTACGGTAAAAACACCAAACACAAATTAAACTTAAATGTTGACCCCTGCCCTGAAAAACACTTATATATGAGGGAATATATACACAAATTAATTTAAGAACGTATCACTGTAAATATATAATCCTGTTATTTAAGAACTTGTTAGGAAAGACTCACACATCTCGCAAAACGAGTATTCTCGTTTCCCGACGACAATGTTTTTTAAAACGAGAATTCTTGTTTCTAGATATGAAACGGCTTTAAAAACACCATTCGAATTCTTAACATTCAACGTGAAAATGCAAAGCTCGTCGCGTGAGTTTCAACGCTTCACGAATTCTTTTAGACGAATGCCCAGCGGTGAATGTTTTCTGAATCAGCGATTGAGAGAGAAAATTGCAAAATGCTAATTGAAGGAAATGACCCTTTGAGTAAGAATAACTATCAGTGCACGTTCACAGTTTAAGTAGTTTAGTTAGTCTGTAAACTAGTTCTCGTTAATTACAAGTTTGAATCTGTGAATTATTAGGTAGAAGGTGAACGCACTTAATTTATTTGAATTGAAATGTTTCCATATCAACGCAGGGTATCATGACATGTCCATAATATAATTAAACCAATAATTCCTGTCCCCTTTTTTGCAAACAGAAGCTGTTAAAATAATTTTAATACTACCAAAGGTATCATGAAGTTGAGATTATTACTAAGAAATAACCGAGATATCTGGACAAAATTTGTTCTGCCTCTTTTTTTATCCTCAACGTTGCAAATTACAGCAGTTAATAATACTGATTAGTTTGATTTCTGAAGCACGACGGTTGAAGTCACCCATAGTATCGTAAAATTTTAATTACTACCCCGGTATATATATACACTCCATAACAAAAAAAAAAAAAAAAAAAAAAAAACGACACACCAAGAAGGAGTTGCTTAATTGTAATAAAATTTCGCATGCATAGACATTTGGACCGAACATGCAAATGATTAGAATTTGGTGTCTAATGAATGAATAGCAGCAGCTACTTATGCACACTCAGCAGGTGTACATAAGAAGCAATTCTCAATCTGATAATCAAATTTTCTGTTGCATTGCGATTTAGAATACCTTTCAACAGACTGAAAAAATGCCTCACCGCAGAATTAGAGCTCATTATGAGCAACTGTCATAGTTTGAAAGAGGTCGTATCATTCGATTGAAAGAGGCAGGTTGGGCCAATCGGAAAATCGCGCGTCATATGGGTCGAAGCGATGCGGCAATTACAAGATGCTAGTAAGAATGGGTGGACAATGACAGATTTCAACGTCATGATAGTAGCAGTCGGCCTACTGATCGGAAGGACAGAATGATTGTCATATCAGCTCTGTCACAGTGTCTGATTCATCGTTATCAACCATCAAACGTGCGATCCGCACACGAGTGTCCACCATGACCATTCACATACGGCTGATAGAGCGAAATCTGCCCTCGTTCCGAATGCTACGCTCCTGCCACTCTCGCCTGCACACTGTCGAGGCTGATTACAGTGGTGCTTGGCTCGATAAGGTTGAAATATTTGGAATGATGCTGACTGGAGACGTATAGTGTTTAGCGACGAATCCCGCTTCCAACTGTGTCCTGACGATCATCGAAGACGTGTCTGGAGATGCCGAGAGTAGCGTGCCGATGCTGATTTCACTTTTGCACGTCACACAGGCCCTCAACCAGAAGTTATAGTCTGTGGTGCCATTTTCTTGATAGCTGGACCCCTTTGGTCGCCCGTAGAGGCATACTTATTGCACAACGGTACGTCGACGACATTCTGAGACCTGTTTTGCTACCATTCTTTTTACATTATTGGCATTATTTTTCAGCAAGATAATGCCAGACTACATACGGCACGTGTTACTATGAACTATCATACAACTTGTCAAACACTTCCTTGGCCAGCGAGATCTTTCTCCAATCGAGCATGCTTGGGATATGATGGGAAGGCGACTGCATCTACCATAGAATGTTGATGACCGAGCCCGACAATTGGGGTTAATTTGGCATGAAATACCGCAGGAGATCATCAGGGAGCTTTATCAGTCAATGCCATGTCATGTGGCAGCTTGCATCCAGGCTAGAGTGGGTCAACACCTTATTGAGCTCGTTACTTTGTAACTATGTAACTCTGAAATAAATCATTCAATTATTCTGAAATTTTAATAATTTTCTACTCTGTACATAATTTTCTTATCCACCCTTTTTTTGTCTCCAACTTCTTGTTGCGTTGAGTTTTTGTTGTTGTTGTTGTTATAGATTGTTATTGTAAAGTTTTAATTATTTCGAAAAACTTCGAGATAGAAACTGAATTTTCATTTATTATTCTTAAGACTTCTTCAGTATACTCACCATCTAGAGTTATATATTTCTCCCAGCGTATTTAACCATTTGAAAACATTTGCGGTCGATCTGAAATAGACTTCCGGAAGCATTCAGCAAGAAAACAGATTATAATTATTAACATTTTAATAAATGAAGAATTGAATCTTTATATTTTTTTTCATATTAACTTCTATCTGCTTACATCCCCTAGCAACTTAGAATCATTTTTTGAAACCAGACAAAGTTATTGTACTATCTATCCATGAATTCTCACTAAAGAATTTTCATGAATTTAACTTAATATGTTCAGTTAATATTGATTGATTAATTGAATTATGAGAGATACAGATCAGCAAAGGCTATTTCTTATTGTTAAAATATTTTATTACGAGATAATACATTTCAAAGTAATTCCTTTTTAGCTTAAATAAATTGGTCGCGTTGGAACACGCGGCCGTCCTTGTTTCCTTCGAGTTGTGGATTCCAGTTCTTTTGCAACTAAAAACTCTCTATGTAGCTGAACTAATGCATATTAAATCTGTTCCAAGGTTCCAAGTCCTCTCGTGGGCGTGGCTTGGAAGTTTAGAGATAAAGGTACTATAGTTCTTGTTTTATCTTTGTCCCTTTGCTGAGATTCAGAATTTGGGATCATCTTCGGCTCAAAATTATAGGTTCGCAACCAATCTTGGCTTACCATCTTCTAGAAAATAACTCCCTGCCCCTTTTAAAAAATTACTCACCTCATCGGAGAGTCCCTTCTTCATTCCATTTTTCAGAAAAAAAGAATACACCGACTCCCGTTTATGAAATCAATATTGAAGATGTGAGTTTTCAGGTATTTAATGAATATTTAAGAAATGCTTCCGTAAGTCAGAAA
Source organism: Nephila pilipes (assembly GCA_019974015.1). NCBI lineage: Eukaryota > Metazoa > Arthropoda > Arachnida > Araneae > Nephilidae > Nephila > Nephila pilipes. The sequence continues at coordinate 18,885 of BMAW01040823.1, forward strand.
ACGTAAGTCATCACGCTGAAACATCCCCCCTCCGCTTTCGAATGCATTTTATTCCATGCAACTGAAAGCAATATTCTAGCTTTGAAAAGAAAACAGTAATAAATTTAATAGTATTAACAGTATGCTCAGAAAATCGTGATATAGCTTGTCGACGAGATTCTTAATCTTGTCGTGATTTATATAATCTTTCAAATATATGTAAGCGATCGGATCGTAACATGCGCATGTACTCTGAGATTCTCCGTGCGGTGCGCTGCGCATTATACGACTTGTTCACGTACTAGCCAAAAGAGAACAAAATTATGATGTACCAATACCTAAAGTGGTGTCCAAAAATTAAGCATAATTCATGAAATATGAAAAAATAAGAATAGAAATTTAAAAAAATCGAACGTTCTGTGTAAATTTTTTCAAAGAACACATCTAGCCACCCAATATACACTTTTTTTACAATTATTATTAAATCACTCTATTATAAATATTAGAATTAAAGTAAACGATGAAATATCCAGAAATGGACAACAGTAAACTTTTCCGATATTAAAATTAAAGAAAAGGATAACTTATTAAATTGAATATGTTTAAGCTAAATGTAATGAAAATTAAAGCAAACGATAAAAAATTGAAAAATAACCATGGTATGCCAAAGTGATCCACCTAAAATAATAACCCTATAGGTAGCTAATAATTATTGGTGAACTTGTTTCGAATAACTTGTGAAAAATCATCTGTTGAAGATGAAACTCTGTCGCTATGCAAAACATTTTAATTGACGTCTCCTGCCGACGTGTGCAAAACATTTACACACGTCGGCATGCGGATTAACCGGCTCGTTTGACAAAAGCAGTTCAGACAGGTTTCATGCAATTCATGTGAGAAGGAAAATTGTTAACGAATAAAGAGAATAAAGGACGGCACAAAAAAGACAGAAGTGTTTGCAAAAGGAAGAATCGTTGGAATGCTCGATTCCAGACGATCACACACCGATGTGTCTCCATTTCTGAATGTGCCTCAGTGTGTGATCTCAAGACCGAGGCAGAGGCTAATAAGGACGGAAAATGTTAACCGATGGCTGTTCTAGGTTGACCAAAAGTCACAACCGTACACCAAGAACGATGACTCGCAAGTGTGCCAGAGAGCTGTGTTGAGTGCTTACAGGAGTACGAGCTTTCAGAGAAACTGTTAACAGGAGATTCAACTGATTCTCATCAGCTAAACTACTTATATGGATTCTCATGAGCTATAGCGAAAACGGGGAACTGGTTTTCATTCGAGGAAAAATCACGTAGAGACCATGGTCTTCCATTAAGGGAAATCGTGGAGAGCCCATGCATCATGCTGGATAACTGAACAGACCTCCACATCTTTGAAACGGGGTCTGTGATTACTAAACGATAAAGAGATGACGTGGTCTGATCGCTAACCTGATTTGAATCCTAATGCGCAATTGTAAAATGTGCTCGGAACACAGCTTGCATCCCTTCCGCAACCACTAAGCTCGGTCCCAGAACTGAAAAGAACTTTTTGCAGCGTTTGAAATTCTTTGAGACTACAACTCATCCACAATATCATAGCAAGATTGTCAAATCGTTGTGCAGCGTACCTGGATGTCACAAGTGACCATTCACCTTAACCTTATTACTTAACTGCTGCATCATCCTTTTATTTCGTGTGTTTTTCACTCCAGTGTGAACTCCTCTTATACTCAGTTTTCATTCAAACTGTTTCTTTGGATCATATAAGAGTGATTATTCTCCTTCTTTCACATTGTTTCCTTATTTAACAACCGTTTAACATTCGCATATTACGTTTCCCGCCATTCAAACTTAGGTTTTCTTCATTATTCACAAATTAATTAATTCACATCACAATGTGATGTAAGTCAGTGTACTTTTAATGCATACTCATTTTTCTTAAAACATTTACAACGATTTGTTGAATAAAGATTTCTGGTGATTTTTATTATTAATCAAACTTTCCATTGTATTCTTTCGAGAGGGGGTGACAGTTGGCCCTCAACGCCTCCTTAGATCTCATCAACATACTTTGTGGAACAGCAGCATCTCTGTTGAGGACCATTGAGTATTGGGCACAGTTGGCCCTAAAGCGCCCCCTTTGCTCTCCTCAAAGCTCGCTGAGGAGGCGGCACGGTCTCCGTTAGGAACCACTGCTCTAGGTCGACATTAATTCACAAAGGCAGCTAAAGGTAAAGAAGTAACGTTTTAAGAAAAATATTGCTCTTGAGTGTGAAAAATGAGACTTGTTGACAGGCTTCGGAACCGTTTAAATAAAATTTATGATAATCACGTTAAAATAATCCTGTTCCTACGAATGAGAAACTTAATTGGGCCTTATAATAGAGACTAATTCTGAAAAGCACCCATTAAGAAATAAAAATCTTGATAAATTGATGTGACGCTTAGCATCGAATTTTAGAATTAAATTCCAATTTACATTCGGAAACTCTCATGGTAAAATCACGTGATCGCTATCTCATTTTTCAGATAAAGGCTTTAAATTTAAAAGGAGCTTAAAATTTAAGATGAATTCGCTTTGAAAATGTTATCCAATTAAATAAGAAGCCAAGTATGAAATGAAACTTACAAATGAAAACCAGGATGTTTAGTATTTGATAAATGTATAAGAACTGAAGAAAAAAGGAACCTCAAATATTATGTGAACAAAAAGATAGAGGAGGAAGTAATAATCTCAGGAGAGAAAGAAGAAATTCAAATTGTATGCAAAACATACTTTCTCGATAAAATCCAGAAGATATCGTACCTGAACACCGTCGTATAATCGAAAACGTCGGATTACTTTAAAATCGCTAAAAATAATGCACTTAAACAGCTAAAAGTATGTATTATTACTTAAGACTTGATACAGTATACGCCAATAAAGTATAAAACACACGAAATAATCCAAACAACCAAAAATTTACTCTAATGCTTTCAAATTCTAGTTATTCCATTGAAGTAGGGGTTATAAAATATAATTTTCTGATTTGTCAACCAGTTTAAAAAAAGAGGAGTGCTGAATTATAGAGAAAGTACAATAATATCGATGACAGCTAATATTTAAAGGTGTCGTATCGTTGGTATTTCATGGTTCAAAATTAAAAATTTTAAATCTATGAATTGATTTATTATTTTAATAAATATACAAAAGAAGAGTATATGTGTTAATTGAGAGCAATATTTAATTATATCAAATAGAAATAAAAAACGGTATTGAAGAGAGGATCAAACAATTGGGCAATCCTTTTGCTCTATGTTCCTGACACCGTTTTAAGTATCATTTTTTAAAAAATTTGACTTCTTTCTTGAAATTCTCAAAAGAGAAAAAAGAATACTGTAAAAAGCTTTTTGATATTTTTTTTCATTCGCATTAAAATTAAAAAGTGAAATGTTTGTTTTAAAATTCGAAACTTTTTTGTTTGCATTTTAAATATATTAAATTGATAAATTTTGAAAAAAAAACACTCATGCATTTTTACTTCAGTTATTTGGAAACAATGTATCTTACAATCATAATTTTAGTGGAAAAAACACCTTTTCCAGACAAATGTTTTTGAATAACCTTCTCTATTAAAAGAAATTGGAGACACAATAAGCAATGCATGCCATTAAAATTTCACAATGTGATGTAATTTTTTACTGTCTAGTTATCAACTGGCAATTGGTAGAAAATTTTAAAAAAGAAACGGAAAGACATTAACATTACGTAAGAAAAAGTTTTAGTTTTCACTAAATGCTACGCATTTGAGTTCTCGTTTATTTATGAACTAATTCGCGTTTATTAGAAGTGTATTTGTGCCTTTTGAATCATTGCTATTAATTTTAATAGTAATGATTCAATGATGAACGTTTGAATTAAAATAAAGACATATTAAAACCTAAAAGAAAAATGAAAATGAATTGAGAACGCACAATCAATCTCAACTGACTAATAATTCTGAATTTAAAATTTAGAATTTAAACGAAATCAAAAGGTAGACAAAAATACATCTTAAAATTGTTCTTTGCCCCTCCCCCCTACACACTGACACACTCTCACTCACGACGCTTGATTAAAAAGTAATACGTTCTTGATTATAATTTCTTTATTGGTTTCCAATGGATTTTCACAATTTTTGTTGAACTCGAAAGTTGTTTGTATCCTCCATGAATGCATTTGTTATTTTTTTATTCTCAGGTGTGATCTTGGGCCGAGAACAGAAGAGGGAAAGCAACCCACATAGAGGTCAGGTGGGGGTCATTGCATCCGACCTTATGACTTTCGGCTCTTCCCGAACGTGAAAAAGCTTCTTAAGGGATACCACTTTCGTTCTGACGACGAGGTGAAAGCTCTCATTGAAGCCTCGTGTTGACAGCAACCACCGGAATTCTTCTCTAATTAGTCAAGCATTAACACAAGTGAGGGGAAAGGGATGAAAACTTTTTCCAAAAGTGAATTGTAAAATTGAATTTCAACAAGTACTGTGAAAATCAAGTAAAAATGAAAAGTTTTTAACCATAGATGCATTACTTTGTCATCAAGACCTCGGACAAACACGATCGCACATATGCCAGGTAGTATCCCAATTATTACTAGGAAACAGCCGAGATATCCGGATGAAATATATTTCGCATATTAATTGATACTTATGTACATAATGCAGTAAATTGCAGTCTTTCATGCCCATTTGTTCGGTATCAGGAAGACGTAGGTTGACAATATTGTGGTTGCTTTTGGGTCTATATTGTTTAAATTTCGAAACTAAATACCTTTAGGATATGAACTCTTTATTGAAGCATTAAACACACACGCATCCCTCTCTCTCTCTCGCTCTGTGTGTGTGTGTGTGTGTGTTGAGCTTAACTTTATAACATATTTTATTTAAACCTTTTTCAGTGAAAAATACATGAAATCAGGAATCTTTAATTTTTTTTTCCATTCCTGTGCGCTAGAAGTTATTTTCGTTGAATTTCCAGCTTAGTAATCCTTAGACTTGGTGATATTTTTGAAATAAACTACTAAATTTCATACATAATTATCAATGCTTTCAAGAAAAAGCAGAATACGTTTATTGCATCTCTCTTACGTGCTTTTAAATTCTTTCATTATTGACTATCCAATTTCCATCACCGAGGTTGAAATACAAGCCATAAACAGAATGGGAAATGATTAATTTTGAAGATTGCCTACTTTTTTTGACTAATGGAAAGGAGGTCATATATTTTTCTAAAAACCATTTTGATTATCTAGCATCAAGATTTTTAAAGCGATATTTTTAAATAATATCTTTAATTTAAAAAACCAATGAAAACTTGAGGAAATTGAGAATATATATTAATACATCCTTAGGCAAACCCTGTAAATATCCGCAATAAAGAGACTCTGATTGTCAAAAACTTCTTTTATAATTAAATCTTATATTTTTAGCATTGCGCGATGTTTTAAAATAACTTCAAATTACAACTGTGTGCATTTTTCCATAAATAGAATGCTAGGGAAAATCTAGTAGAAATTCTCATATATGCATATACATTTGTGGATTTTACATTTTTTTTTTTGTATTCTTAACTTTTTAAATAACTTTTTTGTTTATTTGTGAATTTTGAAAAATTGTGTTATTCGATTTAATATATATATATATAAAGAGAGAGAGAGACATAGGCCTTTAATAACATTCTTGTTTTAAAGCTTTTTTAAGGATTTATTTTAGCTTTTATTGTTTTAATAGAGTTTTAATGTTTTTGAGTTTGCTTTTAGATTTCTTTACAGTTGCGTATTTTGTATGTATTTGTATATATATAGTTGTGTATTTGTGTTTTCAGTTGTAATATTTTTTGTTTATGGGCATAATTTGGACAATTATTCTATAGCCCCATAGTCTAGAGCCTGTTACAACTTTATATTATTTTCCAATTATTTTTTTCTTCAAATTTTTAGTTTCAAAAATTTTACATTTACTGTAACTTTTTTGATATTTCTAGTTTTTTATCTATTTACTTTTCATTTAATTTGCTTTATTTTGAATTTATAATTCTTCTTTTATAATTAAATTAGAATAATATATAATAATCCCCTTTTGAATTTTTGTAATTTTTATCTGTCTATTTTTGGTTCGAATTACGACTTGTTTCTTAATCATTCACTACTGATTTTTTTTAAAGTTAAGCTTTAAAATAGATTCCTGATTATTTGCATTTTTTTTTAAAAATGTTTTTTATGCAATAACACATCACATACATACGTGCATATATATATATATATATATATATATATATATATATATAAATTGCTGTTTCGTTTTTAAACTTTAGTTTATGATTTTTAAATTTTTGTCATATATTTTCTGTTTATGTCAATTATCAAGACTGTTGTCTTTCTTTTTTTCTTTAAAGTAATATACTTGTTATTATATGTATCTTTTAAGGCTCCCATCTACCTGTCATTTTGATATCGTGAACGTATTATTAATCCTATGGAAATCTTTCGTCCTCAAATCTATACTAATTTATCTATTTGAATGCAAAAAAATGCTTGCGAAGCAGCAAAAAATAATGAAGATTTCTGTGGAGTTACATTATCCCAACGACTCTTAAAAATATTTTACCTCCTATTTTAATGATTCGTTTGTGTATTTTCCGTCCTTTAAAAAATATTTTAAAATATTTTTCAAAAATCAGGGTGAAAATATAATTTGAAGAAACCTTCATTATTTTTTGCCCTCTTGGGTCTCCTTTATTATATTCAAATTGATAAAATAAAAATTAGATATTCCATGGTCGATAGACCGGAGCTTTAGTATTCAAATTAAACAATTCGTGATGTTTGGGATATTAACTATTATTTATGTGGGTTTTTTTAATGTTTCTTTTCAAACGCTTCTGTCATATTTAGTATTCCTCTCTCTCTCTCTCTCTCTCTCTATATATATATATATATATATATATATATATATTAAATATTTTATGATTCTTCTCTCTTTGGGGGCATTTTCAGAAGGAAAAACAACATAAATTTTAATTATTTGAAGCGAATCAGTACCTGGAGATTTATTACATTCACAATTTATTAAATAAAAAAAATCTTGAAATTAAATTTACTAAAATTTTTAAAAAAATTCCAAAAAAAAAAAATATTAACAAGGTATGATTTAACTCTAAGATATTGAACATCGTTGCAAATACGCTTGCGTCAAACTAGAGCTCAAAACGGCAAAATGAGTTAACGTTGAACTTAAGAAGAAATACGAAGGTTACTGTAACAAACTTCATAATTTTCAGCCACGAATTAGACGACGAGGGTGACACCTGATCTGGCACCTCCCAATTGAAACTTCCACACCTCGCCTACGGGAAGGTTAGAGCCTCAACAGATTTAATATGCATCAGCCCTGCTTCACGCTGGATCTTTCGTAGCATCAGGACTCGAGCTCAGAAATCGACGAAAACAACTCCGCCTGCCAGCTAGAGACCATAACGAATCGGCTCAGACTCAAAACGACAAGCAAATATATAGGGCTATAGTTTTTTTATTTAACAACTAAAAACCCGATAGCTTTGCTAAGGAATAATAGTAAAAGGTTTTCTAATATTTTAAACATACTCCATAACTTAATACATTTAATTTTGAAGACATCTTCATAAATTCCCACAATTTTCTGCTTACTTTCCTTTCATGCTTACTTTTTGGATTCGTCCATTACAACTTACGTAATTGAACAATGTCAAATGAATCGTTTCAAGATAAACAACGAAGTAATTCGTTTCTTAAAGTTTAAATATGCAGAGAATAACAATATTCCTTTCATTCATAAGTGTAATCTAAAAAAAATAAATATTTCTTATATAGGATCATTTTCCTGTAACTTAATACTGATTTTTATAGGGATACTCAAAAATACAACACTCTCTCAATAATCTAGCAGACATCGGGCCAAGATAAAACCGGCTTACCGAAATTACCAGATTACTGGTAAATTAATATTAATAATGCATTTAATCAGATAAAGCTTTGGTATGAAATTATTGTATGAAATGAAATATTATGGTATGAAATTTGATAAAGTACGGGCAATTGAGGATACGTAGAACCCTAATTAGATATTTATGAGAAAAAGTTTTTATTCACCATATTTCAATGCATACAAAATATTGATTTAAAAAAAATAATTTTATACGAACAATTATCTATATTTTCCTTCCAAAATATTTCAATGTATTAAAAGTCCTGTTACTTCCACAAATTTTAATATTTTCAAGATATTTTTAGCCCAATTTCTTAGAAATGTTTTTAACGATTCGATCCATGGGTTCAGTTGTACCAGTGTAATTTACGTTGTTTAATAATTTTTTTGACTGTCAGACAATACAAGAAACAGAGAAAAACGGCTATATCGAATTTTGCGGATTTTTTTGAAAAAAATAGCTATTTATACAAGTCAATATTCTACACGCAGAATTATCAAACATATTATGCAAAACAACCTGAAAAATTTTTTAAATGAATTATTGATCACAAAAAAAATCCTTAAAATTTTCCGTACATGACCGCCACGAAAAATGAAAAACAGAAAAGTCCGCTTAAAATTATATAGATCAATGAAATGATTTAGCAGAATGTTAGAGAAAATTTAAATAACTAAATAACATAGATATAGCTATAAAATGTTGTACATATATTTAGAAAGTCATACAATTAAATCAAAACTAAAAAAAATTCGATATTTTTGTGATTTTTAGGGTACTGTGTTCTCCTAAAGCATCGAACACACGAAATAACGAAAACCACACACACAAAATGTGCTGTTTTGTATTGACAGAATTCCCACCCCTGCCCCCGTGGATATATTACGCTACCCAATGCTTATATGTGCGCCCCGCTGCTGTGAGAACAATAATAATAAGAAGAAAATTTACTAGGCTTGCCAGACGACCTGGTTGGACGGAATTGTCCCAATTTAAAGGTACGATACCGGTTAATTGGTCATTTTGTCTCGGTTATTTGTTAAAATTTTTAAAAAATATCAAATATACACGCAAAATGATAAATACATTTTTAATGCTTCCGAGTACTACTGTACTGTATTCCTTAGTTCGTAGATGGTGTCTAACGACTAGAGTAATTATTTTCTCTGCGTTACGATGCCATCTACGAAGGTTTGGTTTGGTTTTATTAGCGCCACGCTAGAAGCAACACGAGGGCTATTGGCGACGGACCTCGTAATTTTTAACCTCGGTCAAGTGACCAGAGCTGAGCTGGCACCTCCTCTCCAACTTTCACACCTTGCCAAGGGGAGGATTTGGAGCCTCGACAGATTGAAAGTGCATTTGCGCCGCCTACAAGGCGGGTCTTTTGCAGCACCAAGGCTAGAAACCACAAGTCAACGAAAAACAACAACCGCTAGTCCGATGCTCTAACCACTAGGCTACCACGGCCACCATCTACGAAGGAAAATCCCTATTTTAGGAATATTCCCCTAAATCCATGTCATATTTATTATTCACATTTAAAAAATAAAAGTACCCTCCTCCTCTTCGTTATGTGACCGAGGTAGTCTAGTGGTCACGGTTGCCAACATGAGACCGATTTTGTATCTGTTAAGTCGTGGATTCGAATCCTGAGGCCACTACAGACCCACCGTGTATCGGGGGTGAACACATTAAATCTGAAGAGGGTCCAAGTCCTCTCCTATATGTGGTGTGGAAATTTGGAGAGGGAGATTTCAGCTCAGGTGTCGTCCTCGTCATTTGACAAAAGTTCAAAATCACAAGGGCAGTCGCCGATAGACCTCGTGTTTTCAAAGTGCGGCGTTTATAAGTAATCAATAAAAAAAACCTTTCGGTATTCTAAAAAGTGTTGTAAGGTTAAAAAAAGTTTGGAGATATCTGGCGGATATTATTCCATTGAAGTAGAAGGCACAAAATAATAATTTTTTATGATTTGTTAGTCTATAAAAACACCGATTTATTGGCAGGAAATGTGAAGAGACAGGTTATGATGTATATACTGCATGAAGTTTATAATACTCATAAAAAAAAGCAAAGCCTCTTTTATTGACCGGTATAAAAAAAGTTAATTTTTTTACTTTACATTGAAATAAATCGTACTAAAAAATCATTTAATAAAACTGCTTTTTCGAAAAGATGATACAGTTTTAAATGATATAATTGAAAAATGTATCATCTCATTTGAGAGATATAAATAATATATTTATATCATTTAATATAAGCAATAAAATAATGCAACTATAACATCTAACATAAGCGATAAAATAATGCAACTATAACATCTAACACAAGCGATAAAATAATATAATTTATTTTTATTTTAGAGAAATATATTCATTTTACCATTTGTGTGGTGTAATAACCCAGTTTCCTTTTGGTATTTTTTAATTGTTTGGCGCAACATAGCTTAATTTGGAACTTGCGTCACTAAATGCCCTTATCAAACCTAATCAATTTGAATAAATACAAGACACCCTAAATTCATTAATAACCTATGACTGATTAACAAGTCGCTGCATAGGGGTTATATGTAAAGCGAAACAAGACAAACATTACAAGTACATTGACCTTAATCCAGAGTTTAGTCTCGAAATGAATATGCTCTTTGAAAATGAAATTGCTTTGACTTTCTTATCTGGATATTCCAGTTTTTAAAGTTTAGCATTTCGCCGTCCTGCGAAGTGAAAATAATTGTTCCTTCGGTAATTAAAAGCTATCAACGGTCACAGAAAGTTCATATTTAACTAAACTCCGTTAATGGAACAGGTCATTGAGTTTCTTTGATGCAAATCCCGCGTTTTGTGAATTTTGCAAGAGAAAATTACAAACTCCTTTTATTTTTATGACGTGAAGAAATTAAGTGAGAAATTAGAGCGGGTTTCTAGTCGCACGGTTTCCAGACTGAGCAATTATGCTAACGACTTTTACGAAATTCGATGGAACTAGTTCTTCTGGCTAAAAATCAAAGTGTCTTGTGATTGAAAAAAATTTATTGATATTCGGAATATGTAAATAAGGCATTTTTTATAATTATCAGTAAGAAAAATAATTGCATATTTAGTAGTTTTTAGATTGTGTAAGGTTATATCATAATATTAAGAGTAATTGTTGACAGAGAATTGTTTCAAGGATATTAAAGACATATAAATGAAATTTCGACTGAGTGATTCACAAGAGCTTGTGGCAACGGGCCTTGTAATTTTGAACTGTGTCTGATGTCAGATCTACAAGATAAGAATCGACGGAAAATTTGCCGGTCAATAATTGCGACCTTGACTACACTGCCTCCATGTTCAAATGAGTTACTGAAGAAAAAGGGTTATTTTTAAAGCTATTAAAATACAAAACAACAACAATACATACAAATATTAAAATTTAAATTGTTTTTGCTGATTTCATGATGTTTTTTTTTCTGTTTTGTTAGTGAAAAAGTATAATTATTCAAAACAAATATTAATTATCGTAAAGTAAGCATACTTCCGAGTCCCAGGCTCCACAGAAATAATTTCTATCAACGAAAGAAAATACCTTCTTCCATCTACTAATGCGATTTTATTTTCACTTGCAAAGCATTCTAAAGTACAAAAACGTTGTGGATGTTAACAACAAAAGAATAAAAACAGACGATTCTGCCATAAAAATCAATTATTCAGCTAAATATTAAAATTAGAGCAAACGATAAATTATTAAAGCAGACAATAATATTCCGCTGGAATAGTAAAATAAAAGCAGACAACAAAATATGAAATATATCTTAGCGATGTAAATATATCTTAAGCAACCTATAAATGTAATTATTAAAATCGTAATGTATCATAATGATCAATCTTTTGAACCTAATACCACGCATTCTTTATTTTATGCCTACGCATTTTTGTTCCACCATTTTCTCGAAACAGCAACATGGTAACACATTTTAAAAGACTTGAGTGAGAAAAAATTGCAAGTTTCTATTGCTTCTCATGATAATTTGTGATATTTTCACCATAGGTGAAGAGCTATTCGCTACATTTGTCTCTCCTGTAAACACAACATCAATTTTTTCTCTTCAAATCCTTTCTAAATCCATTCTAACCTTAAGGTTAGAATATATAAGGTTAGATCAAATATCTAAGGAATATGTAAAGGTTTCTTAAAAGCAAGTTAGTCATTCTGTCGTTAAATGGATTCAAATTCATGTTAGATCGCATGCTTTATATATATCCCGGAACGAAAAATACACAATATGTTGTACGATTTCCTAATTACCCTCCCATTGATAGCAATAATGTTGATTGATTGGTTGGTTTTATGGGATATGATTTAGTAAATACTATTATCCTTAACAATTATATTTTAAGGATAATAGTATTTACTTTTTTCTACGGCTTTCTGAAACCAAACAAATCAACGTTAATTCCTATAATTTACAACATTATGTATATAGGATCAATTAATATGCCGAACAAATTTTGTGTTGATGTTTTGGTTATTTCTTAGTAATAATTAAAATTTTACGGTACCTCTTCGCCCATTATGGTTATTCTAAAATAAATTTGAAAACTTCCTATTTTATGCCTTTAAAAAAAAGTTTTTGGAGTTAGTGAGTGGTGTAGTTTAATGGCGTGACCCAAACGAGTGGAACTATGATCTAGATATCTGAAAAAATAGAAAACAAATATACAAATTTATTGATAAGAAGGGTCGAAAATAAAGAAGAATCGTTAGAGTATCCCGAGGACGAGTCACACTTGTTTATCTAAGTCAGTAAATCTTATAGGGAAGAAATATATCACTAGGGTGCCTTGGATGAATGATGTCATCTGAAGAAGATAATCCCTTGAGGGCAGATATTTTTGAAAAGATAACAGTAAGAAATTCAGACTTCAAATCTTGATGCGGCTTATGACGACTGAATTACTTTTTGAGCTTTCAATGTAGTTAAAAATGACAATTTTCTGTCTTAGTTTCTCGCTGACTTGTAGTTATTACGAGTACTAGCAAACAGAATTTCTAAGTAAAAAAAATTCATATACTTAAAACAAAACCGACTTGTCGTAAATATTGAAATCCATGAAAATACTAAATTTATTTTTCTAAAAAGACAAAAAAAAAAAAAAAAAAAAAAAAGCAATTTTACCATACTTTTCATTGGAAGTAATTTCCTGTTGTTGTTTTTATTTTCAGAATACAAAAAGAAAATACTTAAAACATAATATATGCTTGCTTGTTTTTCGTTACATAACAAATATATTAGTTCAATGGTTGTCGTATTTTGAAGAAAGTTTTATTACTTTCATACATATAGTTCCCTAGTTAAAAACGAAGTTAAGTGTAATTTTAATTTTTTTCCCCTTTCATCAAGATACAAATTTCATGTTTTTGTGCAATTAAAGTACGCGAAAATACATTAAACTTAAGAATTTTTCCTGTACTTCTTTTTTACCGTACCGCCATATTTCTCGCATAATTAACGGAAATGAGGTTCCGCATTGACAGCGACGCCTTCGGAAATGGCTGGGTGTTCATTATCACGATTACGCCTTCATTATCTCAATTTTATGCGCATCTTTGCGAACTTTTTTGCCATTGTTTTTCCTCTCCAACCTTATTACCTAGACTCTTTGCTTACACACACCTAACACCCAAAAACACAATAAAAAAAAAAGAATGTCTAGCTTATTTATCTATTCTACTGTCGATAAGGAGTGGCTATTTTTTAGACTTTACTACCATTCTTTTTCTCCGCCAACCTGCTTTTTTGTTTTTTAAATATTTTTTTCGTCTTTTACTTGTTGTAGGATGGCATCGAGAGGTGATATTGAGCGGAAGTTGGTATGACACGGTTTACTGGACAATCGGAAGTGAGATGGTTTCACGTTTCCTCGTCGGGCGACTTTAGCCGGTTAATTGCGAGTGTGGGTTTGTTTACTTTTTCTTTACTTTTTTGCGTAATGGTTTCGATTTTAGGTTTATCGGAGTCACGATGCAGAAAACTCGCTTTAAAGTTTGAAGTAAGCGAATGCATTTAGATGTTTGATAATCTATATTAATCTAAACGTAAACGAAATTACCTATTAAATAACACTCATTTGCGGTTTAAATTTTAATATATAGTTATCTAAGAGTTCTATATAAATGTTAAGGTTTATCAGAGTCACACAGCAGAAAACTTGGTTTTAAGTTTGAAATTAGCTAATGTATTTTTAGATGATTGTTAATTGATGTTTTTGATAAGTAAACGGAGTAAACAAATGACATTCACTCGTGGTTTAATTTTTAATGCATTAAAATTAAAAAAAAACGTTATGTATAAATGATGTAAACGTTATGTATAAATGATCCGGTTTATCAGAGTCATGCTGCAGAAAACTCGCTTAAAAATTTAAAATAAGCAAATGCATTCAGATGTTTTTCAGTCACAGCTGTTTAATTGGTAAACGAAATAAACAAATAACACTCATTTACGATTTAATTATCAATGTATTGTTACCTAAAAATTATATATAAATGTTAAGGTTTATTGGAGTCAAGTTACAAAAAGTTCGTTTTCAAGTTTGAAAAATTAACTAATTCAGTTTCTTAGATGTTTGTTAGTTAATGTTTTTGATAGGTAAACAGAATACTGATTTGAAAATGCCTTAGCATTTTTAGTTCTCAATATATTATGTAAATGGTATATATAAATATGAAAATCCACATGTGTTATCATGCAATGAAGCTTCGTGTTTCCAGATGAAGATATCACAAGCAAACAAAAAAGTGTTTTGCTGCTATCTTTCAGTTTCAACTTTGCAAGCAAAAACGATTGGAATTGAAATACAAAATATAAAGCAAATTTGAATATTAATTCGGTTTGTACCTAAAATTTTAAGAAAGCTGCATATAAGAAGTACGTGGTATTTAGATTTGCACTAATTGAGATAAAAATTGGATTTAATTCGAAATATCATTAAAAAGTCAATGCTTATTTTTCGTTGTTAAAGTGTTTAACATTTCAAAAACTTAATATCAGAATGATCCCGCTATATGTGGTCAAATTAAATATGAAAGAATCATTTAAAGTATTCTATATACAAACAATTGTATAAGCAGTCGATTCTATCCCATAAAATGTTATCAAATTTCGTTTTCTTGCAGGAAATTAAAAAAAAAACTCTTGATTTTACGTTTGTCGTAATGGAGTTAATCTGTGAATTTATCCATCATTTTACATGCTTTTTAAAATCATAAGATAATTTAATAAATTTACAGTTGTTGCGCAATGAACTAAACAAAATAATTTCAAATTAGTAAAATTATTAGCATACATTTTTAAAAAGTATTCGGCTGGAATTATTTATATCTAACCAAACTTCCATAATTTATAATATACTTCCACAATTTATTTTTTAAATTCTGTAATATTTAAGCATTTAATAAGAATGCTTGTGGTTCGGATGAAAAATTTAAATACATAAATAGTGGTACGCTTTAAAGCAGGTTTCTTTTTCTTAGATTTAAAAACATAACATTGAAAAAAATTTAGTTGTTTCGTGTAAATGTTTAATTTTTTTTAATGTACTTATGTATTAGTTTTTTTAATGTCTGTTTTAGAACGCAGGAAACATAACAAAATAATTTTATTAGTTCATTTTTTGTGGACTATATTGAAACCATATTTTAAAAATAATTTTAATTTAAAATAGCAAAACGTTCAATTTTCAAAACATTTAAAATATCCCCAAACGTGATTTTATTCCTGAAAATTAAAAATATAATGATATTTTCAAAAAATACGTAAAAATACTGTACATGATTTTTAAATAAAGTACTATCTAAATACCGTCTGAAGTTATTCAAAAATTTCATATAAAACACAGAATATATTTATGGCTTATTTGTGCATTAAATTTTGTCTTCAAAAAATTCAATAGTAAAATACATGAGTACTTTCAAAATGCAAGTATTTTTTATTACGGCTATTGGTAAAGAATAACTCTTACCTTCCTTGGCTCGAATTTAATGTTCATTTCTTTTACATTCAAACGTTTCTAACTCATATCTCGTATATTAAAGTAACTAAAATCTCATTATATAGACATAAGCTTGCTGTGCTTAAAATCTACATTATTTCGGGTGTGTTTCCATATAGTCCACAAACAATTATAATATCTACCTATTATTTTCGGGTGTGTTTTCCACATTTTTTCTTACTTTTCTCACTAATTTAATTTTAAAAATTATATTAAAAAATTCACATTATTTCATTTAAAAAAAATTTTAAAAAATTAACTATATCATTTTTTAAAAAAAATTTATCTTGGTTTTTTCGTTTTTATATGAAAATTCAATACATTTAAATAGCTCTGAATACATGTTAACAATATATTCGTTTCTGATTAATTTAGATTAGTTACCAGTATGAAACTAATTACCATGTACATTAATTAAATTAAATGTACTTACTTTTGACCGCCCAGCTTTTAAACTTCCTTAATCCAGAAACCATCTGTAACAAAGCTCCATTACACTGTGAAGATATATTTAGTTGACTGTGAATTCTTAAAAACTTTGGCAATGCCTTTTTCATAACAGAATCGGTATAGAAACGGAATGTTTTTTCTAAATCCAACCATTTATCTTCAATGCTAGTCATTTTGGGAAAATTACTTTCTTGATCAGCATTCTCTGTCAGCTTTGGATCAATTATATTTTTGACTACACTTTCGCTCATTACATCCTCTTCTCGTATAATATTTATCTTTGGTTTTGACACTTTGATTGATTCGGTCGTCCCTGAGTGCCTATTTGTATCAGAACTTCTTGTCACTCTCTCTGATGTTGAATCTGCGACAGAGCTCACAGTTGTAGATGTAGGCTCTAAGATGGAATTGTGTTCTACAGTTTGTTTGGCCTCGTATGGCATCACTGAAATAAGTTCGGAATTAATATTTGGCAACATGGTTGAAGACACTTCGTCATATTTACGGATCCATATTGAAAGAATACCGTTTTTGTGATTATCATTCATGTTCAGTAACTCTGGTGCTCCGTCATTTTTATCATGTTGCGCAATCGAGACAGTCGATGTTAAATTCGTATTAATATATTCTGGTGGAATATTTGTACTTATTTTAACACCGCTGGCAGTAACATCATTTACATCAGCTGCAGGATCAGTTCTCTGGTTATTTTCAGGAGTAATCTCTCTCTCTCTTTCGTCGATTTTGGCAACTGATTCATTCAAAATATTCCGGACTTTTTCACCTGAGCTTCCCGGGAACATTTTAGCGCCATTTGCATCGAATTTCTCTCCTTCAGGGAAATTGTCCGAATTCTGACCAATGATTCCGAAATTCGTCGATTCCAGAATACGAGCCGCCAGGATAAATTCCATCGAAAGCGAGAGGATCACAATTAGAGGGATTTGTCGAGCCATGTTGCCAGATGGGCACATTACATTCTAAATGAAAGCGAGTTTTAGCGGCGGAAACTGGGCCAATATTCGTCTGACCGAGAAAATTTTAAAAGTCAGGTTTACCGCGTCTTCAGAAACGATTTTCTTCCGCCAAGTTTCCGCCAAAATTCACCGGCTTGACAGGTGAGTGGTTGCGGTTCTGTGACATTTGCGGACATTTCCGTATAGTGACATTCCCGCACAAGTTTCAGGTTTACACTGTGATAGATTTCAGCGTGAGAGTTTTTGTGCTACAAAGAAGGATAGTGTGAAGGGAAGGATGTATGCCGTTGATCTTGAGAATAAGTCGCGTAATTCACTGCATTCTTTCTTTCTTTTTTTCCTAATTAGCTAAATTTGTTTTCTTTTTATTACATCAAATTAAATCTTTCCTTCTTTTCCTTTCAACTAATTATATATGTATTTTTTCACCTTCGCGTAATTTTTTCTTCTCTTCTTCATTTAGAATTCGTCTTTGATAAATGGAAATTCGCATAATTTGGAGAAAAAAAAAAGCTTTAAACGTTATCGGTTTTGGTAATTTATACGATGAGATGTATATATATTGCATGAAAGAATGTAAATTACTTATATGTATATATGCACACACATACACACACATATATATATGTATTTGTATGTATATAATACAGTGTGTGTGTGTGTGTGTGTGTGTGTGTGTGTGTGACAAGTGAGT
>BMAW01040823.1:41999-66648 GCA_019974015.1 Nephila pilipes
TGTGTGTGTGTGTGTGTGTGTGTGCTGTTCTGAAATTTTGGAAAGGTTGTGACAGTTCCTTGTGAAAATATAATATTTTAATGTTTTCAAAACCTAAACTTAGTAAAATTAATCAATTAATTTAAATATTTAAATTAATTTTTCATTCTGTATTAGAGATTTGATAGCGAATTTCTGAAAAATCGAAGGGAAATAGTGGGAAAAGTTTTAAATGTTTCCCATCGATAAGAATAATGATTCATCTCTAAATTATTATTATTTGTTTATCTTTTTTTTTCTCTAAATTGCATAACCAACGAGCTTGCGCTCGTTTTGGAATTTGATTTTGTTTTTTTTATTTTCGAGTAAAAAAAAGTTTTGTTTATTTATGCTATTGCGGTAAATATACGCAGTATTTTATGTTTTACATCATTCAAAATTTATACAAATTTTAGTAAAGCGAAATATGGACTGATTTTGTCTAAAAATATTTTCATTATTTAACTATCATATTTCCATTATTATTGTTTTTTCAATATCTGTGTTGGAATTATGACGGATTTCTTAATCTCCTTTTAGCAATTTGAAAATAAAAATATTTTCTTATGTTACAGCTGCGGAATATACGAAAAAATTTATAAGGGGAAAGATTTTACTAAATGACAAAAAGTAGTAATTATAAATAAAGAGCTTTTAGAAATTACTCGTTTTTATTTGTGGACTAAAACGTACAAGATTATTTTACATCCCAAACAATCTTGGGGGGGGCGGCGGGGTTAAAACAGCAAAATTCCAAAAGTGTGAGATGCTGACTTTAATAGTTTAAATATCAATTGGAATTTGAACTACATTCATTATGTATTTTGGTTTTTAACGAATGTTGACGAGTGGTGAAATTAAATCAATCAATACGTGTAAAAATTTGTTTTATTAAGAAATATTTTTTACTGTAGGTTAATATACGTTTAGTTTAATAATTTATTTCTATTTATTTTATTACCTGAACAGAATTTCATTGTCTACTTTTAAAATTTATCGTTTGCTTTAATTTTAATGTTTAGTTTAAAAATATGATTTCTATCGCAAAATCGTTTGCTTTCAACCTTTTGTAGTCAAAAGCTGAAATTATATTGAATTTAGAAGCTTGCATATTTGTATCGTTATGCACAAAATGGCTATGAAATAAATAATAAAGTGAAATTCGCGGAAAGAGTTAATTTATTTTTAGAAAATTAAAATCAGTTATTCGAGACAGAGCTATTCTTTATGGGTAATGATATTAGCATATCTATAAAGCTAAGATAAAGATTTTTTTGGAATTTAACAACGAGAATTTTTTTTTTTTTTCGCTACCCATTGTAACCTAATTTCTTTATGTTATTATATTCGGCTTTTCACACTTTTATAATTATTATTTTGATCTCGAAATATTTACAATAAGAAATATTTTTTACTTTTTAATACGCTAATTGCTAATTCGTGCTTTTTAAAAATTATTTAACATTATAATTATTTCAATTTTCAAAAGATAATTCATAATAATTTTTAATGTGTAAATAATTTTAAGCACTTGTAGACGTGACAATCATTTGTTCATTTAATCATTTGTTTTATTTTTCCCGCAGTTATTATATTTATCAATATTCTGCAATCGATTTTACGTGGGTTTAATTAACATTAAATGGATAAAAATTTTAAAATAAAATTTTGAAAATAACATTTTTTTTTCTGCTTAAGCAAAATATTACTTCATTGTGTTATGAGTAATATTGTTTTCATTAGGAACTTAAGGCTCCCGTCTAGCCGCCATTTTGATTTCGTGGACGTAATGTTAATCCTATGGAATTTTGACTTTAATTCTCACATCTTTATTATTTGTTCTATTTGAATGCAATAAAGTGCATCTGAAAGAGAAAAAAATAATCTATGTTTCTGTGGAATTACTTTTTTCCTCCGATTTTTAAAAATATTTTTATTCTTATTTTAATCATTCGTTTTTGAGTTTTCTGGTCTTTAAAAAAAAATTTCAAATATTTTTAAAAATCGGAGGAAAAAAGTAATTCCACAGAAACATAGATTATTTTTTTCTCTTTCAGATGCACTTTATTGCATTCAAATAGAACAAATAATAAAGATGTGAGAATTAAAGTCAAAATTCCATAGGATTAACATTACGTCCGCGAAATCAAAATGGCGGCTAGACGGGAGCCTTAAGGCTCCCGTCTGCCCGCCATTTTGATTTCGTCAGCTTAATGTTAATCCTATGGAATTACAACTTTAATTCTCGCAACTTTGCTATTTGATCTATTTAAACTGACTGAAGTGCATCTGAAAAAGCAAAAAATAATGAATGCTTCAGTGGAATTGCATTTTTTCTCCGATTCTTTAAAATATTTTTATTTTTATTTTAATGATTCGTTTGTGAGTTTCCCAGTCTTTAAAAAATATTTTAAAAAATTTTTTAAAGTCGGAGGGAAAAAATAATTCCACAGAAGCATTCATTATTTTTTGCTCTTTCAGATCAACTTTATTGCATTCAAATAGATCAAATAGTAAATATGTGAGAATTAAAGTCGAAATTCCATAGAACGTCCACGAAATCAAACGGCGGGTAGACGAGAGCCTTAAAATGAAATTAACTTACATCATGGTTTTGGTGGATTCAGGTTTTATATTTGAAATTCAATATTTTATAAAACCAATTCATACTTTTGTAAGCTAAATCCCTACATTTATCCAGGTCAAATTTATTCCTCTGTAAACCAAATTCAATCTCTCCTTAGTAAATCAAATTTACACTCTGAAATATCGTTACTTTTATGTGGAAATTAACTTATTTTTGAAATTAATAATAAAAAATAAGTAATATGATCCTATCTTTAAGGTTCCCGTCTACCGGTCATTTTGATTTCTTCAACTTCATGTTAATCCTATGGAATTTCGATTTTCGTTCTCACATCTTTCCTATTTTATCTATTTGAATGCAATAAAGGACATCTGAAACAACTAAAAATAAGGAAAGTTTCTGAGCAATTACTTTTCCCCTCCGATTCTTAAAAATATGTTTAAAGACTGGACAACTTACAAGCAAATAATTGAAATAAGGGTAAAAATATTTTTAAAAATTGGAGAAAAAACTTGATTCCAAAAAAAGCATTCATTATTTTTTGCTTTCTCAGATGCACTTTATTGCATTCAAATAGATCAAATAGTAAAGATTTGAGAATTAAAGTAGAAATTCCATAGGATTAACATCAAAATGTCGGCTGGAGCCTTAATGCATTAAAATAATATCTAAGATTTTAATATCAGATATTTTATTTAATTTCTTTATTCTCTTTTTGATAATCCGTACAAAAATAAATTTGTTTAAGAACTTCAAGTGAAAAATGAAAAATTCCACTTTGAAATAGCTTGAGGTTGGGTTTCAAAAGGAGAAAATTGTGTTGAAACAAGTTGAATTTGAATACAACGAAAGAAATTTGCATTGAAATAATCAGAGATCAAATTGTAAAAGTAAATTTGGAGTGCAAAATCCATGCGAAAAAGTGAATAACTATTAAATCTTTAATGAGTGAATTAATCATCCTGATGAGTGGGTTTAAACACTGTCTTTATTGGTACCTGCTTTTTATACATGTTACAGGAGACCTAGACATGCAACGTTTTTGTATAAAAACTATACCACTTTAAACAAACGATATTAGATTCAAATATGAATTCCAGTGGTTGAACTTCATTTTAGTTCGAATGTTTGAGTCTCATAACACAAGAAATTTTTCATCCCAACAAACATGCTCTTAACTTGCTGTGCAGGGACGGTTGCTTTTGCGATATTAAGTTTTATATTTATTTACACGGTCTTAAATTTGATAATACCTACTGATTTTTCTGTTTTTATCATCTGATTTATTGACCTGAGAAACTTGCGACGCCCCGATATTACTCCTTTCTCCGTCACTTGACCGTGGTTCAAAATTACGAGGTCTGTCGCCAATAACCCTCGTGTTGCTTCTAGTGCGACGTTAATAAAAACTAAACTAAACTCTTTTCTCGTTCCATTCTAAATATGTATGAGTTACTAATCAACATAATCGCAAATTAATGCACTTATGCAATGAATGAAATGCAATTATTTTTATTCAAATATTTCATTATTCAAAAGTCAATCTCTGGAGGGAAAAGTTCCTATACTCACTTTATTCTGACAATTAATAATATAAAGATTACTTATCTAATTTGAAGCTTTGAGATCCTCTCTATTTACTCGTAATGTTCCTTACTCAACGTAGGTATTGTACAGATTAAGGGTTTGCCTCATCGTTATTCTTAAGTTATAGGTTCCATTGTATTAGTTCTGGTAATAGGTTACAATATCCTAATATGTTTTAAATAAATTTATTATTCTTATGATTCTGGAATATAATCAACTGCATTATTATTTAAGTTCATAATCAAATCTCTTATTAATTTTGGATTAAATTCCATAATTACTTTGTGTTCTTTGATATCATTCTAAACTGCTGTTTGTAGAAAATGCAACACCATGAAGGAATCATCAGAATCAAATGAAATTCGCAGCAAATGTCAATTATAAGATATTATGCAAATTAATAAAGTTTCAGAGCCATCGCGCGTGCGCGGCGCGCGCAGCGCCCTCTGAATTGATGCTGAAAGCGTATAAATAAAGTGCTGTAGCGGGACGTTGAAAAAAGTCTATGATTATTTGTTAGTGGCAAACGTTTAGTGAGACCTGAGTATGCCTCCACGACGGAAGAATAAGAAATTCAAGCAACTTACGGAGTTTGAACGAGGGAGGATAATCGGCCTTCGAGAAGGAGGATTTTCCTATCGCGCAATAGCAGCTCGTATGCAGCGGAACAGTTCCACAGTGATGCGAGTTTGGAAGCAGTGGACCGACGAGCACCGAACAACTCGAAAAACAGGCACTGGACGACAGAAGGTGACGTCAGAGTGCGATGATCGACACCTGCTCCGCATGGCGGTGAATGATCGCACAGCTTCCTCCAGGCAGCTGGCAGCACGTTGGTCTACTGCTACAGGTGTACAATTGTCGGCTTCGTCAATTCGTCGTCGTCTGCTGCGCCGTGGATTGCGTGCAAGGGTGCCTTTATACAGGATTCCCCTCACGGCGAATCATCGACGGCTGCGTCGGCAGTGGGCTCTTGAGCACAGAGACAGGCGAGCTGATTGGCACCAAGTTGTCTTTTCAGATGAATCACGCTTCAATTTGTGGACCCATGATGGCCGTGTTCGTGTTAGACGTTATGCCGGTCAACGCTGCCTTCCTGAGTGTATTATTGAACGACATAGTGGTCGAACACCCGGAGTTATGGTCTGGGGTGCGATTTCGTATCATGGACGATCCAATTTGATACGAATTGAGGGTAATCTCAATAGCAACAGGTACGTCCGTGAAGTGCTACAGCCCGAAGTCGTTCCTTTCCTTCAAGGCATCCCTGGAGCTATCTTTCAGCAGGATAATGCACGCCCACATGTTGCGCGGACTGTTCGAGACTTCTGTTCAGCACAACGCATGCAACTTCTTCCTTGGCCTGCTTATTCACCGGATATGTCGCCTATTGAGCACGTGTGGGATATGGTTGGTCGGCGTCTCGCTCGTGATCCGCGTCCTGCAGTTTCCAAAGACGAACTTTGGTTGCGCATACAAGCGATATGGAATTCTCTTCCTCAAGCAGATATTCAACATCTGTTTGACTCCATGCCACGTCGTATAGCAGCACTTATTGCAGCGCATGGTGGCTGCACCAAATACTGATTTCGGACGCTTAATTTGTTTCTTTTGTTTTGAAAATTTCATCATTTATTTGTATCAGTACAAGTCGTTTCTGCATTAAATTTCATTTGATTCTGATGATTCTTTCATGGTGTTGCATTTTCTACAAACAGCAGTATATGTTATTACTGTAGAAAAAACTTAATTTTATACTTTTTCTTCTTTTACTTTTAGATCTTATATATCTTTTCACTAAATTCTTCACTTTTCACTCATAACTTAGTTTCATTTATCTTTCTCATATTTCCCCCTAAAACTAAACTTTTTCTCTTACTGGTAATTTCTTCTACCCTTCTGATTTGTTACAAACTTTCATGCTTTACTTTTCTTAATAATAACTTTTTAACTAACAATACCTTGATTATTATTTACTTTTCTTACTTTACCTTACTTAGCTTACTTTCATTCTTTTTATTTATCCATAATTTTCATCAGAGCAAATTTTTTAATAACATCAACAGTTCCTTTATTTATTTATTTTCAAATCTTTCGCGCTACCTTGCTGATCAGTGCAGATTACCTTTAGCATTATAGTCACCCAGCGATCCACAAGCTTTCGAGTGTCAACTCGCTTGCTCCGCTTACATCTGCTCCGCTCTGAGACTGGTTCTGATCTGAGAGGGTTGTGCTGGCAACGTCTACAGTAGCTCCTTTACAAAAACGCCCTTTGTAGATGGGCTTTAAACAATGGAGATAACATTACTTTTGGCATCAATGTGCCTAAGGTTGGTCAACTGGCCCTCACCATGACTCCGGAGGCTAGCGGGGCTCCGCAGCGAATTATCTTATTTTAATACATAACCAAAATATATTTTACACTGCAATAAAATAGACATTGAGGCCAACTTTTGATGCAAATCCTTATGTATAAAAAGCCAAAGCTTACTTTTTCAAACGAAACATGACAAATTTCTGCACCAAATTAACTAAAGGTAATAATATTCAACAGATTAGAGAATATAGCTTATAATAATAATAATAATAACATATATTAAAGATATAAAATAATTGATTCACATAATAATAATAAATTAAAAAGGAGTTAATAGTATGGTCCCGTATTACAGTATTACTGCTTTCACAACATAGATTCATGATGGAAATGAGGCAGTTTATGAGTCCCTTAAGCGGCGTCCCATTCCTCCAGCAACACTGTTTTCAGTTCTAAGATAGGAGAGGTGAATAACTATTGCTCTCTCAAGAGTATATCAAATTTATTCTATGGGATGAGATTAGAAATCTGGCTGGTCAATCTATACGGCAAATAGCTTCTCTTTTCAGAAATTGGCCAGCCAAACGATCCTACGGACTTCTGAAAAGACCAACATAGATCTTTAATATTTTATCCTTCATTCACAGAGCCTTTCCAAGGATATGGAGCGCCATGCGCCCGTCTAGCAAGATGCCTGTCCAGACTGTCAAACCTCAAATGTCATAACGGTCTCTTTCTCAGAGTGTTGCGGATGCAATGGTTAACTGTGATCCGTGTTGACAAACGAACCGCTCTGGTAATGTATTTCGATTCAGTCTTTTTGCATGTTTTGATGAAGCACGTTGCGTGGAATTTTATGTAACAGAAACGATCCACGTAGCTCTGTAATAAACAGAGTAAAATTTCAAATATATTTTAAGATCAGATTTCTAATTGCTTAAGGTTGTTTCATTTTTTATTTGTTTCCTCTGTGGTTAAATTAAAAAATTTACAATTTAGAATTTGCGCTCTCTCATTTTTAATTTGATTTCGCTGATTATACCGCATTGGTTGTTGGAGGACAGGTAGTGGATACCTGGTTCTTTCCATATGAAAGTGTGTCGAGGATAGGTAGTTTGGCTGAATCATGCCGAATGTATTCTTCTGTAAGCAGCAGTGACTGGGACGCAAAAAGCAGCAGGTCATCGGGCAAACAGATCTCTCTCACATGTAGCATTCTACTGCAAAAGGCAGTTGAAAAGCTGTTGCACTCCTCCTCTACCTTGCTATAATGGGCGAAAATCCATCTTCGATTGTCGTCATGGCACTGGGATTAGATTGCGTTTCTTTACTGAGCCAGTTTCATTAATCTGTCTCCTTACGTTTCGTTCAGTTCTGAGAGTTTCATTAAAGTCTCTAGCAATCTGCTCTTGAGTCTTCCCTACCTCAAGTCTGTCAACGATTTGCCACCTCAATCCATTATCCAAACGTTAGCGGTTATTCATTTAATCTGTTTACACCCGAATATCACTGAATGTAGCAAAATACACCTCGACAACGTGGTATGTACGCAAACTAAATATTTTCATTTAAATGCACAATTCAAACCGATTTGTACGCTTTCGTAATCGACTCTAAATTTTGCACTTTCGCTTCGGAACGTTAGTTTTATCTTTCGTTCAGTACTTTTCGAGAAATTGGATTAAATATGCAAATATTATTAATTTTTAATATCAGTGTGACATGCACTTTCGTTTCTTAATAAAATTTTACATTTTTAATCAATATGTATCTAATTTTATCAGATTTTTTTAAAACTATTTAATACATTATTTAACTGCAATGTTCATGAAAAAGCTAGAAGGGGGGGGATTAGCGACATTCTATTTGAATTCCAATTCTGTAAATAAAGGTATTTTAATTTCTTCTATGTATTTTCGTTTGTTTTTTGTGCATTAATTAAATAAATAAACTATATTGTAGGCTAAATATAAGTTTTGGAAACCCTAAAAGTGTTTTAATATCATCTTAGTGAAAAGTCTGAAGACTTTTTTTTCATTCTCTTGTTATTGTACGAGAAGGTATCGCAAAGCTTTTATTGTTACAGTGAAATGGCTGAGATATCTAGGGAAAAAACTTTCTATATATATATATATATATATATATATATATATGCTACATTTTATTCGGAAGCATAAAAATTATCCTAAGCAAAATATAGTATTTGTTATGTAACTAAAAGGATTTGTTACTCATTCAGGAAGTTCAAACCTTATAACAATTTCGAAATAAGTAATGTTTCAATTGTGAATTTTTTTTAAAAAAAAAAGGATATTACGAAGACATACTTATGCATATCAGAACCTGTCACTGTCAATTCTACATGCCTCCTTAAGAAAGGAAATTGCTACATTGTTATGTAATAGAGTTAGCTTTCCTATATGTGTCACTGACCGCCCTCTTTAGTTTTAATTTTGTTTCAATTAAGGTCGCAATTTGTGGAAATTTCTTTTGATCTTATCTGTTCCAAGAATATTTTAAAATACGGAGTGAAACACTTTGAAGCCTTTCACAATGATATTAATTAAAATATTTTTTTCGTGTATGTTGTTGGTCTATGTAAACTTGAGTGTGTGTATGTTGATATATGTCTCTATAGTATTTTAAATATGAAGAAATTATAAATGAAATTAATTAATTAGGCTTTTATTTAAAGAGGGACTAAGAAATATAAAAGAAATTTAATGTAAAATAATGCATAAATTATAAAAGCTGGAAACACCTAACTAAGATACCTAGGTAATTATCAACAACCTTATTTATATATGAGATCAAAAGGTGTATTAAAGCTTCAAGCTCTTATAAATCATGTATTATTTTACATTTAAAAATTATTTTTATTCCTTTTAGTCCATCTTTAAATGAAAGCCTGATTTAATTTTTAAAAATTTATATTTATTTTTTTAAAAATACTACTGAGACACATATTAAAATACTACACACAGGCGGAAAAAAAAGATGTATTGTTTCAATTAAAATAACTTTTTCCCCCTATTTGATAAGAGCATTATAGAAAAGCGATCGGACTCCGGACCGACAGATCGAGGGTTCAAATCATCCTCGTCGCTTAATGTCAATTGTCCTCCCCTTCCACAGGGTAGAAAAAATCTCTCCCGTCAAAATGCTAACCAATTTATTTTTCATTTTTCTCAAAATTCAAAGATTAATATAAATTTTTCTTCCTCTGTAGTTACTACATAAGCGCATCTGAATTAATGCCCTTTTATAAACCAAGTTTAGTTGCCTTATAAAACGATAGGATTCGAGTCCTTCAACAATATGTACGTGAAGGTTCGAGTCATGAATCTTTTTCCTATCTGTTCCAGGATCACGTCGATCTTTCTGAACACTTTTTAGTCTAGGTAGAATTGGTTCCAATGTCTTACCTACATCACTCCAATTAAGTATCTTTCTCACAAACTATTTAACTTCCGACCCTCGTATACATTTGTTCATCACTTATAAATGTAATTTATCCGATCTATCCATTCTACACTTCATGACTTCAGTCTAATCTGTATGAGTCACGTATCAGTTATTGGGCGAGGTTTCCTTTTGAACAATTCAAACAGAAAGGTTAGTTGAAGGAAAATTCGCCAAAAGGCTCCCATTATAGTGTCAGATAATTACGTAAACTTAAAAACTAGGGTAACTGAAATACCAAAATGCTTCAAAATAATTCGGAGGAATAAAAAGCACCCTCTATAAAAAAAAAAAAAAAATAGAGGGTGCTTTTCTGAATCCGTAGATGCGTCATTTATAAGAATTGGATGAATGAAGCGTTCTAAAATTGAATATTATAATTGTAAAAATACGCGAGTGTGACACTCCCCTGGTGGCAAAAGCATCACTTGCTGTGGAAGACTTACAGATAATGGAATTTTGCTTTTGCAGAGATACTATGACTTGGCTATTCGTCGAAACAAAATGTTCCATATCTGATATGGTTAAAGTTGTATGGTCAATTTATTTTCATAATTATCAACGGATGTTAACAAATCATGGATCATGCCCATCTAGCTCGGATACTTGGTGTGGGTATAAATGAGCCTTTATTGCTGGGAAAGACTTATTTACACAAACATTCATTTCCTGAGTCCATGTCTCTCTCCGTATATCCTATATTTAAATTCAAATAACTTCTAAATAATTCTTACTTCAAGTGATTCAAATAACTTCTAAATAATTCTTACTTCAAGTTATTCAAATAACTTCTAAATAATTCTTACTTCAAGTTATTCAAATAACTTCTAAATAATTCTTACTTCAAGATATTTAAATAACTTCTAAATAATCTAGAATTTCAAATTCTAAAACAATATATTGGTAAAATGATGTAGAATTATCCAATTAATTATAATATAGTGCTAGAGATTGCATTAAGAGTATTATATAGTAAAAAATATCTTTATTTAAGTTTTTCTCAAAAAGTATTTTTTTTAGGAATCTGGTACACTTTTCTCAAATTCTACTATTTCCATATAGCTGATAATTTGCATATTATGAATTGAGTCTATTTTCAACACGGTGAACTTAATTTTTTACTAATAAATTCCTAAATTTTAGATATAGAAAAATGTTTGTATAGAAATTGTGGAAAATGTGAATCATAAAATTTTATTAAATTTATTTTTTTAAATATTCATTAAGGTCTATGTATAAAATTATATATGTTTTAGTACTCTGGAAACCAATAACGGTGCAAGATAATATACCTAAATGCAAGTACACAACTTATTAATGTAAATATAGCTACTGATTATTAATTGATCTTACAGAATTACTTAGGTTTGTAAATGTGTTTTCTTTACAAAAACTGATAGATAAATATATATATATTCCAATGTTAAAATTTGACTTCAATTGCTTTAAATTTTAAAAAAGTTACGATCCTTTAAGTATAGCTTAGTTAAAATAAGATTTTTCCTTGTCAAAGTTCAATTACTATAAAGAAGTTAAAAAACAAATAATTTAAAATTATAATAAATCAATCGCAGACGTTAATTACTTCATCTTTTAACATAGTGCAACTTTAAAAACCGCACTATAAATTAATATTTATACTGCTCCCAAAACAGTAAAACTCATGTTTTTCCATTTCGTCGTCATTTTTTCTGCAACTTTGGTAATTTTTCCCCTGAAAGCGAGTTCTTAAAGTCAAAATTTTTCGGAACCATTTACAGTGCTACAAAAAAAAAAAAATTATTTCAGTTTTCTGGCGATCAGAACCAATCAGGAGGAAAAAAGTCGCCAATTCTGGCTGCCGTACTCTACCTTTCGGCGACGGAAGTAAGTTCCAAACACGTGATTGAAGAAGCCGTGTTGTCAAGATCGACCGAACACGTGTTTCGCCGTTTAATGAAGCGAGGAAGTGAATTTGTGAGTGGTCAACACAACAACAAAAAATATATTTCTTACGAAACGTGATGAAATCCTCAGTGGGATATCAAACAGAAGTAAAATCGTCCCGCTTTCCTGGAGGGTTTTCGAAGTTTTATTATTATTGTTATTAAACTGATTAACAGAGTCTAGGTCAGTAAGATAAAGTGAATCTTAAAGGAAGTTCTTTTGGAAGGCCACATCTCTATGCTTTATATGTCTTGAGGTGTTCTTTTTTTCTTTTTTTCCTTCCTGCTACCAATTCTATACTATATGTCTTTTCTTTTCCTTTCTAAGTACAAAATTCCTCTTTTCTGTTCTTTTTTTTCTGAGTGATGTCATAATTCCTCTTGTCATTTATGAGTGAATGAAGATGTTGCAACTATTTGTTAACTTAATCTTGCAAAAGATTTCATTCTTAAGCTTTTACTGATAAACTATTCAAACAGACACATTTATAGAAAAAAAAAAAAAATCATTTAAATGCAAATTTCTCGCAGTCTGTTTAAATGAAGTATAAAGAAAATGTTATCTGTATAAATTGGAGCTAACACCTATCAATACACTTGATGAGGATGACAATCTTTTACAAATACGAACGAAATTGAAAAAAAAAATTGTAGCGGAAGATCTGTTTCTTATTAAAACTTTAGAGTATCATTGGTATAAATAGTGTTTATGACTTGCTGGATTTTTTCCTAGTCCTTGAATTCCAAAATAAAAATAATTTTCGTCCTAGAATCCTACAAAACTTACAGAACTTACTTTACAACAAACTTACTTTAATTAAATACGAGCAGATATCGTAAAGTTTTAATTATTACTAAGAAATAACGGAGAAATTTGGCTAAAATTTATTCTGCATATTCATTGGTCCTTACGTGCATAATGTTGTCAATTACTGCTATTCATGCTGATTTTTTTTTTTTTTTTTTTTTCGTTTCGGGAAGTCAGAATCCTACGAAAATCACTTCCTGGGATCCTACGAAATATTAGGACAAACTTACTTTAATTTAATACGAGGAGGTATCGTAAAGTTTTAATTATTACTATGAATTAAACCAAATATCTGAATAAAATTTATTCTGCATATTTATGGACCCTGATGTACATAATGTTGTCAATTACAGCTATTCATATTGATTTTTTTTTCGTTTCAAGAAGCCGTAGACTGAAGTAATGAACACGATTGTAAGGTTTTAATTATTATTATTAAAAATAATCGAGATATAAAATTAATTTTAGTTCATCATTCTTTTTAAAAAAAAAAACTTCCCTACAAAGTCACTATCCGCAGTTTCTACCAGCCTTTTCTTGACCTTTCGAAGGCCGTTATATTAAGGAATTCGCAAATCGAACCGTACCTTCTCCATATTGCGGATTACTTCAATTAACTGAAACTAACCAAATCAGCATGAATAGCAGTAATTTACGGTTTCCTGTACCTAAGGTATAACATATGACAGCTTCTTTTTACACTCATCATAAAATTTTAGTAACCGTTATATTTAATGCAAATTCTAAATATGTATTAGCCGAGATCACACTCATTAGATGAAGAAAAATACGAACGAAGAGAAGCATTAAAATAAAGCTAGCATCAGAGTTATATCTGTGTAGTTGAATGTAGAAAAAAGTAATAGAGTACATTAGTCTCATCTAACTCATCCTAAAATTAAATGTGAATGCAAAATCGATGGTATGTAATTAGCGCAAAAAATTAAATTGAACAAAATTTTCCCTATTTAATTTAATTTACATTTATTGGTTTTTATGGAACAATTTATATATTTTCTGAAATCCAAAGTTAACCGATGAATGCATTCATTTTAAAAGATGCGGCCCACCACTAACCTCAGCTTCCACAAAGGGGCCCCCGAGTCAAAACAGTTCCACATCCCTGATTTAAAAAAAAAAGGATATCGCACAGATCTGTTGGATTTACGACGCAGTTCCGTTCTGACTATCAAGTCGCAAGTGATAAGTCAAGTTTAAATTTTTGGCCACCAAAGGGGCTATTGTTTTAGGTGGGGTGTTTTGACGTACCATATCACTTTTCAATTTTGTATCGTTTGCTTCAATTTTAATTACATTTAGATTAAATATATCCAATTTAATAATTTATCGTTTGCTTGAATTTCAATTACATGTAGCTGATATAACATTCAATTCAATATAATTTATCGTTTGATTTAATTTTAAAAACGGAAAAGTTTATTATTGTCCATTTCTCGATATTTCATCGTTTACTTTAATTCTTATATCTAATTGAGTAATTTAATAATAATTTTTCTTAAAAAAAAGAGAATCTTTGGTGGCTAAATCTGTTAACTTTGCATAGAACTTTTTTAATACCGTTTTCATTCAAACATCTATAAAAAGTGTTCATGAGCACAAGCATTAAATCTATGTAAATATACTTACTGAGCACAACTTGAAAAATAGGAAGGTGGCTCAAAAAGATCTGTGTTAAGAAAAAGGAATGAGGTATTAGGGTTAGATAACGGGATTGGGAAAAATGATATCCATTTTATTATAGTATTATCTATTGATCATATTATAGCATTACCTATGTGATGTTTTTTTTTCTCTTTTTCTAAGAAGTTCAGGAACATGACGCCCTTCACATCTTCAAATATTGTTACCTCGACTAAAAATTGTTTCGTCCGATGAGATCGTTTTTGTCTTCATCTTAGCATATTAAGCAACTCGTTGTTTTGACGGTTCCTAGGTTTTCTGTGAATAACGATGAATCTAAGTCTCATCGACGATGATAACTCGGTGTTCAAATCTCGATATAGAGCGAATGTCATCAAATCAAAACTAAGGGTCAGTTTCAAATTTATTTTAGTGCTGTTTAAGGTAACAGTACGCCTTCGTAGGAAATTTTTTTGACTTTACCTAAATTTTTCCGACAAATACATATTTTCTGACTTTACGGGACTTTAAAGTTAGAAAAACATTCAGGAAAAATTTTGTTCGTCTGTATTTTTACATTCAAAAGGGCATTTTATACAAATATAAGCAAAAATTAGCGCTTTACTCAAAACACGGTAACTCAAAAGACAGTAAATATATTGACAATTTGTAAATGGAATAACATAGAATATACCTTATCTAGAAAAGAGACTATTGTTTTGATAATATATCTAATAGGTAGGAAGCTATTGTATAGTTCGGGTTCTGATTACCGAAATTTTCTTTAAAAGACATCCACAGTTTTCACTTTATTGCAATATAAGAAACCTTTTACTCAGTATAAGATCTCAGGAATAATCTATTCTATGTGTATGAGTATTAGAAAAGCATATATAAAAAATGCCAGGTTCATTAATTCGTAAGATCTTGAGATATTGTGTTTTGAAGTAATGAAAAATGTTTTTTAAAAAAACTCTTTTTTTGAGCCTTTCCAACCATAGATATTCATGATAATATGAGATCAAACATAAAAAATTGAAATTTTGACTGAAAATGTGTTTTTAAGATTCACTGTCACCTTAACAGGTGGAAATACGTAATTGTAACACAAACGTGCTTTAGGAATGCCTCTTGTCGTCAAAAACATGTACTTTGTAAACTTCAAATGTACATAATATATACTGTATTGTATAAGGCATCATTCGTTTCAGGGAATTTTTTTACCCTACAAAATATATATCTTTCTATAATATGCTTTTTATTCGTTTATTTTTTGGGTCATAAGAAAGGTGACCAGATTTTTAACAGTCGAAAAGCGGGACACCATTGACGGGAGGGGGGGGGGGCTTGATTAAAAATGTGGTTCCTAAAAAATACCTACCTTTGATACCTAAATAAATTACTTACCTAAATCATCTGAATAGCTGATTTGTTGACATCACTTGTTTAACTAGCACTCAGTACGATGGGTATCGTAAGAAAGACAGTTACAAAACTCAATATGCGAAGGCGTTACTTCGTGGGCGACCAACAAACTCTCTACACCCTGACCCTTCTCTCTAAAATTCCCCTCCGTTTCCAATTTTTGTATAAGATGTAATTCGTTTGCAATAATGTTCCAAATGATGCTAGATTGCTAGCGGAACATGTCGCCATAAGAATAAAATCTGTGGAAGTGTTCAAAGTGTTCTCTTTTCATTTTACAACTGCAAAATGTACAAAATGTTTTAAGTCCAAACAATGATGGTCGTATTCAAGCAACTGATCAAGGCGAACTTTGATGAACAGTTCCTGATAATCACTTCACAACAATTATTTTTATTATTAAAGTTTATTATTATAAAATTTACAAAAATAATATAAAACTCATATCCTGGGGAAATAGACACATGGAAGCCGAAAACCGTATATTCCCTTCCCGTTCTCCCGCAGTTCCCTAACTTGTCTCATGCATTCTTTCTAAAAATTGGGACTTTCTTAAAACCCCGAAAGACGTGGGATTAATTGTTAAAAATCGGGACTGTTACGCTTTTAGCGGGACGTCTGGTCACCTTAGTCATAAGGGAAGATGGTTGTAGATCGGTGTGAAAGCATAATATATGTATAGATCTTTCTTTGAAGAATCAGTTTGTTATCAAACAAAAGTCACAATGTATGCTGCTCAAGATTTTTTTTTTTTATTTCAAATAGATGTAAAATTCCTCCTTTTGTGACAATCATGATACCTTAAATTCAATTTAATAATCAGCGATAGATATTTTAAAAATAACTTTTCCAAACATCATTAAAAAATAATTGCCCCTTAGAATCATCAAAAGATTGGCTCGAATTATTTCAACATTTCCGGAGAGATACAAAGTCCTGGAAATAAATACATTACAAGGAATCAAAACACCTCATAAAGGACATAACTCTTTCTGTTTCCTTTAGATTCAATGCTGGACTGCATTTCTGTGGGCAACGATACACAGCAATCGTTAATTTAATTACCCAAGCAGAACATAACAAGCGAGAGTTAGTTTCGCTTCGAAAAATATATTGGGTTTCTTTGTTACGGTGAAAGATAATGACTGGTAAATTTGCGGAAGTGACAATTTTTTTTTTCTTGGCGTTTTCATTCTGTAGATTATATACAATCGGTAAGACAAGCGTAATATTTATTTAAATTATATAGTTACGTGGGAAATTGCAGTTTCTTATTTCTTTATCTCGATACGTTTGTAAATGTTCTAATCACATTTAAATGGTAATAGATTTTAATACAATGGAGTGTTTTCAACTTTTGCCGAGTTGTCTGATCGAAATGTTTTAAGCGAATATTAAATTTTCCTGACATAATGAGTGTTGTATATTTGAGGTTGTTAACTTTTTGACACATTTTGTACACATTCAGACGCCTTTCATTCGCGGTTTTACTATGGCTCTTTTTTTATGAGATTCAGATTGATCTTATGTCAGATGAAGCCACGACGCGTGGTAAGAGTAGACACAAATACCATTATTCTCTTTATTTCATATATCGTGGAATAAGCATGCTATGGAGTTCTAATTTGCAATAGCCGAATGAGAAATTGAAAACTTGAGAAAGAAATGAATCAATTGGTGTTCTGGTTCCTAGCAATGAGCAAAATGAAGTTCGGGGTGGAGTAGGAAATTGTTACTAAACCAGAACCCATAACTCCTTTAATCGTGAAGTACAGACAGTGACTATCGTCACATAAGAGCGAAAATAAGCAGAGATGAACAAAGGTAGTTTTTGAAACATATTCTTTGAAAGTTTTGAACAAAGAGAGGTTCGACTATTAATATTTTTTATTTATCTTTCTCCGATTTGAATGTTAATATTAGATATGAATCGTAATGTATCTCGAAAAGTAAAATGTTCCAAATTAGATTTTTTTTTTTTTTTTTTTTTTAAAAAAATTTTTTTCAAAAAATAAAATTTTAAAAATTTTTTTTTTTTTTTTTTTTTTTTTTTGCAAAAAGTTATTTCCAAAATCTCACTAGTCATTGATATCAGCTTCACGTTCAACCATTTTTACTGCTCAAATTTTAAGAGTTAAAAACCCACCAATTGGGTATCCTACAGCTACAGCTCCCCGATATCTGCCAAATGGTACTAAACTTTTCTAAGGAATATATTGAACGAATGTACTGAAATTTTACTTGTAAGTTCATTATAAATTATAAACTATCTATATTACCACTGCATTATTTTTGCCTTCGTATATCTAGATAATTTTTACATTGTATGCATTCTTTGTGACGATCAAATGGATAAAACGTGATAATTGGAGGAGCAAACACTGCAAACAGTTTTGCATTGCCATGAATAGAATCTCAAAAACTTTATTCAAGATTAAATTATATTCGAATAATAGATTTTGAATTGTGAACAGTTTTTTTTCCATAGTTGGACGTATGTTAATCCAGTGATTGGCAAAAGGGATATGAATATTCGTGACAGTTGATTAATTGATTTTATTAACACCCCATTAGAGAATATTCGCTCTGCCTTTTACACCAAATGTAACTGCAAACAGAGTGGTTGCCACCCGTAAGTCTTAAAGCTTTCTCAAAGAATACATTGCAGTGAGGATAATATAGCTATATAATTATATAACTACAGAACAAACTATTTTTATTAGAATAATTATCAGTTAGAAACAAATAATTTTATTAAAAACGATATGTATTAATTTATTAAATAAAAAATAAATTATTGCAATCAATATTAAGTTAAAGAATTAATTAAAGAAGCTGCATAACAAACCCATTTATATTTAAAAATTGTAAACGATAAAATATGAGGTCAAACGACTTTTTGGGGCTTCGATTATGGAATGTATTTTTTCGATATGAAATTAATAATTTAAGGGTTTTAACTGTGTGTATATTGCTAAATTTTATATATTAGAAAATTCACAAGGTGTATAATTTTGTTTTTGAACGAGTCAATTTCGAACAAAAAAAAAAGAAACTTTGACGAGTTAAAATGAAGTTTATCAGTCAGCTTATAAAAACAATAGATTTGAAGGAAAATAAATAATATTTAAAATTAATATTTAATAAATGTAAAGGGCATGAAATATATCGATCATAAAAAGCCTTAATAAACATGAAAAAAACTTTTTTCCTACGATTTTTAAATATTTTTTAAAGAATGGAAAACTCACAAACGAATCATTAAAATAGGAGTAAATAATTCGATATAAAAACCAACGTTTTTAAAAACAAAGTTTTTATATGGTGGCAAAGTTTATTAGAGAAAATTATTGAAATATTAGCTAAAACTGTTAGTTATTTTTATCTTTAAAATTTACTTAAAAAGAGACATTTGTAAGCGTATTAAAAAATTCATAATATAAAATCAAAACATGCATTTGAAAGTTTGTAAGTCATTCTATTAAAAAAAGAATGGGAACCAGAATTCAGAAAAAATTATTGTGATAAGACATGGCGCCTAATATTGGAAACTTTCTTTCTTGCGAATGATTACTGACTAAAAGTCAGCAACCCTTACTATCTCGGAGATTGTAAAGGGGAGATAGTATCTCCCCTTTGCGAGTACAAAAGGTTTACGATAACCTCATGCGGTGTGGGGAGTGCCGGGTGTTCCTAGAGGGGGAAAGAAATTTTTTCCTCAATCCTAAAAGCGCCTAGAGGAAAGAATATTTTGACTTATTAAAATTATTGAAATATTAGTTAAAACTTGTCGCAAACGTATAAATATTGCATTGTTAGGCGAGTACGAACAATTCCCAAAATTTCAAAGCTCTAGCTTGATGGGAAGTTGGTTAAATTAACGATCGAAAATTTGATGACACACACACACACACCAAGTGAAATTCAGAAAAACGTTGTAATAAAATAGTTTTAAAAATCAGAGGGGAAAAGTAATTCCACAGAAGCATTCATTAATTTTTGCTTTTTCGGATGCACTTTATTCCATTCAAATAGATTAAATAGTAAAGATGAGAGAATTAAAGTCGAAATTCCATAGAGCGTCCACGTTATCAAATGGCGGGTAGATGGGAACCTTAACAAAGTTTGTTAATAGGGCATTTAGATAAATGCCCTATTATCAAAATATTTTTCAATTAAATTAGCCTAAATATTTTTCTTTAAATGTATGTTATATATATAAGAGATCCTAATTCCTATCCTTATTAAGATTATTTTAATCTTATATTTATATTTTAGATTTGTAATTTATTTTATATTTTTATTTATTTATTTAACAGGCTTAATTTCACACAAAGATTTTAAGATAAGTTTAATTTCAGAAGCTCTTTCTTCCCTTGAGATCACTCTTTTAAGGAGTGGCTGGAAACGAAGGAGGTCCATAAATTTTTCCACACAGAAAATTCTTGTAAAAAACTCTTTCTTACTATCCTCTTGGAAAACTGTTCAATAGTTAGCATTCAAAAAACTGAAAATATAAACGAAACATATTAAGTCTGAAGTGTAACACTCTATTGCAAATTCGTCAGCCATGAAATTAAAAATGTCCAAATTTATTTTATGGTTGAGAAAAATCGCCTGACTTATTTTTATCGTGTATCACGCAATCGTACTCCTTATATATTTTTATTTAAATATTAATCATGATTTATTTTTAACATCAAGTTATCCATTTGTAATGTCGCTTCCGAGTATTTTTAGTCAAATTTCCTTTTTAAAAAATCTTTTTCGCGCTCTGTTAAAATCGCTTGGTGAAAGAAAAATTATGTTCGCTCATTGGAGATTAACTTTGAAATTCAATTGTTTTTGTAATTTGAAAAAATAGTGAAGTTTCCCCCTTAGGCTTCGAGTTAATTTATCTTTATTGTACTCCGAAATATATCAAAATTGAATAAGTTTGTTCCCGAAAGTTAAATTCCATTTGTCTCTGAAAGAATTCTATTTATGAAATTAAATCTAATGGTGATATTTTTTAAATACTCGAGATATATATGTTTTTTAAATTTTAGGCTTATTTTAACTAAGCAATTTATTTAGTGTTTCGTTAAATATTTTGGTATTTCTCCCAGTTAAATTATCGAAACAATTAAAATACTCAAACATTCTGCGCGGTTTTAATTAAAGAAAAAAAAATAGTGTTTTTATCTTGAAAAGTTAGTGAAAAGATTTTTCATCTAATTAATATACTACTGCAGACCTTCAATTTTCAAATTGCTTTCTCAAATAATAATAATAATTTTCAAATTGCACTCATATTTTGTAATCGACTTCAACAAACAAATTCAAAAAAATTCTTTATTTCATTTACGAACGAAATGCGGAATTATGAACACTCTTTTTTTTTTTTTTTTTTTTTTTTTGATACTCTGTGTATTATTTGAAATAATGGTATAAAATGTATCTCCAAAATAAGTAAGTAAAAAAAGAAAGTTCTATAAAAAAGATTTTTAAAAAAGAGAGTGAGGATCTTTTGTCTTATATGTTGTAGCTGACAATCTTTAATTTTTTTGGTATTGAGTATCAAGGTGCAATTGAATCTACAAGTAAATACCACACTTCAAATGGCTCAAATCAGTAGTTGCAAAAGATCCTGGTCAATTTAATATTTAACGAGTAATATAAAAAAAAAATTAAGTCAATTCCTGCTTAGGTCAACAAAGAAATTTTTTATTTTAGTTACTTTTTGTTAAAAAATTACAATTAATATAAATATGTATGTACATATGACAGAATCACAATATTAAGTGGGAAAAGAAATCTTTTTCCAGCGATCTACACGCTTCGTCACTGACGGTATTTATTTCTAAATTTATATCCTGCTAAATATTTTATGTAAGATAATTTTTTTTTCTCCCATATAAAACTAAAATTAATTATTTGAAACTCCAATAAAAAAAATTTGTGCTTCGACGAGATTCGATCTGAAGGCATGAAGATTCTAAAAATTCTTTTTAATTCAATTCCTACTTAAGTCAACAAAGAAAATTTTTATTTTAGTTATTTTTTATTAAGTTATTTGGCGGTATTTTGCCAAATGTGGCTACCCTGGTCTGCTTCGCGGACTCAGTCACAAAAAAAAAAAAAAAAACCCCCCAAATTTGGCAATTTTTAAAATCGCGCCAAGCTGTTGGGCTAAACTGCATTTTCCCCAATTAAATGAATTAATATCTAAAAAAACAACTGTATTAACATCAAGGGTCATCTATGACAAGTTTAAAAAAAATGTATTTGAACTGGAGTGGATGAATAAAAAGTATTTTATGACCGACTGAAAATTTGAACAAGATATATAAATAAATATATATAGGGAGAGTGTGAACTAAAAGTAGGAATTTAAAAACATAATTTATTCGACATTTAAATTCGCATTGGGCATGAGAATATCACTCGTTCAAATGTAACAATTACGAAGTTTGTTCAATTACTTACAACATTAACAGCTAATGGATAACCGTAGGTGCTTTAATGGATAACTGTAACCTCGAGACAAGGTGAGAAGGAGCAAGTGGATCGTGGCACAGTGAAAAGGTTGGAACCGCCGGCCACGAATCCGAAGCTGTGACCACTAGACTACCGCGGCCACCGTAACACAGCAGGAATTAATGCTTCCATTATTCACCATTTGATTTTTCCTCAGTCAAAAATGACACGTTCAAGATTATTAGAGAAGATTGGAATGGATCTTGTGCAGCAGCTGTGTGATATGAGATCAGAACTCACGAATCTGAACACAAAAAAAAACTAAAAAGAAGCCTTGTTGACTCAGAAAACAGTGAAAAGAATATTAATACACTAAAACATGAGG
Source organism: Nephila pilipes (assembly GCA_019974015.1). Taxonomy (NCBI): domain Eukaryota; kingdom Metazoa; phylum Arthropoda; class Arachnida; order Araneae; family Nephilidae; genus Nephila; species Nephila pilipes. Next base: position 64,614 of record BMAW01040823.1, read on the forward strand.
GACACTGCACTATTTGTCCAAGGGGGGGGATGATATAAAAACTAACTGTTTGCATTCGTTGTAAGAATTATAAGGGCTTAAAACATATGAATACAGTCTACTTTGAATGTTTAGAAACAGATTAAAATAATTTTTTTTCCTACTTTCTACTGTCCTTAACATTAGTTAAAAAGTAAGTTCATTTTTGAAATATATGTTTTACATGTGTTTTATAAAAAAAAAAAAAGTAAAGTTATGTATTTTAAGATAAAAATGTTGTAGGTTTAGTTTATATCAATATTAGTCTAATTCGTATGAAATAAATTTAATAATTTTATTTGTATATTTCGATAAATATCTTGTACTTTAAAAATATGTAGCACAATTGACTTAAGAAATTTTTTATAATTAAATAAACGCATTAAGAGTTTTGGGTGTTCGCAAAACCCCTCGACCAACGGAGGAGCAAAATGCGCGAGTGATCGCTTTTTAAGAAGGACCGCCGCAAACACATTTATGAAACATAATGAAACATTTTATTGCATTTGAGAAACTTTCCCATTTCAATATTTTGCACACAAGACAAGAAGTTTTGTTTGTTCATTCATTATATCGCTTCAAATTAAAAATAATTTTTTTGAGAAACATTCTTTTTAATCATCTTAATGAACTGATTTTAATTGTTTGTTTTATTAACGTCACACGTTAGATCTACCATGAGGGGTATCGGTCCTCGTAATCTTAAGCCGCGTGTAAGTAACGAGGACGATACTTGAGCTCCAAACTTCCACACCATATTAAAGGGAGGACTTGGAGCCTCGACAAGTTTAACGTGCATCAATCCCACTACATACCATGTCTTTGGTAACACACACACACAAATCAGGACTCCAACCGACACTCAATAACTACAACACAGCCAAGAGTTTGCGACTATAACCATAAGGCTACCTGAGCTGCAACAGAAATATGGATTTTCTTTATCGATATATATCCAGGATTGAGACAATGACTACATTTTATGTTTGGCCACAAGAGTAAATACGTACTTTTCAAGTGCAAAGCCCAAACTCTTTCGTATGTGATAGCAGCGCAGCGGTGTGATTCATTGAAAGAATAGTTGAATCGAGAACATGTAATTATTTCGAATCAGGATATATATTTAATATGTTCTCCTTTGATTCTGGGGATGTCTTTCAGTTGAATGCTTGTAAAAGATGAGGTATATGAAAAAAAAGTTCTCGTGTAACTTCATCAAAATTGGGCAATTATTTTGAAATAGCTCGTTTAGATAAATTTATTACTTTATGTGTATAATTTAGTCGGCGATTTTTTCGCAAAACCTTTGTTTTACTTGCATGTAAACAACATAAAATCAATCTGTGTGTTGAATCAATGATTTGGAGCGTGCTTCATGAAAATTGTGATTCGTCATAAAAAAAGCATTCGGATAAATGATTTTAAAGAAATTAAAATCGTATTGTTTTCCTTTACAAGGCCTTTGAACGCGCAGACAACCCAAATTCTATTGTCTTTCAAACTTTCAATTAGTTGTGAAATACTTCTTAAGACAACGAGTCAACCAAGTGGAACAGTTAACCCTTGTTTACAAAAAACACGAAACGATCTTAATCACTCGGAAAACGTAAAATGGTTCACCGTTAGATTATATTTCACAAAAACAGAGAAGATTTTAATCGAATCAGCCGATTGATTAAACGAATTGTTTATGATTTTTTTTTTATTCCCCAATGGCAGTGTTTTAAAATCTCAATTTAAAACGTGATAATTTTTGTATATTTTAAAAGATTTAAATAAATATTTGGAATTGTGAGTGTTTGAAAATTCTTACTTCTGTGAAATAAATTCCATTGAATTTATTGTTTTATTAACCAATCTATATTACGGATGATTGTTTTTCACTGGCATTTTCTTCTTAATTTCTTACATGGTAGATCTTATTTGCCCTAATCTGAGATTTCTGTTGCTCAAATGATTGATTGGAGTCTGTTTTAGAAGTAGGTCTTTTTCTTTGAGAGCCTTAGAATGTTTGATT
>BMAW01040830.1:0-25262 GCA_019974015.1 Nephila pilipes
ATATATATATATATATATATATATATATATATATATATATATATATAGAGAGAGAGAGAGAGAGAGAGAGAGAGATTTACAAAGAATGATTCGAAATAAATGAGTCACTTTGCTCCAATATGATCCTCTTTCAACATTTATACCACATTCTGTACGTTATAACATAACTGTTTGATTCAAAACTTGTAAAATAGAAAACTTTCGTTTAAACTCATCTTAGTCATATAATACGAAGCAAGTTAATAATTTAGCATCATGAGCCCACACTAAAAGGAAAATGAAGCATTTAAATCCACATTTTTATCTCCGATCATACCTATTCAACAGTTTATAGCTTCTTTTTATTATAGCCTTTGCCAATAAGCATAATCTATACATTCTCGCTTAGCGTAAAATGTTCTTTAGAATTAACAACCAAATCTATAGCTTTATGTCCTTGGTCTTTGTGAAAACTTCTATGTAAAACTCAACCATAAAGCAATAACAAACTCGCGCCAGTAAATTTTATCACCTATCACACAATATTTTAACATCGGGAGAAAATCCAAGACTGCAGCTTCTTATTCACGAACTTCACTAAAACTGTTCTTGTTTTATTGCACTTTTATCGCAATTTCTACGGCGACATTGCTCCTTTTATCGTTAATTCAATTTATCACACATTGAATAAAAGAGAAATGACCAATTTTTCTGCACCTTTCATTGTTTCAAAAATTGCGCTGTAATAGCAATCTACTTTACTGTTCGTGATTCGTTTTTGTGTGCTCATAGAACAATTAATAGTACCAGTTTGTAGTCGTCTAATAGTTACATGCTAAAGTAAGATCAGATTCACAAGTCTTTATTGATAATAGTGAAACGTAAAATGACTTACTACGTTTTGTAATTTTTTTAATTTTTGTGTCAATAATAAACATTTCCAAACGCAGTTTTGTGCATATAATTCAATATGCACCAATTTTTTATATTTTCGTGCATGGATACTTAAATCCTATAGTAGTCTAGTTTGTGTAATTTTTCGAATTTTTATTTGATTCGATTATTCATTAACTATGCATGGAAAAGACACAAGAGGGCTATTGTAGGCGGACTTCGTAATTTGAACCTCGGTCAAGTGACTAGTCCAATACCTGAGCTGGAAACTCCTTCTCCAAACTTCCACTCGAATTCTGATTTATATCCCGGCCCGTAGTCATATTAAAGTTGCACATTCCTGGCTTATAGGGTACCATCCATATAGAAAATTTGTGAAGGGTACATGTTGGTTGAATGTTAATGAGGATGAAGTGATACAGTTACCTCTTAGTCATCAGATCTTAGAAATATTGCTCCTTTATGGGAATATCTTGAGAGACATGCGAGAGCACTATTCCATCCCCTTTCAGTTCTAACACTAATCCACCCCATTCCATCCCCTTTCAGTTCTAACACTAATATTCTAGTTTCATCCCTAACAGAATTTGCATATTATTTATAATAATGTTGGTATAAAATAGCGTTATCTTATATATCTCAATATGCATCTATTACTCGGTACAGTTCATAAACCTCCCGATAAATCAAAAATTAAAAATAAAGTAATAAGTCGAATATAATTAATAATTTCAGTTTAAGATATAATAACAATCATACTGCAGATTTCAAGTGTTTCCTTCATTTTGTCTGTAACACATATACAAGCAGAAAAAAAATTCAATTACTATAAAAAATATATATTCCAATCATTAAATAATCAACATTTTAGATGTAACTTCAAGAAATACTTTAGAAAATTTATACAATATGGCTCAAGAACACGAATAATTAAAAAAAGTTATTGTATTTTGAATAATGACTAATTAGTTATTCGAACCAAGGAAGTCCATGCATTCTAAATTCATCATCAAAATTCTGTCTTTTATTACGTATAGATTCTTCCTAAAAGCCTTAATAAAATGTTTTTTAAACATTAAGTAAGTTAAATTTAAAGAAGTTATAAGATTCACAGAAAATTATCTTGTATTTAAAAGAAATATAAAGTCAATCAAAAGAAAAAAAATCTCAATTGGTAAGTAACAATTGTTTGAAGAATCTAAAAGTTCTGCTTCATGTTCATAGTGTTCATATCAATGAAAATAGTCTTAAAAATAATTCTATAAATTACTCATAATTTTTTTACACCCTATTGGCTTTCTATTCTTTTAAAAAAATCCTATCTTATAGTGTATTAAATATTCTTACCAACAAGAAATTTAATCTACTAAATTAAACAATTATTTATAATAAAAATTTAAAAATGATATTTTATGCGTGAAATATCTAGTTATCTCAATTAATGTATGAGGCTTAATTATTTTTTTGAATCTTTAATTTAGTTTAGAAGTTAAATTTTAATAAAATGATTTTCCTTATTCATATACTTTAACTTATACTACGAATTATTAAAATCCACTGTTTAACAATATTTGCTCAACGCACCTAATTATTCTAACCTGAATAGTATATATTACAGTCCAATGATTATTTTAACAATCCATTAAGGCATCGACCATTTTACATTTTACAACGTGTCCATAGATTGTTGCCAGAGTTCTATATTTTGTGACTTTTGACTAAAACGTATGACGAAAAATATTATTACATATGGAGTAAAACTCTACATATGAAGCTCAGAGAAGCCTAATACATATCTAGAACATGAAAAAGGCAGATTGAAGGTTTATGTTTGGTGTGCGTTTTCGTACAGTCACTGAAAAATTTTTAAAGTCATAAGAATTTTTATTCTAGCTAAACATGCAATCGGAGGAGACTGATGATACGTTTACAAATCATGTAATAACATCAGAAGTAGAGTAGATGTACATTAGTTCAGAATTTTGGTTTGTTAGAAGAAAAAAGCTGTAAAGTCTAATTAAACATGCACGAGGTAGCGTCAAAATTTTATGTCACATATTATTTCGCATATATTAAGCAATATATATATATATTTAGATTTTTTTTTCTCTCTGTGAGTTACTTGGACATGTTACAGCCGTATGCTACTCCCCACATGTGTAACGACATAAGCCCCATATGATATTCCTGCAATATGATGCATTTCAACATGGTACTTGTGTTCCTGGACATGATTTTCCCCAACAGATAGTATGGACGAGATGGACTAATTCCATGACTTCCGAGATCACCATCGGTTCTTTGTGTTGTCATAAATTTTTATCAATAAAATATTTTGAAGGAATTCGTTAAGGAGTTGTGATATTTTGTTACATTTATTTAGGCTTTAATAAAACATAATACATTATTTATTATTTATAATAATATTCTACTATAAATTCGGATTTGCTCTTTAATTCTTTATCAGTAATCCAATTCAGAACATCTTTTAAAGATTCTTAGATTATGTAGTTTTTTTTATTAACAATTTAGAACTTTTTTCAAGAATAATCAAAATACATAACTTGTGAGTCTCCTTCGGGTTTCATGCCTTAAAAGTTTTAGGAAAGGCTGTTTCTATGAAAAAAAAATGACCAGAATCAATTAAAAAGTTATTGTTTCGTTTTTATTTAAGTATTCTCTTTCTTTATTTGAGGTAAAAATAAACTTTAAATTCAGACATAAGTTAAAAACATAAAAATCAATGTAAAGTTTAAAAATACAAGATTTCAGCGCTATATAGCAAAAAATGCCGATTGTGAATGATAAGTTTGATTAATATATATATTGTCTAGACAAGTATCCAATAAGATCTGATAAAATTCAATGGCTTGGGAAAACATGCCGGTAAATCACTGCATTTTCGAGATAAAAAAAGATTTTTCTTAGATAATATTTCCAAAAATGAGCTTAATAGTTTCTTTGGAAGAAAAGTCCAGAAAGATTTACAACATCCAGTGCTTACAGCTATTTTAATTTCATTTTTACCCGAGCAAATGAATGGAGAAAGAAGTTGAAAGATAAAAAGAGAATAAATCTATCCAATATCAGTCTGCCTTCAGTCTTTAAAGTGATTGCTTTTCGTCTGGCGACATATGGCCATTTTGATACCCTAAAATGGTACCAAATTGTATCTGGAAATACTATCTGTTTTCATATAAGTGAATACCTTTCCTGTTTACTAACCTCCTTGTCCTAAACACAGAAAAAGGGTTTTTTTTTTTTTTTTTTTTTTAAACTAATACTTAACATAAGTTTCGAAATAATTGTATCGTACTTTCATGTAGCTTTCAAATTTCTTTTTTCTGCAGACAGAAAGACATAGTAAGAGAATGAATCAAGAAAAAATAATAATCATTTGTTCGTCTGATATCTGGATTTTTAGGCAAGAAAATGAATTATATGGATATTGTTGACACTCGTACTTTGTTCACTAGATTCATGGGACTTAACTCCTGAAGAGTATATTTTTACCTGATGAAACAGATATTTGTAATCATAAACAAAAACCACCGAAAATTTTCTTGAGAGATTTGGATGTATTTCATTTAACTAAAAATGTTGATAACATTTGAAAATTAACTCTCAGAAACTCTTTCAGACGAGGAAAACGTTACTTTATTTGATATTTCAAATGTTTTCAAAAGACAAACTAATGGAAGAATTAAAAAAAATTATTACTGTTCTATACCTAATTTTTATACGTGATTCGCTTTTCTTAAAGTTCCCATTTACTTGAAATACATGTTATGCAATTGCTTTCAAAACATTCATTTAGTTTTTTACGGCTATTTTAAAACTAATTAGCATTATTTTTTGTTTCTTCAGTAAAGCCTATATATACATGAGGTTTAATTATAAATAATTATTAGCCTATTTTTTAATAATTTGTTTTTAAAATTGTACCATTTTAGATAAAATTATCGGATTAGATTTTATCACACAAATAAACAAAAAAAAAAAAAGACTCATTAAATTATTTTAGAGTTTATATATTTTTAATTATGTCTTATTGTACTACAAATTTCTTCTATTTAGTAAGCTTTGTTGGATTTTTTAATTTTATTTTTGTAATTTTTATTTTATAAAAGGAAACAATCAAGCAAGCAAGTAAGGATTAGTGAAGTTGTAAACATATAACCTAGTTGAAAGTTGCAGGTTTTGAAGACAATGGAAGAAAGTGGTAGGTAATAGTTTTATAGGTATCTCTATGTCTTATAACGGAATGTGTATTTCAAATTTATTGGATATTTTTATCATAACAAATAAATTGTGATTTTTATTTATTTTATTTCCGCTTTTCTTAATTGGGACTTTTGTGATGCATTTTGTTTTTTTGGAACTAAATGCAGTGAGAACTACGGCACACTTATGAAAAGCTGGTGTATTTTTATTAGTAACCAAACATATATAAAAGTATCGTGGAAACGTAAGCTTCACGCTTAGATATACAACAGCAGTCGTAGTTGTAGTAGTAGTAGAGACATATAAGTTCTTAGGAGAATGTGCAGCCAGAATTTACATGGAGCAGAGTAATCTATTTTATGTTGGGGGAAGGGAAAGCAAATATGCACTGATATCCAACAATTCCCCTTCTCAATGCTTATTTCAAATACAAACACAATTATGCAATTTTCTAATGAATATCACAATGCCTTAAAATTTAATAAAAGCCCTTATAAATTTATGTGATATGATGCCATTAGTTACAGGTACATGTTAATACAACTTATTTGCCACATACCTTATGGTTATTACTATTTAAACATTTTATTAACACATCAGTATGCATTTTATTAGATAGTAAATATTTTAAATTGAACGAAACATTTTCATATACTTCTCGCACAAAATGATAACGGATATCAATATTTTTGAGTAGGAATGATTGCTGGGTTTTTCATAAGTTTTAGAGATGATTGATTGTCAATAAACACCACAGTTTTCAATACATTAGTCTCTTGTTGTGAAAGTTCATTGAGAAATATTTGTAGGTAGAAAATTTCTTTTGTAGGCTTAGAGAGAGCCATATATTCTGACTGTGTGGATAATAATGCAACAGTTCGTTGTTTTCTTGATTCCCAAAATATCGCTCCTTTAGCATACTTAAAAACATATCATGTGCAAGATTTCCTGCCTTTGATATCTGAAGCCCAATCAGAATCGACACATCCTATTAATGGTTTTGCAGATTGTTTGAAAATCAATCCTTGATTTTTAGTTTCTTTCAAGCATCTCAGGAATCTTTTTGCTGTCATCAAATATGTTTTTCCTAGATTGTTGTTAAATTGACTAAGAAAATTGACAGTGTATGTAATGCCTAGTCTTGTGGCGATAGACAGATACATTAGAGATCCAATTAAAGATCGGAATGGTAAGTTTTGCATTTCTGATTTTTTCCCCTTCATTCTGTGGAGACATCTCTTGAATTAATTTAATTCTTGTATCCATGGGAGTTACAATAGTTTTTGCATCTTGCATTTTGTACTTGTGCAAGATTTCATCAATGTACTTTGATTGAGATATTGTAAAACTGTTCTAATCATGTTTGAATCCAATTCCTAAGCAGTAGTCGTAGGTCTCTCATTTTGAAAGCTTTTCCTAACTCACCACGAATATTTTCATAAACTTTTTTGCTGCTCGTAAGCACATTAAACTCTCAACATATACAATGATGATTGTTTCAGCAGAAAATGATTTTATTTGATTAACACATTTGCCGGCATTTAATGATTTAGACCTGAGAGATTTGAATTTAGTGTCCAGTTTGTTGTACCTCTGTTTCACTGATTGTTTGAGATCCTAAAAGAACGGTTTAGTAAACAAACTTGATTTTTATCAGGTGAAACACGAAATTCTTCTGTTTGCTCCATAAAGAATTCTTCATTCAGATCTCCATTTATGTGTGTCAATCACAAAGTCTAATTGATATCCAGTAAGGTTGTTTTCAACTGCGTAAATACTAACAGTTTGGATTGAACTTAATCTTGCAATTGGAGAAAAATTCCCGTAAAAATCTATTCCAGAACAAACTTTAGCAAGAATTCTTGCATTAATTTATCAATAGTTCTATCTTTTTATGAAACTTGTTTTTAGAACCCATTTTGATCCAATAACCATTTTATGTTTGGGTCTTGGAACTAATGTCCATGTATTTTCTTAAATTAATGCATCATGTTCTTCCTTCATAAGATTTTTCCTAGCTTAATTGTTTGGTCCAGCGAGAGCCTTTTGAACGATCGGGTCTGTTTCAAAACTATCCGTAATTATGGTAACTTGTCCATATTCCTTTCTTGAACGAGCTCTTTTGCCTGTTCTTAAAATCCTAGGCCTTTCAGGAGCGTGATGAAAAACGCTACTTTCAGAAGATGGGACGTCAGAGCTAGCCGAAGCTTCGATTTGTTTTTGGGAGTCCGATGACGTTGCTTCTTTTTTTGTTATATCACCAAGGTCAGATGACGTATCTTCGCTGAAAGTAGGATTTTGTTTTTCATCAAGTAGGGTGATGAATTTCATTTCTGATGCTGGCAGATGGTTTTCAAATTCTGCAATAAAACTTACATCTCGGCTTGTTATTATGTTTTAGGTTTTCTTATCAAATAACCGATATGCCTTCGATTCTTTTGAATGTCCAATGAAGATATGTTCGTTCAATCTCGACTCAAATTTGCCTTTCAATCGTTTATTCAACACCTATGCCTTTTGTCTGAACACTTTAAAGTATGACACACTTGACTTGATGTAAAAAAAGAATTCGTATGGAGTTGAATTCTGGATGCTCTTATTAGGTGAGCGATTACAAATGTAATTGGAACAATTTATTGCTTCCGCCCAGAAGTTAGAATTTAATCCAGATTAAATTAAGAAATATCTGGTCATTTCAACTACAGTTCGATTTGCTCTTTCTGCTTCTCCGTTTTGCTGGGGGTCATAACAGCAAATGTTTCTCATCGGATGCCTTGTTCTTTAAGAAAAGTTTCGAATTCTGAACCGCAATATTCTAATCTAATATCGGTACGAAGTATTTTATCTTTCTTTCCTGTTTGATTTTCAACTACAGCTTTACAGTTTATAAAGGCTTTTTCCCCTTCATTTTCAGTTTTTAAGAAATTTATTGCTGTATATCTTAATTTATCATCAATGAAAGTAACAACAACAACAACAAAAAAATTACGAACCAGCCAATGACGGTACTCGCATGGGTCTACAGACGTAAGAATACACGAGTTCTAAAAGATTTTTACTTTTGAATTTAGATTCATTTGAAAAAGGGACAACAGTCTGTTTTGACTGGATGCATATTTTGCAGTTCTTTACGGAATCTTTTACATCAAAATGTAACCCTAGTACTATTCTTTCAGTCTTTAATTTCCTTAGATCATTTTATTTAAATTTCCACATTTTTTATGCCATTTTTGAAATTCGGTGACCAGAGTTGCCTTTTCAACATTTGGTTTCACGTAGCATAAATCTCCTTTGGAGATCGTTGTCATCAGGACAATTGCATTAACTTCAATTACTCTTGCTTCTTTTTCATAGAAAATAATGGGTCGATTGTTTATTGTGTCTTTTGATGATGAGATTAGGTTACATTTTAGTTCCGGTACACATAACATGTTTTTTAGGAGAATTGTCCTGGAGTGCTTAGCATTTTGAACAGTAATGCTAACCGAGCCTATGCTGGTTACTTCAGTGGTTTTATCAATAGCTAATTTTACGAAATAGTTTGTTTCTTTATTTATTTCGTTGAATAGTTTTTCATCGTTCACATATGAGAGGAAACTCCACTATCTAGATACCAAGAAAATGAATCTCTTTCGTTCTGGTCTTTATTACAGCACATAGCCGACGATGCATATTTATCAGATTTCACTAACACAAACGAGTTATGATTTGGAGATGCGTGTTTTCTGTCGAATATTTTCTTGCAACATTCGGATGCTTTATGTCCAAACGTTGAGCAGTAATTACACTTCAGATTTCTAAAAGACTTCTGATTCGCTGCTTTGCTTTGGTTTGCATTCCAATTCTCAGAGTTCATTTTTGAATACTGATTATCCTTTTTTATTGAAGAATTAAAGCACACTGTGTGTGATGCATGATTTATCTTTCCTTTTGCTGCTTCAAGTTCTACCAGCAATTTTATTTGAGAATTTCAGGATTCGATGGTTCGTCTCTGGATTCAATGGCACATCGGAAATTTTCGAAATAGTCCGGAATGCTGTATAGATGTAAAATGGATAAGAGATTATTGGCAATATCCAGATCCATTTCTTTCCGCTTATCTACTATGTCTAAAAACTTTTTAAGATAATCCGACATTGTTTCTGTGTCAGTCATTTTCCGGAACAATAGTTGTTTTAGTAGCCAAGCCTTTTTGGCAGGTCCTTTAGATTCCAATACAGTTTTTTGCTTTTTCCAAACATCGTTGGAAGTGTTGCAATGTCTTATATAACAAAGTTCACTTGGACTGATAGACAATATAATGCCCGCACGAGCTTTTCGATCGATTTCAGTCCATTTTCGTAGCTTTTCAAGGGCGTCGAGCGCGGCACCTTCGCTAGGCTTAGCTTCGGCGCTGTTGATGTAATCCCAGTGGTAGTTTTTTTTTTATTTTTTATCAAGATCCCTTCGGTTTGCAGCTTCTACGTATGGTAGTTTTATTTGTTCAGCTTCTCAATAACGTTGAATTGAGCTTCAGAATCAGTTTTAGCTCTTTTTTTTGGATCAGGAATGTGTAGCCCTTTAGATTGAAGTGCCGTTTCAAACAGATGCTTTCGTAATGCGCACTGCTAATGGTTCTTCGTTTCAGTTCCTGGGCCTATAACCGTTGGTTGGTGGTAAGCGCAGTGAGAACTGTGGCACAATTATGAAAGCAGGTTTATTTATAAAAGGACATATATAAAAGTCAGCTTGACAGCGTAAGCTTCACGCTTGGAGATTCAGCAGCTCGCTTAGAAGAAGTAATAGTGACGTATTAGTTCTTAGGAGAACTTCGCCATCCTTTACGCTGATGCGCAGCCAGAGCTTACACGGCGCAGCGCCATTTATTTTATGTTGGGGAAGGGACAGCAAATATGCACTGATATCCAACAGTTTTACTAATTTGTCATGAAGTAAATATGTTGATTGGGATGGTTATATCCTTCATACGAGTATATCTGTGTATTTATGTCCAAAGTCAAACATAGCTGTTCAAATTACTTTCTTTCCATTTTTCGACCTTAATATTTTCTTTATATTTTGGCTTATATTCTTATTTGGCTTATACACTTATTCTGCCGTTTTGTTTTCCTTGATTACTGCTTTGAGTATTTTAGAATTTTTATATTTTAACCAAAGTAATAATAAAATATTTTCTTAAAAATTACTAGATTTAATATCATATAATAATTTTAGGATAATTTATTTCTTATACAGATTCGTAATTTATTATTTGCTAATATTCACATTCATTATGTAGAAATGGTTATACCAAAATCATTTGTTACATCATTCATCAGCATGAGAATTTATTTCAAATACTCATTTGTGTATGAAATAAATGCTTATTGGCAAATAAAATAAATGTCATTCTTAAATATATTTGGCTGATATTATTGTTAGTGGTTTCAATATCGTTTGGTCCGATTTAATACAACATTTATATGACGTATTTTATTCTGACTTTGAGTTTTTATATCTTGATAAGAAATGAATCATTGCCCTCTATTGTAATTTCATTTTACCAAAACCATGAAGAATAAATATTTGAACGAAACTGAAACTAAGCAAGATTTTGTAGAATATTTATATAAATTTCAATAATTATTCTAATGTCTTGGAAATGGTATAATAATTACTTGCTTAATATATATTTGAGAATGCAGTAAAATTATAGTTTTCAAATAAGTTCCTTAAAGTTTTTAATTAAATAAAATCCTTAAAGTTTCAATACCCCTTCAGGGCCTTTAGGTATGTACTGGCATCTTGAAAACGAAGCGTTATAGTGATTTTTCTTTTCCCACGAGGCTTGCTTTCCTGATAAGCACTTGCGAAGTCCTCCCAAGATACCCTAGAGATCCTTCTCTATTTTCGAACCCTCTTCTTATTCAAAGTTGTTCTTCATCAAATCTTCTTGTCATCAGTTTTTCTTTTTTCTATTTTTTTCAAGCGTGTAGATCATGGTTAAATCCTTTTTGGCTCAGCATGGTTATATCTGGCACTTGCGCCCTTAAACACCGACAAAACTTTAATTTTTAATATTCCCTTTGATAAATTCTTATACTTCACTCTCACCAGTTCATTTCATATGAAAGAGTTAAAAGTTAAAGTTTTTGTACTAATTGACAATAAACACAATTTATATTTATTCGTGTAGCCACAAATATATTTTTAAAAAGGAAAAACTGAGCAATAAATAAAATTATCCTTTCCATTAATTAATAATTTTTAATTGAAACACATCGTAGTTGTCATCGGGGCTTTCTCATTTGTTTGAAAAATTTACGAATGTGTCAAATCACTTTGTAATGAACAAGATATAGCACTTCCTTGCAGCAGTTATCTTTTTCCAGAGAAGATTCACTCACAGAGATGTCATCAGCTAGCCAAGGAAAGTTTAAGCAATAACCTCTTCACCTTGGTAACCGTTTTGGCGACTTAGCGACTTTGGCGACAAAACAAAAGTTCCCGAAAATGCTGGAACTTATTCGATATATTGATCGGGAAGAAAGTTACGGACTTTTCCTGAATTTTCCGAGTGACGTCATACCTGGCTGGAATGGGAATAAATACTCCGAGAGTCTGAGGGAGTACGTTTGTCTTTGGAGTAGGTTTCTTTAGTTATTGATAGGGAAACGATTAGAAAGTGATCGGCATTTGGACGAGCGATCGGTCTATATGAACGGACGTTTGCGTGACAGAAGGAATTTGCAAATTGGAGGGTATCTGCCTTGGAAGTGCAGGGAGAGTGGAGATTTGTTCGTAACGTAAACTAGTAAACAGATAAGGTTGTTGATGCACTGTGATTGTCAATACAATTGATATTTTTGTTCCAGTATCTGTGTTGCTAATATGTACAAGTATTATGTTCCTATTTGTCCTGTTACCTGTATGTCGCGTTATCCAGGATATTTGTGAATAAAGTGTCATTAGCTGTTAAGCTCCATGTCGGACTGAGTTCCACTCGCTTACTCACAGGAATTTTTGTAACAATATCTTATCAAAAGGAGAAGCTGAGGAATAATTTAGCTGAGGAATAACTCTTAACTGAAATACGTCTTCAATGTAACTGAGACATTCTCATTCGTTTGAATTATACGAATATGGCAAATCACTTGGTAAAATATTGGATATTTGTTCATATATATTTTCAGCTTAAATTACACACATATTTTTCGCACTTTTTTCTCTACTCATTTTAGATATAATACTTGATAAGACAATAATTAACTTCGTTTAATCATTTTTATTTTGTTAGACAGTTTGTAGTAAAAGAGGCACACAAGAGAAAAAAATCTCTTTGCTTCATAAAAAGTTGAATTTTTTTTATTGGATACCTGAAGATTAGTTTGAATAATGTTAATGTTACTTGCTCTTTCAGAATAATTATACATCTTCCTCTGGATCCATATTTTGAAATTATATTATTTTTTTCCTTTAATTTTATACCACGGATTAAATGAAAGAAAAATATTTGAGAATAGTAAGTTATACAAAATTAAATTTAGCGTTCACTTATTTCTACTGAATCAAGTTATATAAGAAATGTTGTATTGAATCCATTTTCAAGACAAATAGGGCAGCAGAAATTGGCAAAATGCTCTTTCCATAAGGTTCAAATTAATAATTTGATTGCTCTTTAATTTTCTATTATAATCACTTTCGTTGTTCTTCGAAAATTTATTTAGGTAATTCAGTTTTTGCTTACTATATGTATGAGTATTTGGCAGTTTCACTTTCATCTTGATTTTTTTTTATCAGAAGTTGATTTATATTTATATAATGAATTTTCTCTAATAAGTATATAAAATTTATAACATAATGATAAAAATAACAATTATCGATTAAAAAATATGCTACAATTGAGGAGAAAGGAGCTGAAAGTTAAGAAGAAATTCGAGAAAAAATTTGTAGCACCACAACCAAAATAACAACGTGTATTGTCAGAAGGAAATGGTTGTTACCTGTAGCAAATGTTGAATTAAGAGATAAAAACTAATGCTAATCCACGAAACAAAACCAAAACATATTAGAAATTCCTTTCAAATGTATAATAGGATGAAATTGCGAATATTAGCTTGAAAAAGCATACTCCAGTTTCTCAAATTTCGGTTCCAATTGACAAATGCGGTATTACCTGTAATATGTTTCTCGATTATCGTCTAATAAAGTGGACTAAGGAAGATTTTTATTTGAATTTTACAACGGTAAAATAAACACAAATTATGATTTTTGACCGAAAATGACGATTTTTCAACGTAGTACGATACTTTAAACAACACCGTAAAATTAAAATTTCATTGCAAAAAACTTAAGAAAACAATTGACAAAAGTAAAAAATGAAAGAAGGAATTTTAAAACTGAAAGTTCGTAATGTTTTGATACTGATTTTTAATTATTTTGTGCAAAAGCTATTTTCATGAGATTAATTTTATGTTAATTTAACAATATACCAGAATGACTAATAACGCCTATAATGGATGGAAATGAATAACGCCTACTTTGCTTTCATTCCTATTTTTCAAATAAGAAATTATCAAAATGTTTTGAAAATTACAAATATTAATAATTTAAAATAAAATATGACGCAAAGTTAAGTATGTCATTTCTGAACATGCGAAGAGAAAATTAAAACTTTTGCTTAATTTTAAATGAAATATAAAGTAAAATAATTTTCCTTAAATCTTTTTTGGTAGAAGGTTTTTAACATTATTTCAAAAAAAAAAAATTACCATTAAAGACGTTTATTTGTGTAAATATACAATATAGCCAAAGGTTGTTTAAATGTTTAGTATACTCTGTAAAAATTGGTTACTATTTTCCTTACTTACATTTTTAATCTATTTCATATACAAGCCCCTAGACGTCGAGGAAGAAATTAAATTACAAAGCAAACGCTTCTGTTCATTTTTAGATAAGAAAAGTAAAATATGTTTTTTCAGAATTTAGTCACTAAAGAATAGTTTTCGAAATTGCCTCAAAGGCTTTTGATACCATTTTCAGTTTTACAACACATTTAGTTTGGTTATAAATATTTGAATCGGGAAAGAATAGAGTTTAAATACGAATAGGAGACACCCAAACATGTAAAAAATATTAACTTTTTCCACTCTGTGTTTACTGAAAGATTCCTTTTGTCAAAAAACGTGGAATTCCTCTCCCTAGTTTCCTAGTTAGATCTTTCTCTGTTACAATAAGAAATTGAAATGGAACAAAATTTGTTTGAAAGATATCTGAAAATTCAAAAAAAATATATGGCTTTTGAGTTCATTTCCTTTTCAAGTTATATCGCAATACAGGTAGCTCTTCATTACTTTTAGGAGTTTTCTCTTTTCAATGCCTTGTTCACAGTTAAAATAATAATTATTTTTTATGAGGAGGTTATTCATATTTTATAAGCAGGAAACCTTTCCACAATCAATGAACAATTGCATTTTTTCAATTGATGTGTTCATATCAGTAAAATATTTATGATTTTATTTATACCATAGATTGTAATTCACTTTTATTATTTCATTTTTAGAGCTAAGGGGAGAGAAATCTCCTAACTTGCAAATTTTGAATTTATGTTACATTGCAGCATTCCGAGAACTATTGCCTTTGGAACTCGCAATTATGTTTCATACTCACGGGACGAAGGCGACTGTTGCGCCACTTCTACCTCTTTTCTCTCTTCCACACCACACAAGTTTCACTTAAGGTAACTGAAACTTGTATAAGTCCCATTATATTTGTAACTTATAAAATTACATAGTACTTATGGACACATGGCATTCTATACACTAAAAATAACTAAGATTTCAAAAATTAAATTTAATAAAGCCATTTTTTTTAAAAAAAATTATCTTTCAAATTACTCAAAATTGTTATTCATATTTTCTTCAAGATTTAAACTCTGTGAGGGTTTATTAGAAAAAATTATGTTCTTTGTATAGGAAATAATCTCATAATGCGCGAAGTATCAGCACTATAGATATAATAGATTCTGAGGAAGGTGTATCAGAATCCTAGAAAAATACATTAAGAGAAAAATGCAAATACAAAGCAGCGACTCTTTTCAACAACAACACCAGAAGATCAAAAAAACATTTTATTAATTATCCCGAATGAGACGTCTTCTTTAGCCTAGTTGGTAAAGGACAGCAGAAACCGACCGATCGGCTTTTCTTCGGACCCACTGGACCAGGGTTTGAAACAATCGCTACTGACACTCCAAAGCCAATGTCAACAACTACTCTCTCTCCTTTCATGGGGTAGAAAAATATCCTCCGATCTTTTGGAGAAAACGACGTACTAGATGGCAGAACAGCCTATAACTACTGCTTGCATATACACCTGACGCAAAACACTTACCTCTGTATGTCTTACTAACAGACAACTGCTCATAAATTCGACTATAATACTATTCTGGCTCTGGCTCACGTGGCAAAGAGACCCACCGCTGAACATGAGACCTCCAATGATTCAAATAGAAACTATTCCAATCAAAACTCAATTAAAAAAGGAAGGGATGTTTGTCAATTGCATTAATGGCTGAAAAAAAGCAACCTTATCTACAAAGACCAATGTTCCTCTTCGTATCATCACGATGATACTGAAGGGGGAGTATGCAGTGACTCTCTTAAAAAACAACGCCAGTAGCTTAAGAAACCTTCTTATTAACCCTTATTAACTAGCCAAAATAAGACGTCTTCTTTATCAAAGTTGGTAAACGCTCCAAAGCCAAAGTCAGTAACGATTCTCTCCCCCTTCATGGGGTAGGAAAATACTCCTCGATCTTTCGGATAAAACGTCCTACACCGAAATAGAAATCTTACACTCGGGCTTGGTGCATGTGTTTGCTGCTTTAAAATGCAACTTTTCTAAACTTTATCAAATTTCACACATAATGAATCCGTATGTTCAGTCATGTAATTGAGTATGAGTATGCAATTGAGAATCTCAGTTACCTTAACGCGCAGACAGTAACTTTTCATTAATCCATACGACTGATACTTGATAAAAATATATAAAGAAACGTATGATTTTCAAAGCATACATACATACATGCTTATGTACATGGGCCGATGTTTAGATTGCGATAGATTCCAACTCTGTCACTTTTGTAAAATTGAATAATAAATTGTTGCTGTGTCTTGTCATTTGGTTTGGATTAAGGTCAAGGATGACTCATCAATCTCTACTTAAGACTAACCGTGTGTTGGCTCATTCTCTATTCCAATGAACCTCCTTAAATTTTAAATATTACTCTTTTAATTTTTCACTTTATTTTTAATTCCACCTCTTACATTCTCTTAATTTTTTCTCTCAATAGTGCCGCCGTATAATTTTACACTTGACTTTTATTCCTTTTGCTTACACTTCTACAAACAGAGCCAACAGAGACGCTCACCTAACCAAACGTCCAACCAATAGAATTGCTTCCTCTCAGCGACTTCTGCTCATGCCGAGATCCATCAAAGTGCCTCAAAGTGCTGATCCTTGCCTCCATTTTCCAACAGCCAAAGAAATACAACTTCTCATAACAGGCTTACAGAATGATTCAAAACCACCATATATATATATATATATATATATATATATATGGTGCTTAGGAAACATACCAATGGATAGCTTAGAAATTATACCAATCACCCATTTGAAGTAACAATGTCCATTTATTAAAGTTATATATGCAGAGGATGATTGCCTTCAGCGTCGGAGATTCACTACGTTATTCTTAGCACATAAGATAATCCTTGATCCTGATCGCCTTCTCGCAGGCAGCATGGACTTTAACCAACCATCCCCTTCGCGGGAGCTGAAGGTTAGATGAAGTTGCTTGCTCGCGAACCTCAGAGCATCTCTCTCTCTCTCTGCCGACTGTGTAACATCGAGGTATATCTGCCTCTGCGCCATCTGTTGGTGAAATTGGTATTCCCCCCATATATATATATATATATATATATATATAGTATAGTATAGTTGCTTATATATAGTTATAAGCAATATTTCTTCATAATAAAACTCTGATTTAAGTTGGAGGGACTCTAGCGAGACAAAAGATGCTCGAAGATAGCATAATTTGTGTGTGTGACTCGCTCGCTCTTTTTCTGCTTCATTCACAGTATTGATAGGCGAGCGAACAAATGAAACACCTCAGACCTTCAAAATGTAGCCTCCTCATCTCCAAACTTTCCAATCTAGTACGTTTATTTCTGAATTATACTTTAAAAAATTTGTAATAAAATAATATTTTACTTTGTGGTACAGAGCTAATCATTTATTACGAGTAGAAACTAAGCCAGTAACATAATGAAAGTAAAACTCAAATTGACTTAAGACCATATCAATAGACAGAATAAATAAGCAGTCACAAGGGAGATTGAGATTGTTTATTAACATCGTACTGAGAAGCAATACACGTGGGTTATTGGTGAGGGATCTCGTAATTTTGAACATGAGTCAAGGGCCGAAGACAACACCTAGGCTGGCTCCTCCTTCTCTAAACTTCAAAATCACGCTAATAAGGGTACCTCGACCAGGTTTAATGAGCACTAGTTCCAATACAACAACGCCGGCTTCCTTTTCGCAGCCATAGCCACCAGGCTACCACGGCCATCCAATTACAAGGGAGCACTTATAACTTAGAAACGAAAAGCGAAAATTGTGTCAAAATTACCGTCAGCAGGAACATCTTCAGTAGATGGAGAAAGACTAAGGTTTACACGGTTAATTTAAGGACATTAAAATCATTAAATGAATGCATTAAATAAATATATATTATGGATTAACGAGCTTTCTAAGTAAAACGTGTTATGTTAGCCACAGATCTTGAAATATTGAAATAATTCACGTAGTTGAGATGAAAAAAATCTGTGCCGGGTTAAATCACTCTTTTAACTACCAAACCATACCAAGCCATGATTTTGATTCTCAGCTCCATTGAACGTAAAGCAAACACCCTTATTTAACACAATGTCTATTTAAAGAGGGTATATTTATTAAGAGATTCAAACGTATTGTTCGGCTTGAACTTGAAGAATATTCTGAATAATTGTTGCTAAAATAACAGGGAATGTTCAAGAAAGCATCAAACAACAATAACTATATGATAGGAAATAAAAGAAATAGCACATTTACTAATGTAAATATTTATTCATACTTTTATTCATGTACTTTTATTCATTCAGGTATTCTAATTATACTGTGATTATTTAATTACTAAAGTATTTCGCAGCATCAGTAAATATACTACACTTGTCCTCTTCGCTTTTATTTGAGGCTGATATTCGTAACATGCTCATTGTGTTTATCCATCAATGATTTCCTGCATTTAATAATACGTTGCAGATACTGAATGTTCTAAAATGTTACAAATTAGACTTTTTTTTATACAAGTGAGATATTAGCTTATTTTATGACTTCTGTAATGTAAAAGTTATTAATTTTTTTCTTCCTAAGATTTCTAATCATCATGTTGTTTACTCATAACATAATGACTTTTAGCTTACTTACATAATTTTATTGGAGGCACAGGTTATTTCTTATAATTTCCTTTAATGAAAGAAAATGATTTCGTAAAATGCCGTTATGTAATCTTCCCTTTTTAAAACAGTTTTTTTTTGTTTAAACTAATTTATTCGGGAGTTACGTTTCATAAATTTTTGCATTGAACTGCAACGTTATGACTTTCAAATTCTACACTTGAGTTTTGATAAACATTTTGGAATTACATTTGTAATAGTTTCTTTTAAATTAATCAGGAAGTATCTGAATACACATTCTTTTGGTGTTGAATCCGTTACTCAACCAAGCAGGCAATCGAGATTCTTAAAATTCCAGTCATATATTTATTCAAAATTCTTGTGTGGTTTTTTATTTGATATTCGATTCTATTTCTTTTTAAACAAGTGCTTTAAAATTACTTTCTTCCTTAATTTCTTTCGTCATTTGACCGGGTTCAAAATTACGAGATCCGTCTCTAATAGCTCTCGAGTTGTTTCTCTCCATTGCGATGTTAACGAAATCTAACGAAATCTATCCTTCATTATTTAAGTTTTTACTTCTCTATTTGTGGAATTTAAATAAAAAGGATTTGTTCCTTAATGTTTTGCAAACAATAGCTTTTTTTATATACGCTTTTGTACCTTTTTTCTATATTTTTTCAAAAGCCTAATGTGAATTCCTATGTTTCCACGCAGCAATGACTTAACAGGAACAAAAATTCGTAATTTATTTTCTTTCAATTCATTATAAGTAAATCTGAACGGTTTCTTTTAATCAGCAGAGCTTTTCCAATATCTTATTTTAAAATACACCACAGGGAATAAATAAAGATAAATTTGGGAAACTTCAATTCGTGATGATTTAGGAAAAGAACGTCTTCAAATGGATCAAGAATCTGAACTTCTACATTTCCCTTTCCATTCTAGCTTCCAAATCCCCTAATTGCTTGAGTAATTACGTTCAGAATTGACTGTTTCTAAGATTGTGAACTTGTTCGTCGTGGGACTCCGCATCCGAAATCCAGAAGGCAACGCTAATGAAATTAAGCAGGTCATTCTTAAAGTGCTAAATATCATCAACTTAGTGTTCCAAGGAAGTTTCCAGGGAAACTATTGAGTATATTGTTTCGCAGTTCCTATAATGACATTTAAAGTGAGGACTGTTGTGTATTTGTGGAACTCTTAACTCCCTGTGGTTTCATTTATCATTTTCGTTTTCGTGTTGAAAGATTTGGATCTGTGTGTTTCTCGAGAATAACACAGTCTGATGCATTTGTAATTCATTGCTTTCCTACAAGCTGTAGAGCTTAGATAAATAAATGAAATAATACATCGATATAAGAATATGTTTAAAAGTGTGAAATATTTGATAATTAAGGAAATGTAATGATTTGAATAGTTATTTCTTAAAAATTGATTGATTGAAATAGAAATCTAATAAATATTATTACAATCAAGCTTTTGTGTTGTGAGTTCCTGTTGTGTATGTGAGCACCTTATTTAAAATAATTAAAATATTTAAGCCTTCAATTAGTATAAAATGAATTTAAATTCTCGTATTTATTTATAAACTTTTATTTACTTATAAAATTGATAAACCATGGAAAGTTGTGCATGATTTTAATACTAAAATAAACATTTAAACACCGGTAATTTTGCATGCTTATACAATGATGCATTATGGATTTTATGTATATTTGTAAAACATTAATTATAAAACATGGTTCTTTATATCAATTTTGCAGATACATATAAAAGTTATAATATTTATTATTTACTTTTGGCGTACATTTAAACGATTTTCTGCTACTTTCAACATCAAATCAATGAATTTTAATATTATTTTTATTCTTGATATGTATGGGAAGCTGGGATAAGTTTGTATCCAGAACAGGGGAGACTTAGTAATACTAAAAGAAACATTGATATTTTCAAAAAAAGTATCAATTATGTAATTTACAGTAGTCGAATGAAGCCAACTGTGGAAAAATATGTGTTGCAACTTAGAATTTCTCTCTGCCAGTACAATTATTACTCGCTATTGCAATTACACTCATTGTCAAAAAAATGCACTTAGAAGGAATAATCAGATTAAAACAACAAGAAATAATTAAATTGAATGATGATATAATAAACTTTATTGGTCAAAATGTAAAATCATTACGTTTCTGAATAGAATATTAGGTCGCAATCATTTTTAATGCTTTCGACCACATGTCGTAGCTTAAAGTCGTATATGCTTTGAATGTGTCTTGACTCAACTCATTCTATGCAGCTTGAACTTTGATATGTTGATCTTGAAAGTCTTGTGGCAGCGGTGGAGTTTTAACAGAACGGACCTATAGCATCTCACAAGTTTCCCATTGATGACGTTCTGGCGATGCTTCTAGCTACGGCTTTGTGTCTATGACTGTGAGGTAAGCTCTTGAGATGACAGCGGTATGAGCATGAACGTTAGTTTGTTGAAATAGGGGATTGGAAGGGTCGTTCATAAAAAGAAAGGCCATCGATCATAAGACTTCTCTAACGCACCTTCGGGTCATCAAAGTGGCTCTTATGAAGATCAATGTTTATCACGCATCGTATGAAATCATCCTTCATACCATTACACCGTTCTGTCCACCCTGATGTGTGACCATGTATAACATATCCTTCATCGAGTCGCTGATCTCGTTGCTTCCCCGCACAGGTGCTGTTATCATCCTAATCAAGACAAAAGCGGTACTAAAGATGACTCGCTGGCATACCACATGGTTCCATAGAGGTGTTTTGTGTCGTTCCCATCTCTGGTGATGTTGATGTGGTGTCAGGGAAAATCTCTGTAATAGTCTCCGTACAAGTAGTCCAGAAGCATGCAGTTGTCTGCTTATAATAAAGGTACTTACAGGTTGTTGCAGAGAGTGCGTTACTGTTCGCATGTCTGGAATATCGACAATGACGGGTCTTTAATTAGGTCAAAAGTCCTCATGTTGGCATGGTGTAGAAGTTTGGTGAGGTAATTTACCGAGTAATTAAAAATAATTAGGATAATGAGCATAATACATAATGTAAAATGAGCATAATACATAGTGTAAAATGAGCATAATGTAAAATTTGAATCACAAAATATTCATGTCCGAATTGTTTGCATAAAAGTCTTTACTTTCAAAAATTTATCATTCGTTTTCTCTCCCTCTTTCCATTTTATACTATTAAATAATTTCTCAAATTCAATTTTATTTCTTATTAAAAAATCGCTGTTTCCATGAAATGTTGTCTGCGAATATGAGAGTTTTAGTTTTTTCTGCCCATTACTTTTGAATTATAGGAAATTTTAAATTAGACATAACTACAGTGATCACTAAGAGCTGTTTCATTTAATTTTCTTACAGAAACGGATTATTTCCTATACCCCTTAAATATCTATATTGGGTGAATTCAGTTAGAAATTAAAGAATATCATTCGGAGCTGAATTATATGCCGTAATTGTAGTTTCAAATCAAATTGTAGTTTACTGTAGACACTTATATAACGGCGTTCTAAATCAGAAGTGGGGAGATTTGAGAGAGAAATTAATAATGTTATATATAAACAGCAAGTTTAAGGAATTTAACAGTGTGTGTTTAATAATTTTTTTATAATACAAATAATAAAAAATATAAACACTTAAAGATGTGAAAGCGTGCAATTTTCCTTCTCTCGGAAAACACAATTTTCATTTTACC
Organism: Nephila pilipes; assembly: GCA_019974015.1. Lineage (NCBI taxonomy): Eukaryota > Metazoa > Arthropoda > Arachnida > Araneae > Nephilidae > Nephila > Nephila pilipes. The sequence goes on from BMAW01040830.1 coordinate 22,308, forward strand.
ATAAATAAACTACAATTAAAAAATATTCACTTAAAATAATTTATTTCAGTACTACCATCTATTAACAAGAAAATTAAAATATTTTGGGTACTCATGACGTCTTTTACTTAACTTGGCGGCATTAATTGAAAGTGTTATTTAGTGTCTCCTACAGGCGACGCCTGGACTGAGGAGGCTATATACACCTGTACTTTTATGTAATCTCTAATAAATATTTACTTTTATATTTCAAGGAGTTAGTTTTACTTTCATTTATAACTTTTCCAGAAATTCGAATAAATATGAAAATTCTCTTAATTTAATAACCGGAGCACTTCATCCATTGTTATTATAATATTTATAAGATAACGTTCGTCCCCAAACAATAATTCATTTAATTTAAAACAATATTAATTTTTTGTTTAATTAATAACCCTTTACCATGTAAGAGCAAAAACATTACGTTGTTGAATGCAGAAACAATGCAAATGATTCATGATTTAATGCTACATAGTATATTTCATTCACGCAATAAGATTTAATCCATAAAATCGGTATAATGCCTTTATATCTCTTACTGTAAGAATGGATCATAATATATTTTGTAAAAGTTGAAATTAAGTTAGGGCATCTTGTAAGTGTTTTCATTTCGAACATATATATATATATATAATTATACATTTATTCAAGAGGGGGGGATTCGAGTTTTCCCATTTAAAGTCATCCACACAAATTTTACTTAAACAATCACCTTAAATTCCCATTCTTCTCTAATTATTTAAGTGTTTGATCCTTTACAGGCATGTTTCTCAAACAAAAGGGTTTATTCCCAAAAGATTATCAAAGAATAGCGAATATTCAAAATAATTTGGTTCAATTTTAACTTCTCTAAACCTACTGGGATTTCTCTTTGCTACCCCCAAACAACTTGACAGAAAAGATGGAAATTATTTATTTGAAAATGGTTTTGAATAAACCATAGATTTTGCGTAAACTAATCTGATGATTTAAAAATGTTGTCAGTTGTAATTTTTGGAAAAGTTGGTAAATTCTAATTATCAGCAAAAAGAAAAGCTTACATCTTCAGAAAGACCAACATTTAAAATTTCAATGTTTATTTTCCATTATCAAATCTTAAATGTACCTCATGAATAATTGTGTTCAGAATTCCCGACTTCCACGATTCGACAATAATTCGTTTTGTCCTTTTCCATTGAAAATTCAGAAAGTAACACGAATGAAATTAAGATTTGTCGTCTTAAGAGATCTGGAATTTTAATTAAAACATCATTGCCACATGAAGTTATCAAAAGAATAAATGAACTAATTGTCTTTCACACACTTGTTAGTACAGTGAATATTCTAGCGATTAGGTACTACTTCCCTTCATTTGCCCTTATGAACATTTTTAAGATTTTGGCTGATACCAACAATTCACCTAAGATTCCTTTTCTCTCGTGCTCTGGTAAAGACCTTAATTCGCCACCGTTTGACTTTACTCTTCATATAGATAGAGTAGTAAATACATTAAGTTTCTCATTCTGTTTTTACTAGGACAGACCCTTGCATCGTCATCCTCTTTTGTTATTAGAAAAATCCTTCAAGGTATTAGAAGCAATCAGAAAAATGTTAAGAAAATGGATATCTGGAGACTTTCTCAAAGAGACACCCTCTATTTTGTAAATAAATTTCTTCCTTATCTCGTGTACCATTTTAAATTTACCGGTACATATTTATCCGTATAAAACACTCAATACGTGTCACAGTGGTATATACAAAATCCGACCACATTTGTACTTCTGAATCTGAGATTTTCGAAGATTTATCGTACCAGGGAATTATAAACATTAGGTGGATAATCATTATGAGAGACCGTAAGGAATTTTCCTCAAAATATTTAGTACTGAAATTTAGCACTCTACAGTTACCCTCTCGAGTCATTGCAGTTTACTTAAATTGTCCCTTTCAGCCTTATGTTCCAAACCTTGTACGGTACTTTAAGTGCCAGATGTTTGGACATTCTTAAACAGTTTGCCAGTATTGTTATGTACTTTCATCAGCCATACCGATACTGATTATACTTTAGAACTAAATGTATGAACTGCTCTCAGCCTCATCCTTCGAATTCTAAGAATTTTTCTCAATGATGGTTGGAAAATATATTCAGGATGTTAAAAGAAAAATAATAACACATATTTCTTAACTCGAAGCTAAAAAATTAGTTCAATCCCAAAAGATGCTTCTATATACTCTGGCCACTAAATCCCTAAATACTTCTGTTGCTTTTCAAAATGATCCAAATATCACTCAAATTATTTGTTTTCCAATAGTTCTGTTTCTTCTATTCCTCTCAATACATTATCCTTCTTCAACAACTATATCTTCCGAGTCATCTGCTTCTATTCAGGCGCACATACTACCTTCTAACACTATATCCTCCTCCAAACAACATAAAGCTTCACTGTCCATCCCTGAAGTGAATATGGCATCGAAACATAAAGCAACAAATAAACGTACAGTAAAAATTTCCTCCAAATACATTTCTCATCCTACAAAAGGAAACAAGCCCAAAATCGCAATACACACGAACCCAGCAAAATTTTTCTTACTCCTTTTATTGAGGAGAACATGGACACGATCCTATACGACATCAATGATTCCCGGCTAGCAGATGCTATGGAAGAGATGGAAAATTCTTAACATTTCAAGTCCTCTAAAAGCCAGAATCGAGCATAATCATTTTAATTTGCTATTTTCCTAATTTATACTTTCTGTAAATTACTAATTTTATTTTTTAAAATTGAGTTTCGTTATTTTAACTCTTTGAATTGTACATCTTGTACTTTTAAACTATTTTACCCGGGTCAATTTTGCAGAGTTTTGTATTTTCAAAATGTGGTGAATTTGTTTTGTGTTTGATCGCTGTACCATGTTTAGCGCAACATAGCCACTTTTGACACACACACATTTGCGCCT
>BMAW01040834.1:0-90379 GCA_019974015.1 Nephila pilipes
TTTAGTTACACGTATTATGTCCTTTCGATATGTTAATTCCTGCCAAAAACGTTATAAAGTGTCAGTGGTAATGGATTGCACAGAAGCAGAAATCCATTGTTTAAGTTCCAATCAATTCGTGGGTAATGGTGGCGCATATACTGTACCTTTTACAAACCTCAAAAAGGAGATATTGCATGGAGCCACATTAGGTGAACAACTGTGTAACATCAAGCAATCCCTTCCACGGCGGCCGATCCAACTGCAAGATAGCTCCGTGAAATAGCTTCACGAAGAATATACGAGGGTCATTTATTGTTAACAATATAAACTTTCTACTGTTTTCCTTTGTATTCGTGTATTATTTATGATTCTGTGTCATTATTTTTAAAAATATGGAATTTTGAAATCGGATGAATCATTTTGAGTAACCCTATATTTTTTAATGTTGTGAATAATATATTTGATCGGGGATAATTTTTTAACGAACCACATTTGGGGGTTCATGAATATTCTTAGGGGTGATATTTGCTTCGATTAGTACATTGTAAGATATATAGAATTAAAAACATAATTCCTTCGTAAAGTTTTTCAACTTCTCCTGTGCTGCCTGATGTCCAGTTTAGTTATCGATATTTTATTAACGTTATACTTAGAACCAACAATAATACTATTGGCGAAGGACCTTGTAATTTTAACCCTCGATCAAGGGACAAGAACGTCACCTGAGGTGGTATCCCTTTCACCAAATTTACACACCATCTCTCAGGATATTGAATCCTGACAGATTTAATGTGTATCGTCCCCGCTACACGTCGAGTCTTTAGCGGCCCATTTTTCCAAAAAGTAACTTTTTGTTGTTATAGTTTCTTGATTTAAAAAACAATTAATCGAAACACAAATATATTATTTTATTTAAGTTTCATCAAAATGTATAGATTCTTAGTAATCATTCCGATAAAACAACTAGCAAATAAAAAGTCGACTCCAAATAACGGAAAATAAAATTCAATGGCTATATTTTTCTATATTATTCGGATAGAATTCGAGATTATCTCTGTATATGTAAGAAAATTCAAACCGCAAGTCTGTTATGGGCTTGGACAAGACTTCGGATTTACTTTACCTAAAAGAAAGCCAAACTTTAATGAACTTTCATACGTTGTCAGTGTCAAAGCTCTCATTAATACGATTCAATTTTATAACATATATGATTTGTATTTTGTGTCACTAAATTTGATTTAAGTTTTTGTTTTCAAGTGTTATTTACCGATTCGCAAGACAATGTCAAACATTTAACAAAATAGAGATAAAAAACTGCGACTTACGGTATTTAGGTTTGACCAAAACTGGTGCACAAGGCTCGCTAGGTTCACTAGGCCCTGCCTTATTGACGGCAGTGACTCTGAATTCATATTCATCACCGTCCTTGAGATCTGGTACTGTAGCGCGGGTATCTTTGCCATCCACGCGAGCGGCCTCTTCCCAGATGGGGCTGTTCTTGGGCTTCTTTTCTACAATATAGCCCGTGATGGGGGCGCCACCATCCCTTCTGGGTGGATTCCAGGCAAGGTCCACCTGACCACTGTCCCAGTCCACCACTTGAGGTGCTCCTGGTTTGTCTGGCTGATCTGTAAATATAATTAAAGTTCCTTTACAAGATGACTTTCCCAGACAAAAGGCCATGAGTGAAAAGAAAGACACTATTATTTTTCATTGTTTTATAAGTACATTCCTGTTTCCCCCTTTAATTAGACTTACTAAAATAATGAAATGCATAAAATATTGCTATGAATTTAACAGTTTTATAGAATTTCAGTTTATTAGAACAAGGCTAAAAATTCTAAATTTAATCAAGGATCTTCAGCTTAGATTTGTGGAATGTGTGTTTTCGAAACAATATTAGAAAACTTGCATATAAACACGATGATTATATTTATAGAATATTATTACAATAGAATTATTTTTATATCATATGAATTATTAGGATGGATGTTCAAAATGAATAAACTTTCATATTAAACTGCGAAATATGTATCGAGTAAGATGTCATTCAAATATATATATTTCGTATTATCGTTTAATTTTTTTATTCGAATGTATTTTTCATCCGAAATCAACATAGAATGGCCTACTAAATTGTTTTTGTTTCTGATCCCAAAATAACTAGGATTCAGAAGAACATTAATATTCTTTCAACAAGTCGTTTCTACTTCTGCAGCATCATGTATATTACATGTAACAAACATATCTCAATAAATAAATTATTCTTTTTCCAAAAATCGAAAAACTAGTTTAATTTTTAAACACAAATGTCCCTTTCTTTTTAGCCGTTTTATGACAATTACTACTTAATGCATAAACATTCAATTTTCAAAAAATCGTTATATTTTTTTTAGAAGATATATTGTTTATCAAACATATTTTTGAAAACATATGTTTTATAGATGTCGCATCGAAGTTCAACGAGCTGCTAGCGATAGACTTAAGGTCAAATCACAAGAACGACATCTAAGCTGATACATCATTCTTCTAATTTACACACCGTGCTACGTATATAAGGTGAAGTGATCTTCCATTATTTAACACAATATATTTTATAGAATCTACCCCTCGTCGAATTCACAGTCTTCCTGGCATTTATTTACAGATTCGGCCAAAAGTCACTCTAAACTTTCAAATGGAATATAATTTTTAATATTCGATAATACTAGTAGAAAATGTTTATTTTTATAAATGGTACTACACATATTTTTTGGAAACTATTCTTAACTGGGTAGGAAAAACACTATCTCTTAGACAGGTGCAATTGACTGGTTCGAATATATGGAAGCTTTCTATCACATTTTTCATAACAGCTTGCACAATCTCCAGCTGTAGCCCTTGAACGGATGTTGACCTTGACCTAAGCAATAGGTTTGAGCTTATTGGTGAAAACATTATCGTTAAAGTGACCTTAGAAAAACAGTCTGAAGCAGCAAGGTCAAAGGAACTTACAAAAACTGTTTCCTAATTCTCTGGGCAGGTGTGGATTCGGATGTTTCAGGATTTTCAACAGTGATTTTCGCAACACTATCAAAAACGCCTGACTGCGATTCGAACAGTATTTTCCAGTTCATGGAGTACATTTGACAGACCTTTGTGAAGAAACCTTAATATGAAAGGCTTCCAATGAGGCCTTCTTAAGGAGACACAGTTCCATGTAAGTAATTTTTTAAAAATTAGAAATTTATAAGAACATTTTTTTTATTCGCCCTATCGAAAGGCACATAAAACGTGCATTTCAGGAAAATCCCTTCATTTTCATACAAACAATTACTTTTAAATTTTAATTTTTAAAAAATAGTTCAATATTTTAAAATGCCTGTTACTTCTACAAATTGTAATATTTTTAAATAATATTTTGCTTCTTAATTTCTTAGAAGTATTTCTCACAATCCTGTGCATGGGTTGGTTGCACTGGTACTATTTATAGTTTTACAAATTTGTTATCTTTCAGATACTTTGAAAAACTTAAAACAATCTAATTTGGTGGATTTTTTTAAAAAAATAATAAAACTAAATTTTTTATTTGATGCACATAATTATTTAACATAGTATACAAAATATCCATAAAATATTTCAAAACTTAAAATTGATTACTAAAAAAATCTTAGGATTTCAAATACATGACAGTCCTGAAATACAAAAAGCTGAGGAAAAAACAGTTTAAATTTTTGCTTGTCAAAGAAATATAATTTATATAGCACATCGTTAAAGAAAATGTAATTAACTCTGTAAATAGTGTAACTAGAGATTTGAAATTTTATACGTATATTTAGAAAAGTGTCAAACACTTAAATAAAGTAATAGTTTTTTTTTAAATATTTTAATAGTTTTTGGAGTACTGTGTCCCCTTAAACGAAATGACGCCCACGCGCTCTGTATGAAATAACAAAGGAACCTTCGCTTCTGTAGTAACATCACATATTTTTCATAAATGAAATTCCATAGCATGATTTTCAGATTCTAATAACAACCCAAAAAATTAACTATCGCAAAAATTATTCACATCTTAAATTGTAAGAAGTCTTTCACCCCCTCCCCCCATATATTCTGATATTTCAAAGATTGTATTTTGTGGATGATGCAAATTTCCAAAGGAGTAAAGCCAGCTATCAGCTTACCAAAAGGATTCTTAGCAATGATGGGTTCTTTGCCGTAAAGCCAAGGTGATTCTCCTTCCTTATTGACAGCCTTTACCCTGAATCCATATTCGTGTCCCTCTATTAGCTTGTCAGCTCTAATCTGAGGATTGATAGACTCTCCTATGGGCACCCACTTGCCGGTCTCAGTATCTTTCTTCTCCACCAGGTAGTGGGAGATTTCAGAGCCTCCGTCATCCTTAGGAGGGCGCCAGGATACCATACAACCGTCCTTGGTGACGTTGTTGATCTGCATTCCCTCGGGAGCGGATGGAGGAGCTGCAAGAAATTGCATACACTCATGGTATATCCGAAGAACCAGAATTTAAAGCACATGCCGTCACAAACACTTTTATAAACAATATGAAATTAATATTTTTTAAAGCTAAAATTATAGAACTGTAACAAATCGGTAATGCGAGTATGATTGTAAAATCTTCCCGGGTCTAAGAAGTCCCATAAGGAAGTTGTCATCTCCGTTTCTGTAGCCTTTGGATCTGGGACACTAATTACTAGTTAATACCCCTGCCGAGTGCCGACGCTGAAGCCCCATTGACTTCTCAAGCGAGCTTGGTACTCATTTGTCGACCCCGCAGGGATGAAGGGCTGATTTGATCGATGACCAGCCTCCCAAGCCGAGGCCAACGGGAATCTAACCTGAGTTGCCAGTGCTCACATTCAGACATGCTAACCACTACACTACCGAAGCCATTTCAATGAAAAGTAATACATGGATATTCCATTTTTAGGTTTTATATAATTTCAAGCTACTCTTTACTTACTTTAAGTTCCGGAAGAAAATTATTATCTATAGTGGCGTACCCAGAAAATAATTTTGGGGGTACATATTGTCATTGCCTTGGCAGAAGCAGTTTTTTTAGTTTAGAATTACCACTTATAGTGTTTATACATAAAATATGTTTAGAATTACCACTTATAGTGTTTATACAACATATAGCATAAAATATGTTGAAATATAACCAAGTTGTTGCTTTTTTTGCTTCCATTTGTTTCGTCATAAATTTAGCATTTAATTTCGGTTAAAATGATTGTGTTAATTAATGAGGGGAAATGCGGGCGAGATCATTACAATTTTGAGAACAACTTGGCAAAGATTGAAAGTGGCCATGTTACATATTTATAAACACGGTATATCAAATAAAAGTATTTAATGAATAATAGCTCACCCAAAACTGTAACTGTAATGGTTGCTGAGTCGTTGCCGTACTGGTTGCGGGCAGAGAGAGTGAGCTGACCACTGTCTCCTCGCTCAGCATTTCTGACGGATAGTTTTGTGCTGTAGTCCTCGTTGACTATTGTCCACCGTGTCATAGTCTCGCACCCTTTGCTACCCAAGTTCCACTTCTTGACCGGAGGTGGTTCTCCGCTCACGGGCACGTCCAACTCGAACGATTTTCCGGCCTTCACTCGAATATTGAACATAGCGTTGCGGTCAATTTTGGGAGGTACTATTTGTAGACAAAGAAGAATTAAGATAGGTGGTTAGTTTTAAAAATAAGATGTATAGAAATAAAATTGACAGTTTAGCGAAATTAACTAACAATTAAACTATTTAAAAATATATAGTTAATTCAAATTATACAAAAAATACCGGTAAAAAACGCGTTTTTTAAAGGTGGGTTTAATTTCAAACTTCAAACTTGGCGTAACATAATTTTTATACCTTAAAATTTTATGAGGGGATAGTTTAATTTGCTGTTTCAATATTCAACTGTTTCACGTTATAAACAATTGGAATTATGATTAAAATCTAACTCTTTAAATAATTAGTTTTAATCATTTAATTTTTATTAGTTATAGTTAAATTATTATAATATCATCCTAAACAATCACGTATAGTAAATTTCAGCTAAATCGAACGGTTTAAAGAGTGAGAATTTTTTTTTAAAGTTTTGACTTAGACACAGTTACAATGTGAGTAGAAGAAAACCCATTAAAAAGGAAATGATTTTCTTTTTTTTATTTACAATATTTGTCAGAATTCGTTTCTAATAATTCAAAACTTTTGACCAAATAAAATAGATATATTTTATTGATGCCTTTTTAAAGGAATTATTTTAAGAGAAAACAATCCTTTTCTTATTAATCATATTTATATCTTTAATTACATAATTAAATATTTTTAATGTAAAAAATTTCTAAATTTTAGTTCTAGCTCTCTTCAAATGAAGATACACCGCTGAAGTTTTCTTGATCAAATTAATGTATTCTTTAATTTGATCAATACGTCTCAATTCCACAAAATTCATCTAATTATACCATTTTAAATGTTTTTACATAGAGACGAGCATGGCACTTCTTTAATGTTTAGAGTTCATCTGTTTAACTTCAATTCCTTAGCTTATACCTACAATGGTGAACAAAACTTAAGCAACAGGGTTTTTTTTTGTTTGCCATAACTCCACAAGAAATCATCTGAGAGACAAGAAATTCAGAAAGGAGAGACAACAATTTGTTCTTAAACGATGACGAAAGCATTGTTGCCGAAAAATGAATACAATCCATATAGCATGAAATCAAACAAAAAAAAAGGCTTTATTGAACTCATACTATCGTTACACATGATTGGCTGTCCAAGAGGAAGAGCAACAAGCAGCTGTTCTTTAGTATGAGATATGTTCTCCCCTTACTGCAATGATTGCTTCGTACCGTCTCTCCAAACTCAGCACTAGATTGTCCAACAGTTCTTGAGGTAAGAGTGTCCATTCCTCAATCAGCATCTGTTTCAGTTGTTGGGTGTTCCCCGGAAGATGTAATCGTGCCGCAAGGCATCTCTCCCCAAAGCATCCCACACATGTTCTATGGGATTTAAGGGGAGAACACTGGCCAATCCATTAGGGTGATGTTTTCACTTTCCAGTGGCTGCTGAACATCAGCAGTCTGGTGTGGCCGTGCATTGCCATCCATGAAAACGAAATCTGGTTCATTAGCACCTCGGAACAGACGCACATGGGGAAGGATCACGACCTTACAATAGTGATCTCTGGTTACAGAATTTTTGTCGAAAACGTGGAGCTCATTCCAGCTGTTCAGCATAACGCCTTCCCAGACGACAACTCCAGGACCACAGTAACGGTCTTTTTCCGTCATGTTACTGGGATAAAACCATGCCCGACTTCTTCTTCAAATCAACTGGCGTTGAGAATAATTTGTGACACTGAAATGACTCTCGTCCATAGAGAAGACACGACTCATTTTATGAGATATCCAGTTTCTATGCTCCTTACACCGCTCTAAACGAAGCCACCGATGACCAACTTTTAAAGGGACAACGGACGAATAGGTCACTTTAATGAAGGCGTCTGGCTACAGTAAACCGCGACACTTGTCGCCCTGTTGCTGTACACAGTTACTGAGCAATAGCGCTTGCTGACTGATATCGGGCTCTTTTCGCCTGCAGGACGATATATCTGTCATCCACTGCAGTTGTTTTCCTAGGGCAGCCATAACCAACCTTTCTAGCAGCAACCTTTCTATGGCTTGGAAGGCTTTCCAAGCGAGCGAAACGACACTTTTGTTGATTCCGAACTTTTCACCTTCACTGGTCAAACTACGCCTCTCCTCCAGCTTTCCGATTATTCTTCCGCGTGTGAAGTTGTCCAGGTGATTTCTTCTACCCATATTTCATGAAAGAACTATCTTGAAGCGAATGTTTTTAATTCTAAGTAACTAACTAAAATAGATATAAAACGAGATTTAGCGAGTTTCATCGCTTCTGCTCAATATGACTTGTTGAGAATCTTTATGAAGAATCAGAAATTTTTCTCATGTAGGTGAGTTGGAAGAGGGAGCAAATAAAAGAGCCTAGAAGGCTAGAAAAGAGTCAAATGGCAAGTGAAATTTCATCCAGTGAGGGACTGATTTTTCAACAGAAACTTGAGCTATATAAAGAGCATTTAAATTAGTCGATGAGTGCATAAAAAATTAAAAAAAAAATCATGGTTGTTTGAGGGGTATCGACTATTTGGTTGTTTTATATGTATATTTGTGTTTAGAATTTGGGTTTGTGAAAAGAATTTGAGCTCTGAGAATGGGATTCTTGTGCATTTCAATTGCATGAAAGACGTTTCTGGATAATTTTGTCTTTAATTACGCCTCCGTACTTCTTTTTACTGTAGTCTACAGTTGCGAGCGCCGATCACACGCCTTTTGCGTACACTCACATCACTTATGGCGTTTTGTTTCTGACATTTGCATACGCATCACATTTCTACTGAATTGTGTGTTCATTGTACTGATGGCAATAATCCTTTTCAGCAATTTCATGACTTTCGACTTAAAATTTACAGTGTTGCTTAAGTTTTGCATACCAGTGTATTAATTTTTACGTTACTCGCCAGTCTTATGAAAATTATTTTTCGATAGCTTTCCCGTTGCTGATGCTCTCGTGATAACCATCCGCCTTTTATTTCTCCGGAGTTGCGGATCAATTATAATGAGGCACAGACAAAGATTCTCTCTTAAATATGCACCGAAGGCTCCAGAACGTTTTCTGCTTTGATTTCGGTAATTTTGATTGAAATTTCAGTTTAATAAAAAAAAAACTTTTGCAATTATTGAAATTTTATACCCTAATTCTAAACAGAGAGGGTAAATTAACTTAACGAGAGACATAATCTCCCGTTAACACAAAAGATGCAAAGAGAATAATAAACATTGTTTTGACTGTTTATTGAGTTGCACCAGAAGTCTATTTCCACCCGACTCAAAGTTCTACTTAACATAGTGAAACGTCACAAAATTTTGTGATTGGTCAGATGACCAAGTCGACATTTGAGTCGGCATCCCACTTTTCCCATCCTCATCAAAGTGATGAGTTTAAGCCACAACGTATTTAACATATGATCTGTACCTGGAAATATGAGACCTGAATCAGTTATCCGTGAGATATAAATTCGTAATTCAACTACTGTCATCCACAAAACGTTATTATTCTTAATAATAATTCTGTATTAATTTTTGCTAAATTTTACATTTTTATATGCAACTTGCATATTTATATGCTTGGGTCATGTAATCTCGTAGTTAAGTTATTACTGTAGAACTTACTTTGATTCAAATAAAATTGAAAATTTTCGCGTGTAGAATATTTTTCAAATCGCTAAATAAGAAGTTTCGGCGAATTATACATATATTTTTGATTTCAGAAACAATATTAAAACTTAATATATTGCAATTTAAAGAAAAAATATTGAAATTGAGGTAAACAAAAATTTAATCTTTAAATACACGTTTTTAAGCGTTTGATCGAATATCTTTAGAACTCTAATATCAATATATTTCTGTGCTTCTCCATTGCACTAATTTATGGCATATATGGTGATGAATACTTCAATAGTTTTTTTTTTAAATGGTTATCGCAAATAAATTCAGAAAAAGTTCATAAACAAATAACTTCCTACCTAAAAGGCAGAATTCCTTTCGAAAAGAGGGTATGGAATAAAAATTAAATCAAGCATCGTTTCTTACATTTTTTTGATTTAGCAGTGTGTGGTGCCGTGGGTTCACTGGGTTCGCTGGTTCCAGCCTTATTTACGGCTCTCACTCGGAATTCGTACTGGTTACCCTCAACCAAATCAGGGATGGTGGCTCTCTCTTCGTCTCCGGGTACGTCTTGAATTGGCACCCAGTCAGGACTAATGGAAATACATAATTAATTTGACAAGAGGCTAATCACTCAATTCATAAAGTTTGTGGATAATGAAATATATTGAACAATTATATTTTAAATTTTTATTCTAATTCAGAATAATAAAAGCACGAAGTTTTAAGTAAACTAATTGAAAATCTTAAATCTCCCGTCTGCCGGTCACTCTGAATTCGTGAACATAATGTTAATCCTTTGGAAATTCTACAACTGAACTCAAATCTACACTATTCTATCTGCTTGAATACAAAGAAGTGTATTCGAAAAAGTAATAAATAAATAAGTAAACTAAAAATAAATAAACAAAGGTTTTTGAGGAGTTAAATTTTTTCTCTGATTTTTGAAAATATTTTAAAATTTTATTTTAAAGATCAGAGAACCCACAAACGAATCATTAAAATAGAGGTAAAAATATGTTTAAACACCGGAGGAAAAATGTAATTCCTCAGAAACATTTATTATTATTATTTGCTCTTTCGGATACACTTTTTTGCTTTCATATAGATAAAATAGTAATAATTTGAGAACGGCTGTAGAAACTCCGTGGGATTAAAATTAGATTCATGAAACCAAAATGACTGGTACACAGGAACTTAAGGCTCCCGTCTACGGGCCATGTTTGGTGATAAAGGTGATACATTTCCCCCCCTCAATACAGGTTAAAATACGTTTAATTGATTTTCGAGACTAAAACCAAATACACACATACTTGTATTTATCTTTCTTTTCAATGACATATCCAGTGATAGGTGTTCCACCGTCGTTGTGTGGTTTCTTCCACTTCAGTGTTACGAAGTCTTTGTCATAATCTGCGATTTCGGGTTGGCCGGGAGCTGATGGGGGATCTGAAAGAGAGATTAATCGATATGAAACTCTAACGTATTTAATCCAAATACTTTCCCTGGAATTTAACATAAGTCCCAGAATGAGAAAAAAAAATCGAATGTTAAAAAATACATTTTAGGAAATGAGATTAATATCTATTACTGAGTGTTAACAAGGTACCTGTAGTAAATAGTAATCCAAAGGTCATTTAGAGTGGGAGAGTGGTTTCTTTCTATTATTTTTATTTTAACTTTTGAGAGCCATTTGTATATATAAAGAAATATTTACAAATATATTTACATTTATAGTCGACCTCACTACAGCCCATAACAATAATTATCTCGCTTTAGCGATCAGAGGACAAAACATTTCAGGACCCAACAAAAAAAAACCCGTTTTGCACGGTCAAATTACGTAAGAATCTCGATATATTTCTCATTATTACGATGCAGTGTCAAACTATTAATTAGACACGTATTCTTATTCATTTTGGGTATCTAAATAAATAAATTATTCCCAACAGTACCTGAGGGTAATACAACCACTTATATTTCAAACAGAAATTGTAATGGCTGTAGTGAAGAAGAAAAATGAAACACATGTGTGAGGCTATTAGTAATACTTTTTCTCTTCAAGTATTCAAAAAAGAATTTTGATTTTAACTTTAAATTTTCACTTTCAAATTTCATACTTTCGAAACGTATTTCGAACTGATGGTAGTGTTCCTTGCCTCTTCTATTATTAAAATGTGTCTCGTTCCCGTATCTTCATTGGTGGTAAGTATACTTTTCAAGGCATTAGAAAGGGTTAAACTGATATTGCATTTTAATTAATTTAATAAAAAAATGACATTTTTCTCTTACCATATGGATTTTTGGCCAAAATTGGCTGAAATGCTTCCAATGGTTCTGATTCACCCAATCTGTTCACAGCCTTAACTCTGAATTTGTATTGTTTTCCAGGTTGTAATCCTTTTACCTGAAGAGACAAAATGTTTTTTTATCTTAGTGGTCACATAAAGTGACTATAAGTATTGAATACATAAATAATTTTTGAATTTATAAATTTGTTAATAAAATGTGTGCACTACTTACTTTGAGATTGGTATCTGCACCAATAGTTTCACCAGCTGGCACCCATTGGCCAGTCTGTGGATCCAACTTTTCCACTTCATAGTGATCGATGGGAGCTCCGCCATCATCAGATGGTGGAAACCATTTGAGATTGCAACCTTCTGCGTGCACATCTTCGATTTTCAAAGGTCCGTTGGGCGGTGATGGGTGATCTAGAGCGAAAGAATAATAATGTTGTAACCCTTCACTAATTGCAAAATTAACGTGATGAACTTTAATTTGCAACATCGTTCATGGGGTGTCGAACATTTTCTTAGTACTCGTAGCGCCACTTTTCGGAGAACATTTTTTAAATGTTTGTTGTGCCACCTCTTGATGGAACAAATGAAAAAATTTCAGAATGTTTCCGAGCGCCAATTAAAACGGTGGTACGAAATAGTTTCTATGAATGATCCAATCGCGGCTGAAAGCGGTATGCAAGGTATATATGCTAATGAGTAATTGTATACGCGGTTGATTTCTGTACTGTCATGATTTTCTGAACATAATTTGTTATTATACGTGCATTATGTATGTTTACTTCTAACTGAACTGGGTTTCTTGGGAATATCGTTCCGAAGGATCAAAACAGTCCGTTGAAAGTAAGATTGAGACCTATTTTTTTCCTAATTACTAGTGAAATTGATTAGTTATGGTCTAGTATAGCGAATGGAATCAAACCCTCGAATATCTCCTCAACTTGTAATTTCAAAAGAACTCACCAAGAACGACTACTTCCACATCTGCTTCATCTTTGCCATGCTCATTGGTAGCTATAATGGTGTATTTACCACCATCTGATCGTCTAGCGTGCTTGGCAGATAGTTTCGTGTTGTTGGGGACGTCTTCAAGCTTTATGCTATCCGTAGACAAGATCTTCTTGCCGTTGTGTTGCCATGCGATGGTTGGAGCAGGTTCTCCGGTCACATTCACGTCGAAGTGGAATGACTGTCCGGCCTTTATTCGGACTTTGTTCAAGTTTGTTCGATCGATCTTAGGTGGAACTGCAAAACAAAAGACATATCGTTACAAAGAAACTTCGAATCTATATAAAGATACAATATCTGATAACATAATAGGTTAATTATTCTCTTCGCTCATTATTTCGCTTAAGAATTAAATAATAAAACTGTTTTTATAAATTCCTCGTGCAAGCATTAAATGAGGATGAAGTATGATGCATTCAAATAACTCATGCGTTAATTTATTTTATTATAGATATTGTAATGTATTATATTACATAATCGTGATTAATTATAGAATGATTATTTCAGGCTTTTATAAGAATTATGATTTTTACAAGATACTATTTTTAAAAATCTTAAATTTTACATATAAAAATAGCATAAAAAACTGGTTCATTACAAGAATAAAAAAATTAAAAAAAAAAAAAAATCGAGAGGTATCTGCAATTAAAAGTTACAAATTATTATTAATATTAAGCAATAATTAGTTATCTTGAATGACCTTTAATTGTTAGTATATGAAGGTATATTTATAATATTATTTCTCTTTTCAAATCTGTTTATTATTAACAACTAAACCAAATTTCTTCTAAATATTCTTACACTTCATATATAAGCGTTTTTTTAATTGGCCCTACGAAAATTGTAAATCGTTCTGCTTGCATGTACAAAGATTCGGAAACGCAAGTAACTATACACATTGAGGTTTATTTACAATTCAAAGGATATCGGTAATACTTCTACAGCATGCTATTATCCCTCACGACGAATATATGCGGGAAATTGGACATATGAATAGTTTACCTTTTCTAGATTTTGCAACGACAGGATCGGTGGGATCACTTGGTGCACCAGGACCTGCCTTGTTCACCGCTTTCACTCTGAATTCGTAGGGCTGACCTTGCAGAAGATTGGGAACAGTGGCAGTAGTCTGTTCTGCAGGCACCTCCAATGCCTTCTCCCAGTCTCCCCATTTGTCCTTTTTCTCGACAATGTATCCTGTGATGGGAGATCCTCCATCCGTTGCGGGTGGTGTCCATTTAAGGTCCACGTGATCCTTGTCCCAATCTGTGACTTCCGGCTTACTAGTCTTGCCCGGTTCATCTGAAGTAGATACAGAAATTTAAGTATTAATTTAAAACTAGCAGGTATATCCGTTCTCTCAGATGAAATGAAAAAATATAAGGATCCAGCTCGAAACATAAAAATGTCATGCTTGAGGGAACCAACTTTTAAATAACATTTTGAGTAATTTTTTGTGAACTGTGCGTGATCATTAGAATTAAGAAATTATTATTAGATCTCCTTTTTTTTCTCAAAAAAGGGAAATGCACATCCCGTATACTGTATTATTATTGTTCCTTTGTATCTATAAATTTCTGGATGAAACGATGAAGAATTGTTTTAAAAAATTTCTAAAATGACATTTTGTAATGGTATTTTCAAAAAATCGTGAAAAATAGACTAATAAGTTCATATCGCTCAGATGGTACAAGAATCGTAATTTTGTAACAATTCTTTCGAAAGCTAACCGCAATTTACACAAAAATATTGTTTCATTATTATTGAGGAGAAATAACTTAAAACACACAGAATATATAATAAATAAATTCAAAAATTTTACGAAGAATAATTTTTAAACGTGCATTTAGAAATTTCCGTATAATATTTAAAGTATACCGTAAAATCTTGACTATATAATACGCATGCTTGATTTGGCACTAAATTTTCGGAAAAAATTAAAATTCGAACATAATACGCACGCACCCATAACTTTTCAATATTTAATTTGAAAATTGTACAAGTATTTATTAACATAATTGAAATTTTCCATAAAAAGAAATGAAAACGTCAAGTTAAACAGAAAAAACTTAAATTTTAATACAAAATAAACAAATTATCCGTCTTAATTCCTTTCACTAGAACACAGCTAATCTGTTGTTGTTGCGCCCACATCATAATTTCCGTTGCAATATGCGACATGTACTGTAAGTTCCCGTTTGTGTAAAAAGATAGCTGTGCAGCACGCGTGTTACAAGTCTCTTACAGCTGCAGCACGTTCCTTGTTCGATGTTTAAAAGCCTTTTTTTTAAATTTTACACGAATATAATACGCACCCTCATTTTTACGGACCAAAATAAGTGCGTATTATAGTCACGATTTTACGGTAATCAAATAAAACATGTAAAAATGTTCCCGTGTGTAAATTAATTTTTGCCTTGCTTGGAAACCCATTTTTTAGCCACGACGTAAGATTTTGAATTATTTTCTATATAGGACCTTTTTCTTAAGGCGATTCCTATTTTCCTCATAATTTTTAATGTGCAGTAAACAACATATCTTATAGATGAAGTTTCAGAAGATTTTTCATGAATTTTCTTTTACTCAGTCCCTATCCCACAGACAAAAACAGGTTTGAGTGAACATAAAATTTTTCCGCAGTCTATACTTACCAAATGGATTCTTTGCTGTGATTGGTTTTGTCGTTTCCAGAGGATCCGATTCTCCTTCCTTGTTAACTGCTCTCACACGGAATTTATAATCCTTCCCTGGAGTGAGGCCAGTAACTTCCATTTCTGCCGAAAAAAGAGGGGGAAATATTTTTAAAGCATTTTACATTTCAATGCCTTAAAGCTACATTTTCATAAAGCAAAATGTAACCTTTTTTTAACATTATTAGATCATACCTGGTTCCTTAGTTTTTCCAACAGGTAACCAAGTGCCAGTTTCTGGGTCCATTTTTTCTACTTCGTAACCTTGCAGTGGGACCCCACCGTCGTCTTTGGGTTTCTTCCACTTGAGTTTGCAGCCTTCTTTATGGACATCCGAGACTTCAAGGGGACCCTCAGGCTTCAGGGGTACATCTAAAACATTCAAAATTAAATATGAATTTTCAGTTAATACAGAAGAATGGGCATGATAAAAGATATCTCTGTTTTAAATCCCTTTAAATAATAAGTAGTTAGTATTTTAAATTGAATGATCAACAGCATGTTGGAAATCCCAGATATAAAACTTCCTAACATTTAGATGAATTTTTCATGTAACTTAAAAATTCCTGAAAAGTTGTGATAATGATTTCCTCGGTGGTTCTTTTGGATTTCTTACTTATAAATATCATGTTGCCACATCTGTAATTTGTTTCCTTTTTTTTCAACTTTCCCCTGCAAAAAAGGTCTGCTAAACACAACAAATACGACTAGTAATTTTGAACCATTGTTAGAAACTTGAACTGTTATCTCTCGCCAGTTAAGTTGAAGACTTTAAGTGCCTACAGATTTAATGAGCATCACAATTTTCTTCTGAAAAACGGTGGGTTGTATGAATTTATGACACTGGATACTGATGGAATATTTTGAGTCAAACACAACTTTAGAAGGACGAGAGACGAACGCATGACCCATGGCTTACTAATTCGTGTCTCTGCCGAACCACGCAACTCGCTAGATCTACTGTGCAATAAATTATGTTAACAGATATGTTTTTAATTTTTTTTTTATTAATTATACTCACTCACACAAAATACGGCATGGCTTAACTTATAAAAAAATAAACAAAATAAAAATTTGTAAACCCCATCAACAAGAAATAGTTAATAACAAACACAGGTCCGTGTGTAAAATTCAATGGTTCATGAAATGGTTCAGTCAAAAATTTGTATAAAGCATATCCTATTCAATTGCATCAATCCTTATTATGTTTGACGAGAATTTGCACTTGTATCCAAATATATTGCTCTTTAAGGGAATAATAAACTAAAAAAAAATTACATTTATACCCAGTATCTCATGATAAAAGGGTTATTATCAAACAAGTGTAATGCTTATTGACTTAAACGTGCTGATTTATAGAAATCTTAATAGGAAATCATAAACAAGGTTTAATCAACTCACCAACAATCAGAACTTGTACTGTAGCTGTGTCTTTACCACTTTCATTGACAGCGTTGATTGTGTACTTTCCGCTGTCTGCTCGAGTTACACGACGAATGGTGAGTTTGGTGTTGTAGTCCACGTTTTCCAGAGTGGTCCTCGTCTCTCCCTTGAGGTCTTTGCCATTGATCTGCCAAGTGATGGTCGGCGGAGGTTCGCCGGACACGTTCACGTCGAACTTGATCGGTTGTCCCGCCTTTATGGTCAAGTCGTCGAACATCGATCGGTCGATGGTCGGTCGCACTGAATCAAATGATGAAAATGAGTTTTGAGTCAAAATGCTTTCTAAAGAAAATCTGTGCAAACTGCTCAATTTGAATGTCGGTAACGTTAATATTATACCTATATACCTTTATTAAGTAACAAATAACCATGTTTAAAATATTGTACCTACTTCTACTAAGATTTGTAAAAGACAAATGCTGTCCATTCTTTATAATTAAATAGGTGTTAACGAGAAAAATATTTATACAAATATTCCTCCCGAATTGTCAGATATTTAGAGAAACTACAACTCTATATTCCTATAAAAAAACCATTTGAATATTTTTATAATCATTAAAATTTTTAAATGCGAGAACTTAATTAATTATTTTTAGAAATCTCTAACTTTCCGAGGGCATTTACTTACAAATATTGTAACTAAAGTTAATTCACTAGGGCATAAGCAAAATTAAAAATATTGTTTCAATAAAACATACTTAAAATCATTTTATTATAAACATGGCTGTTTCTACTATTGATTTTAAAGAATGAGCTTCACTATTTTTACAAGCTGATTCGATAAATATTACTTACAAAATCGAGGTTTTGCAATAATTGCTTGCGAAGGGTCGCTGGGTTCTCCAGGTCCAGCCTTATTAATCGGCACTACTCTAAACTCGTATTCCTTTCCTTCGGCTAGATTTGGCACAGTGGCCTTCAATTTGTCCCCAAGAACCTCCAGGGCCTTTTCCCAAGGTCCTCCTTTTTCTTTTTTCTCAACAACGTATGCGGTGATGGGGGCTCCTCCGTCATTCTCTGGTGCAGTCCACTTCAGATCCGCATGATCCTTGTTCCAGTCAGTCACTTCCGGTTTGCCAGGAGCGCCAGATTCCTCTGCAAATAGAGTATTAAGATTTTTATGAATAATGTCAATTTTGCGAAAATTCACATTGGCAATAAGTGAACAATATGATTTAGTCCGCATTTGCAGCGAATCATATCGACATTTAACTAACACAGGCATTCTGAAAGCAATGTATGAGAATAGCATTAGCAGGGTTTCAACCTACTTTACCCTCTCCCGTAGAGCCCTCCCAGGTGGCCCCAAGATCGGACTGATTCCAATTATAAATCGCACCATTTTGTCAATTCCAGCATTTTTTCGCCAATTTTTCTACTTTTTTGAAAGTATGCACAAAAGAATATATGACATTTCAAATTCGTTCGAATACATTTTCAATTTATCATTACTATTTTTTATAGCAGGTTGAACAAAAATGTTGCTGATGAAACCAACAGTAATTTGTAGGTTAAATAATTTGTCAACGTATTTACTAGAAGAAAATCTGAGCAATGGCTCGCTGTTTATTGCTTTTGCATTTTTAACAATATTAGGAAAACACACTGAATATTTGTCCTTACTGAAAGGATCCTTGGCAATAACCGGTGTGTATGTCTCCAATGGATCTGATTCTCCTTCCGGATTCAGTGCCTTCACCCGGAAATTGTAAGCTTTTCCAGGAGTGAGTCCGGTCACTTCCATTTCGGGAGTATGTGTCTTTCCAATAGGAACCCAAGTGCCACTTTCAGGGTCTTGTTTCTCGACCAAATATCCTTCCAGTGGGTGTCCTCCATCATCTTTGGGCTTGTTCCACTTCAGTTTGCAACCATCCTTCTTAACATCGGACACATCTAGTGGACCTTCGGGCTTTGATGATTTGGCTGCAAAAATAATTTAAATGTCATAGGAAGTTAGATTCATATTAAATAAGCAATGTAGTAAATAAAACTAATTGCAACGATTATATCAGCATCCGTAAAATTATTTTATCATATGAAAAAATTCCATGTGTTCATTTGATCTGAAATAATATAAATAGATATTTCTGATGCTGACAAAAGTACACAGAAATATCCAATTTTTGAAATAATTTTATATGTGAAGTATTATCAAAAGAGATGTAATAAACGTTATTTTAAAGTTATTTTTAAAGCTATTTTGTAAAGCATTACATTATACACCATTGTTTAAAAAGTTTTGTAGTGGAAGTGAATAATATGCTTCCACAAAGATTATCACTTGACACTGCAATCATTTGACACGTCAGATTCTTCAAATACATGGTTTTTTGTTTTTATTTATTTTTTAATTTTTTTTTTTATTTATTTTCATGACAAACAATTGATAGAGCACATCAAATAAATACAACTTCAGATACACGGACTTCGTTGGCAGTTGGTTTTTCCGACCCGCGTGGAGGGGGAGAGAGTTGTTGACATTGGTGTCCCGGCAGCGGTTGTTTTGAATCCTGGTCCAGTGGGCCCGAAGAAAAGTTGACCAATTGCTTTTTTGCTGAGCCTTTACCAACCAGTCTGAAAAAGACGTCTCATTCTGTCTTATTAAGAAGGTGTTTTAACTTCTGGCGTTCTTGTTGAAGAGAGTCGCTGCATACTTCCCCTCCAAGATTAGCGTGATGATACGAAGAGAAACATTAGTATTTGTAGAGAAGATTGCTTTTTTACAGCTATTACTGCAATTGATATACATCCCGTACCTATTGAATTGAGTTTTACTTGGGACATTTTCTATTTGAATCATCGGGTGTCTTGAGTTGAGGGGCGGTCTCGTCAGCTCGTAAGCCAGTGCTATAATATCACTTGTCATGATTTATGTGGGATTGTCTTTGCGTTGGATGCATATGCAATCAGTAGTTATAGTCTAAGCTACCATCTAGTGTTAACAACTTTCTGGGTCACAACTTTAAGGATGGATGGTTTGCCGACCCACTTGGAGGGGGAGAGAGTTGTATGAACTTTCTCTGTCAGATCTCGCATCGATACGGCTTGATACCCAGGTGGATACGCGTATGTTGAGACAGATAGAAGGAGTTGGCGAACGCCTTCGAACATTGGGAACACTTGTACAGTTTGGCCTCACGCATGTGGATTTGAGTGTGTAGCTGCAAGTCTGCCTTGTATCCAAAGATTAAAAAGTAAATAAGCATAAGCAAAACTGGCAATTACTCGGGTCACCACATCGGCGGTAGATGATTTTTCCGACCCACGTGGAGGAGGGGGAGAGTTTTTGAACTTGGAGTGCCGGCAGCGGTTGTTTCGAACCCTGGTCCAGTGGTCCGAAGAAAAGTTGACAGGTCGCTTTTTGCAGTACCTTTACCAACCAGGCTGAAAAGACGTCTAATTCTGGCTAGTTAGTAAGGCGTTTTAACTTCTGGCATTCTTGTTGAAGAGGGTCACTCCAAAATGTTCTGTTTTTAACATTTTGTGGAATTCATCCCCCCCAAACCTAAAGTTAATTACACCAAATAATGAAAAGTAAATCGTATTTCATAGATAAGAAGTGACTATCTATCCACCTCCTAATGAAGTGACCGTTACAGTGATAAAATCTAAATTGTAAGCACAGATTATTTCCGCATAACATGGGAGTTTCATTCCAAAAATTTGCCGTGTTATGTGAATTCGTGGTATACGAAACAAAGAACTAGTACGAAAGAGGAGATTAAGTTCAAAAAAAAAAAAAAAATGCTATTATATTTTTATAATTAAGATGAATATCTTAAATACAATTTTCTTAGATGCAATGTACCTTAATAAAAATTAATACTTTCTTCATCATC
Organism: Nephila pilipes; assembly: GCA_019974015.1. NCBI lineage: Eukaryota > Metazoa > Arthropoda > Arachnida > Araneae > Nephilidae > Nephila > Nephila pilipes. The sequence continues at coordinate 20,508 of BMAW01040834.1, forward strand.
ACTAAGGGCGCTTTCTTCTTTGGAAAGATATCCTCATTCTTCGATCATTTTCTGTATTATCTTAAGATCCATGCTCTATTTTATGCAGAAAATCAGTTATGTTAGATTACTTACTTTTAGTTAAAATATATTTACAAATCTCCTTATATGATGCTAACCACTGATGAAGCTCTCTTTTAAATTTCGTTCTCCTTTCATTTGAAGGATTTTCGCTTAAGAAATAGGACTCTAACTGTTCGGCTAAGCCTACGCTTTTCTGTTTTCTTTGCAGAGTAAACTGTTTAACTTCTTCGTCTTCACCTGTGCTGTTATCCTTTGAGTTTTCATGGTTTCAAGATATCATTTCTACCAAACTTGCTTCATCAATTTCTTTTTCTATCAGTAATTCTTAGATATCTTGTGCAGTCACATCGTCAAAACCTTCTCCTCATTGAGACTTAGCAACTTCTATGACTGCATCCATTCTGTTTTTTGCCGTCTTGAAAACATTTTCACTTTCAGTTGACTCCGGCCATATTTTTTTCCAATAACTATTTAATTCGTCGGTTTTATTTCTCTAATAAATTAGTTTATTAGATGGATGAGTATTAGAGTGAATCTGTTCTATAAAAGCACCCTGTGTTGTATGAAAATGCTCCCAATTCTCGAACCATGTTAGAAGGTATCCGTGTTGTAGAAGTGCAGTGTTATGCGGAGGTTATCTGCATTTCAATTATTTTATAATATTATAACTGAAAAGCTAAAGTGAGGGAATATTATTCACAAATACATAATTCTCATGATAAATAAAATTTATTTTCCTTCAAGAGTAAAAATTTGTGTTATATTTCCGTTTATTCTTTACTTTCCCTCTTTTCAAAATTTCTTTTGGTCTTAGAATTCTTAATACATATACAGATTAAACTCTTTTATTTTGAAACGGAACTACGAATTAAATTGAGGATGTGTATGATGGCTCTTAACTAATTTTTGGAGTTTTGTGTTTGACGTTATGAACCTGACTTATGTTAATTAGATTAGAAATATTTAAGAGTAGGAAATAAAACCGTTGAAGATAAGATAGCATTTAAAAGCAGTGAACAGTTTAATATATATATATATATATATATATATATATATATATATATATATACAGAGAGAGAAACCACCTTTTTTATAGTAGTAATAGTAGTTAAATAAGTATTCACTTCTTATTATCTTTTGCAGTGGACGTAAAAGGTTCCACAATCGTGTATCACATCCTGAGTATTGATTATTTCATGAGGAAAAACAAAAACAAGGTAAGAATTTGACTCTGAGATTATTTAGTTGGTGACTAAATTTTATTAACTTGAGATGGCCCAAATTACTAAAAAACCCAATCTAAAACCGGGTATTTATTCAAGTAATAACATTTCTCATTAAATATTTAGAATTTAAAAAATATAAAAATGTTTGTGCGTGTGAAAATATTCATTAAAAATTGATAGAAATCGTCAACAATACATTATTTACTCAGTACTTTTAATAAAATATTAAATATGAAACATAAAACTAATCATGTCAAACATTCATAAAATTGTTCTATGCAATGTGTTGGAAAGAAAAAGATTTCACCACCAAAGAGAAACGGAATGGAAATTTGATCGTTTAACTTGCTCATCCACGCATGCGTATCATTCACTCATTCATTTATTTATTTGCTAGGAATTTACCAGAAAAAATATACAAAAAACACTTCATTTTTAAAAGTCATCGGGTGACCATATTGTCGTTGACTGAAACAATGACCCATTAGGTGGCTATATATATATATATATATATATTATATAACCAAAAATTTAATAATATAAAATAACACAAAACAAATTTAAAAACAAATAAAAATATTAGTTTTTAAATCGTTCCAAACTGGTGCCACACAAAGTGTCTGTTGATAGCTAAGAGTCAAAAGAGCCGACGCATATTAGTTGGACACTATTTCCCCGCCCCACACATTGTGTACTATGGGTTTGGAATAAGATATTGTCTGATGAAAATACTTTCAGGCTAAGCCACAACGACAGGGATGCACGTTCACCACCGTATTCGATTCATTCATACACGGTCTGGATTGTCTCTGTCTCAACTGTTTCTCATGTTTTCATTCATACTTTCTCAACTTTCTCGTCAACATACACGTTGTCCCTCTGTTTTAGCATCAGCAATTGTTGTACCGCCTATTTAGTACCTGATGTGGATGCCTGTGGACTACTCACAATATATCATGAGCTAATTCACCCAGTCATTCCCTCAATTATTTATTAGGGATTGATCCCAACAAATATTCAAAAAAAAAAAAAAAACATTTTATTCTAAAAAGCAATGGGAAGACAATTTTGTCATTAACTAAAACTATAGCTCGTTGGGTGGCTAAAAAACATATAACAAGTTGTTGATAAAGGCACCAAGTTTGATACAGAGGTGAATAAGTAAATAAATGATTTTTTATTAACGTCACACTGAAATGCAACATGAGGGCTCCTAGCGATGGACTTGGCAATGTTGAGTCTCGGTCAAATGACAAGAACGACACCCGAATTGGCTTCCACAACATGCCAACAAGAAGATTTTTAAATTCGATAGATTCAATGTGCATCAGCTCCGCTAAGCGGCTTGTCGTTTGTGGCTTCAGAGCTTTAACCCACGAACTCGACGAAAACAACGATGGTTAAGAGTTCGCGACCATGACCACTCAGCTACCGTGGCCACAATTTTATACTGATTGTTATTATATAAATCCATATATTTAAAAATATTTTACGAACTAACCACGAAATACATGCAGTAACCAACCAAATCCAAACAAGACTTACAGAGAACTGTGATCTCCACATCCGCCTGATCTTGTCCATGTGGATTGCTAGCAAAAATCTTATAGAATCCACTGTCCTTTCTTTCAGCCTTTTCACATTCGATTTTCGAATTGTACGGCACGTTCTTAACCACGAAGTCGTATCTTTCAGGCACTGGACCATCCTTCAACATCCAGCGCACGGACGGCGGTGGCTCACCGGCAATCTTCACATCCAATGAGAAGGGTTGGCCAGCACGGACTGTGATTGGTTTCAATGTTCGTCGGTCGATCCTTGGAGGCACTGCGAGTCAAAATTCAAAAAAAAATTAAGTTGTTATTCTTGTAATCGGTAATTTTCTTATTGCTATCATAGAAAAAGAAGAAAAAAGTCGTATTTGTAACCCTAAATACTTTTACCATCAAATTCCTTCAATAATGATTAAAGTTTCGACTTTGATTTAGCACAAAAGTTTTTATTAGAGACTGCATTTATAGTCATTTTCCGTTGTATATCTATGATATTAACTTTTATTCTTAAGAAATATTTGTTCACCAAAAAATTACAAAATAATCAAGTTTACAGTTTAAACTGAGTACTAGATCAACAAAAAACTCTATTAAAGGAAATTTCGCATTGTTACTAACTGAACACGACATTACTCACTTTTCCTGGGTTTAGCAGTAAGAGGTTTGGTTGCGTCGCTTGGTTCTCCGGGCCCAGCGGCATTGATGGCCTTGACTCTATACTGATAGGTCTCTCCCGGAATCAGGTTCTCGACTCGTCCCTCGCACACGGGCTTGTCGATCTGGGCAGCCTTTGACCAAACAGACGAATCCTTCTCTTTTTTCTCGATGAGGTAACCCGTGATTGGATTTCCTCCATCTTTGAGTGGCTTCGTCCATTTCAAGTCCACCCATTCTTTGTCCCAGTCGCTAGGTTCTGGGATTCCTGGTTTGCCAGGAGGATCTGTGGGTAAAGAATGTATTATATGCGATGTTCTGATTTCTATATAAGTGTATCTCATTTAAAACACTATATGAGAGTCAGCTATGACAAATTGATAGATTTTCAATTATAGCAAAAAGAATAGTGAAGTTAGAAATACCAATATAATCACTTTGATTCATTAATTTTATTTTAACTGTAAATCAAAGAGCACGAGAGGGTATCGTAAAGTTTTGATTATTTCCAAAAAGCAATCGAGATATCTGGATAAAATTAATTCTGCTTATTAATTGATACTTATTTTTTATATAATGTTGTAAATAAATTACAGCTCTTATTTGTTTGGATTCAGAAAGCTGTATATAGGATTAGTTAACTCGCAGTATGGAGAAGCTGAAGTTCAATCAACTGAGTTTTCTACAATAACGCCTTTGAAAGGTCAAGACATTCTGGGAGAAATGTATAAATATGGAAAATGACTATGTAGAGAGATGTCTTAAGCATAATATACAAAAATTAAGTTTCTATATTGAATACTTTTAATAATAATTAAAATTTTATCATATCCTCTCGTACATATATATATTATTTTGTTAATATTTAATCTCTTTCTAAGAAACATGGATATCCATTTTTTAAAAGAATATTTCCCATGATTTAAAAGAGTTTCGCATTCTCAATAAACAATTCTAAAAAGAAACTTCGTACAAGTAAAAATAGTAAGTAATATTCCTCTATTTTTACAAGTAAAAATTCGGAAAAAATGTAGAGTATTAAGATGCAAAATATATTGTGGAGAAAGAGAATTTTGTTGCTGAAGTATATGATATAACTGTCTACACTTACCATATGGATTTTTGGCAACAATGGATTTCTCCGCTTCCAAAGGCGTAGATTCACCTTCAGCATTTACTGCCATCACTCTAAATTTATACTCCTGACCTGATGAAGAAAATTATGCATATATCAAGTAACTATACAAATACATAATTCTGATTTATTATGATGGTTTTCTGTATGCTAGTGTTTTGAAAGTAGGATTACATTACGCTCAACACTCTCGTGAAATTGTTGAGCCTTTGTAAATCCAATTTATAGCTCTGAACCTGATTACATGGTTTCTGGATTGCTTTCAAAAAAATTTATATGGTAGTCTCATATTACGAGAAACATTTTTAACTATTGGAAATTCTTTATATATTGTTGTTACATCAATCGAAAAATTCTTTAAATTTTAAACAAATAGCTTTTTTGAAATATTGGAATTTTATATAAAATTTTGCCATTTTTTTAGGAAAGTAAAAAAAAAAAAAATTATAACACTTAGAGCGATTTGTTGTTGACAATTATTTTATTTATAATAGATATTATTAAAAATTAGTTATTTAAGAATATAAATATTTAAAATTATTTAATTGAAACTTAATAATAATATTGACATTTTCGTTACTATTTTTATTTTAATCTGTACAATTTTGTTAAGCCTTTTAAAAGAGTAAATGGAGAAAAAAATCTTTTTTTTTTACCTGGCAGCAAATTGTTGAGTTCGAGTTCCGGTTTGCTGCTGCGTCCAGCGGGCACCCAACGTCCAGTACCCATGTCCATCTTTTCCACAGCGTAGAATTCGATGGGAGAGCCTCCATCATCCTCGGGTTCTTTCCACTTCAACTTACAACCTTCAGCGTTGATATCCGAGATGTCCAAGGGTCCTCTCGGTTTTCCTGGTTTATCTAAAGAATAGACGAAAAATTAATTAAGAAAACAAAGAAAACTTACTTCTTGATTTAGATGGAGATGGAGGATTATTCTCAAACATTCATTTGATTCTACTGAGCTTTGAATCATGGTTTAAAGTTCTGCAAAGAGCAACTATATTCCTCCGAAATAGATGGTATCATAACCTGTACAAATTGTTATAGATTTTAATTGTTATTAAAATTTACGATTTTCATTATTTATTTTATGCATTAAAAGATAATATATAAATCGTATCGAATATTGGGTATTAGAATCTTGTTTCATCCAATGGGACCGAGTCAATTAGTAGCAAGCTCATTTTTATATTACGTAATTATTTAATAATATACTTATTTAAATACTTTTTATCAGACCTGTAAGAAATATCTCATTCAATAATCTGCATAATATATTAATAAACCAATCATTGTGGAATGCTTTACTTCTCACATTTCAAAAATTAAAATAAAAATCTTTCTATTTGTATTAACTGTAACATGTAACTGCAACCATTGCATTTGTCAAACACTGTTAAAATGAAAATTGACTAAAGTTTAACTCTCAAAAGTATAACAAATTGTCGAAATTTCTGAGCAAAGAGTTGAGAATCTCTAAGTGTCAAGTCACAATAAAAAATCCATTTGAATACCTAAAACAAGAAGATTCACCACTGCTTCCTCTTTCCCAGAAGCATTTTCAACACACAGTTTGTATTCACCACAGTCTTTTCTTTCCACTGAATTAATAATAATTTTAGTTCTATAATCTTCGGTTTCGATGGTGGTCCTCCCACCGGTCTTCAGTTGGTCTTTGCCTAAGAACCACAATTTTTTCGGCGGGGGTTCACCGATCACTTTGGCATCAAATTTGACTGTCTGACCGACTCTTACGGTCATGTCCTTTAAGCCGGAAATTTGTGGAGCCACTGGAAAGAAAGAATTTACAAATGTTGGTCAGTCGAAAAAACAAACAAAATTTGTTAAATTGCTCAAAATAGAACAATTTTGATATATATTTTATAGGTGATTTGATATGATTACTATTCTGGTATAGATATTCAACTATTTTGGTACAATATATAAATGAGAAACTTAATTCAATTTTTTTTGTCCCAGTTAATTAATATCTTAAAGTTAAAATTTCAAGTCTATTGCAAGAGAAATGTACAGACAGAAGCCTCAATGTAATTATTTAATACGACGAGTTAATTTGGTGCAATAATTTAATAACATCAAACAACTGTGTTAACATCAGATCTCATAACTATGTTTGGAAAATTTTGTGCTCTGAACATCAACAAAAAATTGATTGAATTTTACTGGATATTCTTACAAGTATTTAATCGGTATATTGCTATGGTAATTGAAAGAAATAAATCTAAATGTTAATTTCAAAAAAATGTGTAACTTAATGTGCACGAGAAAATTTAGTATAAATTGAAACACTGAAACTGAATAAATAATGCTCTATTTCTATGTGTTAATATTTAATGGATTGAATTTTTTTTTTTACTTTTTAATAAGAGAGAATTAGAATTACAGATATTACAAAATTCAGGATTAAGATTAAATTTTATGAGGAAGTCAAGCAACTTTGCAGAATAAATAATTACTAAATAAATATTTATTCAACGGGCTGACCATGAAATAACTTACTCAAAATATATAAAACATGTTAACATTGATATTTGTGCACGTTAAAATTATTAAACCACATAAATTTAAACTGATGCTTTGATTTTCATAAGGTTTGAACATTACTTCAAAATTACAATCTAATATAACTTCGATTTAAGAAGTGATAAACAGCAATGACTTAATTAAGAGTTCCTTGGAATTTAAATTTTTTTTTTTATTTCCCTGATCTCCAAAAGTACGTACGGAGCTAACTTTCTGGTTACAAGATAACACTTACAGAATCTGGGCTTAGCGATCACTGGTGAACTTGGATCACTCGGTTCTCCAGGTCCAGCTTTGTTGACGGCTCGAACACGGAAATTATATTCCATTCCTTCGATAAGGTCGGAGACGCGAGCCTCGCACTTGTCTCCGATGGTTTCTGACGCCCTTTGCCATTTGGTGCTGAATTTGTCTTTCTTTTCGATGATGTAACTCGTGATGGGTGCTCCACCATCGCTTTGGGGTGGAGTCCAGGAGAGGTCGGCATAGTGCTTGCCCCAGTCCTTGGCTGAAGGTTTTCCCGGTTTGCCTGGTTCGTCTGAAAAGAAGTTTAATTATTTCAAGATAGAACTTTTGGTTGAAACTCATACACAGCAATGTAATTAATTCTGAACTGTGCCATATTACAACCTTCATTATATTACAAATGTGTTTATTTACCGACATTTTTTAAAGAAATTGTAGTCAATATCGATCTTTGATTTTTTGTGGACTTTCAAGTTTTTTAAAACATTTATTAACAAATGTTTCATTAATTTCTCCAATGTTTTAACACTTCTGAGATTGTATTACTGTACTTACTAAATATTTTATAAATAACCTAGAACGTCTGCTATTTGAGAAATCAACACGCGAATAAAGTAGCAGACGTTTTTTTCCTAAGGGTTTCTCGTCTGGAATCCGAATTATAGAAGCAGTTGGATTTCTGAGAGGACTAAAGACTTTTGGAGACTGCAAGGCGTTGGAAATCAAATTATTTAAACGAAAAAAAAAAGTAATATTTATCATCTCAGAATTAATCAATATTTATCAATTCAAAATAAGTAGCATAGGAAAGGAACAATATTTATTTCCTCTCAAAAGGCTGATCATAAAGTAACTCAATTGAAAAATTCAAAAGATGTTAAAATCGATGTTTGTGCGTGTTAAAGAAGTTATTTCACTTTAAAAGGGTAAATGATTCGCCATTGTTTTATGTCGTATTTGACTCTTATAATCTGGTATTCTTGCTTCTCTTATCATGTTATGTTCGTGAAAAATTCAGTAAAATTTGGGTATACTATTTTTGTTGTTTATTTCTTTGTGTCACTGTGAATAAGTTTTACAAACATAATTAAAAAACGTTAAGCAAATCGATAATCATAATATGACCGAGAATAGTCCTTTGAATAATCAGCTTCTAAGAATTCTACAACCGTTGCCAAATAACAAAAGTTTTTCTTCATCTCGTTATTAAATAAATTTACATTTTTACCCAGTTTATATAAATTAATTATAACTTTGTATTTTTCGCTTCTTAATTTAAGACAATGATTTTATTTTGTTTAAGAAAATAAAAGTAAGTCAGGAAGGTATGTGACAGGGAAATACTATTAGAAATAATGGGGGTAGATACATAATGAAGATAAAATAACGCAAACTTTTGATTTAAACATATTTTTTTCTTTAGATTAAATCACAATTTAACTTCTATTTATCACTTAAATGTTTGTATTAGTCTAAAAAGTGGCTATATTAGTGGACAAATAATTAAGATTCATATTTAGTCAATGAGAATAATCATTAACATATCTTGTTTTTTGTCAAAATTCTATTTTGTGTCTCAGTTAAATAATTTTCATTACAATAGGTTAAAATAGTCACAATGAAAGAAATATTAATTAAAAAAAAAGAGCAAGAATAATTTATGATGTAATAACTACGATTGAAATACTTGTGATAGTCTTTAATTGTTTGGTTAATCCTTACTGTAAAAGATATGAAAAATTAACCACAATGCATAAGAATGCTTTTAAAGACCCTTATTTAATATTTAATTTATTTTTCGTTTTTTTTTTTTAAATTATGCTTACAGTTCTAATGAAATAACAGAGAAAAACAACATAAACAATTCTTACCGAATGGGTTCTTTGCCACGGTTCCAGTAGAGGTTTCCAATGGCTCTGATTCTCCTTCTGGATTGACAGCTTTCACTCTGAACTTGTATTCTTTGCCAGGAATCAAACCTGAAATATCAGCTTCCGGTTCCTTAGTGGTGGTCACCGGGATCCATCGGCCGGTTTCGGTGTCCATCTTCTCGACCACGTACTCCTTGATGGGTTGACCTCCATCGTCTTCTGGTTTGTCCCATTTCAACTTGCAACCCTCTGCTTGAACATCCGATACTTCCAAAGGTCCTTTAGGTTTGCTTGGCTTACCTGAAAGAGAAATCAATGTTATTCAAGATTTTAATATAATCTCTTCATAATAGACTGTAATTGAGTAAAATAGAATTTAGGTTGATATATTGAGAATTATGATATCTTTCGTCAAATATTCTCAACTTCCATTTCGGAATGTAATGAAGCCAAATTTATAATGACAAAGAATTATTTATTAGGGTTAAAACATACGGTAAAAAAATATAAAAAATAAACTTGGTTAAATTCAACTAGGTAACGGATTTATGAAAATTATGTTAAAATTATATTAAATAAAATGAGAGCTGAGAAAGAAAGTAACTGGGCTGTAGTTCCTAAAATCGAGAATTTTAAATTTTAGTTCATTTTAAAAAAAAACCTTAAGGTAAATAGAAACCGCTGATTTTGAGAAATTCGTCAACAACAAGAGTTGATATCTTAGGCAGTACTTCATCTTGAAAAGTTTCATATCACGTAAGATCCCTTGTTATCTTTCACGCTACAGCCCTTAATAGTTAACACGAGATAATCTTTAGCAGATCTGAATCTTGAATTTGAAGCTTTCTATGTTCGATTGCTAAACTTCGCTTTTACTAATTATACTACTTACGTTATAGCTAATTCAGAATCTATTCTCAAAAGATGCTTAAATAATTTAACTACACCTCTCAGAGAGTTTTCAAGAAAATGTACTTCAAGTAACTTCAACAAATATATATGACGTAAGAAGACCAATAGCCTCGTAACATCATGCGATCTTTGCACGTTGACCATCGTGAATGTGAGCCGGCAGCAGAAAAGAAACGAAGCAGCCAATTGTAAATAAACAAGCATAAAGAAGTGAATTCAAGCCCTTTTGCTACGATTACATAAAGAACAGCTTTAGCTAAGACTAGTATTCCTACGGGCGCTTATTTTTGCTTCGTTCTTTTAGCTGTCATATCGTCAACTGTTGCTTTTGTTAATTTTAATATTTTTAAATGCTATTTTGTTAATAAATTATTTCCGTTGAAGATCCTGGCTGATTTTTAGACCCTTCTGATGTAATCAGTTGTTAACATTCCTTAGCCTTTCGTAATTACTTATTTTCTGGATTTAATTGACTGATAGTTTATTACATCGCACTTAAATGCAACATTGGGACTACTGGAAAAGGACTTCGTTATTTTTGATCGTGGTCAATTGAGGAGTATAATACTTTAAAGGGTAACCCATTCTTCAAACTTCCACACTTCGCTAACAAATGTTTCCTGCAGTCATCATCCATACATCGACTATAACGCTGCCTTAACTTAGTGTAAGACGTTCTAATTGAGAAAAACAATTTTCCTAGACCCTAAGATATTGATATTGGCACGAGAAAATTTTTGTTAAGAACAAATAAACATAAATCAATTACAGTCAATTTCTCTTTAAAAACGATACATCCTTATAAATTAAAATTTATTTATAGGTTTTCATTAAATTTAACAACTACTAGTAAGAGTTATCAAAAAGATGAAATAAATTCATACGAAATAACTTAAAAACACCTTTCATTGATTTTGAAAAATAGAAAATACTTTTTCTCAGTTCTTCAGTTTCTCTCTATATATTTACACAAGATCATATAAATCTGTGTAGATACAATACCTTAATCCATTACTCATGACAAAAACGGAGATGGAAATCTTCGTTTACCACAAAATGGGTTTATTTCGAAAAAATGATGCATAAGTATTTTCCAAATTTGTTTACAGTAAATAAATTTTAGTAATGGAAAGTATTCTTAAATACGCTCAATTTTTCGAAGCAGTAAAAGGAACGAAACTCACCGAGCACTGTGATTTCAACTTCTACTTGATCCTTGCCCGCATCGTTAACGGCAGTGACCAAGTATTTGCCAGTGTCGGATCGTTTTGTTTTGCTGAGGATGAACAATGTGTGGTATTCTTCGTTGTCGATCTTCACCTTTTCATTATTAACCAGAGGTTCGCCTTTGAAAGACCACGTGATCTTCGGTGGAGGTTCACCTTTCACATCAGCATCCAGCTTGACGACGTTGCCAGCCTTAATAACTAAATTGTTGAGATTGGTTCTGTCGATGCGAGGTGCCACTAAAAAAAGAGGTATTTTATATTTAAATTACAAGATTATTTAAAACTCTGTACAGTACTACCTACCAATAAGGGACACCCATCGGAAAAGACATTTGTCCCTTAAATAGAGGTACCCCTTAATAAGAGGTAAATATATATACTGTTTAAAGAGACTGGAACCAACGGAACTGCCCCTTAAATAGAGGTGTCCCTTATTCTGAGGTGTACCTCACAAGGAGTGCTACTGGTACTTATTTATAATTATCCATTCGTTTCCAGAGCAAAGTTATTTAAAATTCAGTGAAATACAATTCTTGAATAAAATTCAAACCATGGATAATAAATTATAAACATAGGCCAATATATAAGAAATTTTTCTAAAAATATTATTTAATATAATTTTATTGACTTCTTCGTGTCCATTGCATGCTATGAAATTCTCAAAAGAAAAAAAAAAGAGAAAATCTTTCAAGTTCAATATCAGATTGAAAATCAAATTCAAAACAAAATCAGTTAAGTTATAACTGATATAATGAATTGATTAACGTAAAGATGGATCTGAAATGAATTATTTATAAATAAGAAAAATGTTTTTAAAATTGCTGATTAAAATCAACTCACGAGATCTAGGCTTGGCAATAACAGACTTGGATGCCTCGCTAGGTTCACTAGGTCCAGCTTTATTGACTGCAATAACCCTGAATTCGTATTCCTCTCTATCCTCGAGGTCTTCCACTGTGGCCTGAGTACCTGGCCCGCTAGTCTCCTTAGCTTTGTGCCATTTGTAGGTTCCTTTCTTTTTCTTCTCAATGATGTATCCTGTAATAGGTGCTCCGCCATCTTTTTCTGGAGCCTTCCATTTTAAGTCGACATGGTCGCTATCCCAATCTATGGGTTCTGGTCTACCAGGCTTACCAGGTTCATCTGTGAAATAATGGCTTCCCTTAGAATTTAGTGTATTTAAAGATACATGAAACAAAACAAGAATAGGAAATATTTCAAAGTCTTTACTTTTTTAAACACAGAATGTTGGTCACAGTTATAACATTTTAAAACCTTTTTATGTTATTAAAAACAGATAAAAATATTTTATCATTAATTCCGTTCAATTTTTAACTTATTCTCATTGTGTATATATATTTTTTATATAAAATTCTGATGATTTATTTTAAAGTGATATCTAAAATCACAAAGATTGACAAAAATAATCTGCATTGAAATGTAAATGTTATATGCCATTTTATTAGCAAATTTCTATTAACTTCCCACCTAAGTTTGAAAATTATCAGTAAATTTCCAATTAGGGTCTCAATAGGTTGGGGGATAACAATAATTTCCTTATTTTAATGTTTCAGAATGCATTAATTAAAAAAGATTAATTTTTTTTATTTCATTATATTTATTGATGCTAATAGCTTTCCAGAATTAATAAAATACATTAAACTGGACATACTTTAACCTCTGTATTTCAAGAAACAATCACTTTCATTGGTGTATGAGGTGGAGAATACACAAAAATAGTCTGATACCTCCTGATGATACCTCCTGTTGCATTCTTTTTGATATTATTATACTTTGTTTTTTAAAATTTCATGTTATTATAAAACATTCTTTACAACAAAAGTAATAATTCAAAATATATTTTGATTCCTTATCCTTAGTTTCCTTTTTAATGCATAACCGTAAATATCACTTGGAATAATTTTAATTCCTTATCCTCAATTTTTCATTTTACACATGTGTTAGTATCAGAACAAATTGTGAATTCCTTTGTGATGAAGAGTTTGTTACCGAATGGATTCTTGGCTAGGATGGCTTTCTCCGACTGTAATTCATCGGAATCTCCTTCCTTGTTGACAGCCCTGACTCGGAATTTGTAATTCTTGCCCGGAACTAAGTTCTTGACTTCGAATTTTGGTTCATCAGATCTACCCGCCGGCACCCACATGCCTGTCTCCGTGTCCATCTTCTCGATCTCGTAGTACTCGATGGGGCTTCCTCCGTCATCGTCTGGCTTTTTCCATTTTAGAGTGCAGCCTTCTTTCTTGACGTCAGACACTTCCAAGGGGCCGTTGGGGCGCATAGGTTTGCCTGTGAAAAAAGAATTGAGAGGCATTTTTTAAAAAAAATTATCCCATTTAAAAAGATAAAATTGTAATTCCCAATTGTCACGTAAGATATTCTTCATTGATTTAACCAAAGGTTAAGAGATTTCTCAAGTTAGAAAGTTGTATTGACCCATTAATTCTTATAAGAAAAAGAAAACTTGCTTCTAAACATTTTATTTGCCTTTACTCTAACAAAAGAGCTAAAGGTCAAACTCAGTAATTTTTACTTTTCAGGAATATTACCATGAAATAAGAATTATACATCGCAGTACACAATATTTACTAATTGACATAAATAAACAAGCTATATTGAAGAAAAAGTTAAATATACATTAAAGTTGTCTTTAATGGTTTAAAGTAGTTGTAGTGTAGGTAGACATTATTCCTCAAATATCAGGTAAATATATAATCTAAATATGCTTTAGTATAATAAGAATCTAATTGTTACAAGAAATAGCGCAACAGATGACAAATTCAGAACTGAAAAATGTTTAATTGTAGCTGTCAAACTGTGACAAAATTAATTTTTTCACATAATTGTTTTCTTGGTTGAAGAGTTCTGCGCATTTCAACTCTCAATATATTTAACTTATAAAGCACAACGCTTCAGTTTTAAGTCAAACATTTGCAACTGTATTGAAAAATCTCCCCTTTTTTATTTATGATAATAATAAACTGTCATTTTCAGTACATTTTAATTTTATTTGTTACTGACCGAAGGGGAAAAAATATTTGTTTACTCTTATACTTTTTCTGATACTCTAAATATAGTCTTTTGCTACATAGAAATATTGGTTTTTGTTATATATATATATATATATATATATATATATATATGTAATGATTTAATTTTAATTCAATAATTACCCTAAACAATAAATTAATTTTCTATTCTATCTCATTCCCTAATACAAAAGTAAAGAGTTCATTCTTATTTCCTGATCCCCTTCCAAAAGTATCCTATAATTTATTACATCACGCGCTCTTGAAAAGGATTAATTCTGCTTAAACTAATTATAAATCTATCAAAAACAATCCCTTTTTAATTCCCTATCTACTATTTTTTCCCTGGAATCCCCTTATTCTTACCACGTGCTTATGACGTTTGATGGGAATTTTCCCTAGTATATAAACAAAAACGCAACGAAAAACGTTCTCTCTTTCATACTGCGCTTGCTCTTTATCAGACAATTGTTCGGCTCTTTTTACTTAAATGATGTAACCAACTACGTAATGAAAATGGTCTCTCTGTCACAGCTTTAAATAAAAGTAAAAAGTCACTAAGCCTCGACTGTATTTGATATTATGTTACTTTACAAAAGTCGACAGGAATAATGTTTACATATATATATTATTTTCTACTTTTTTTATTAAAAAAGATCTTCATTTATTATTATTTCAAAAAAAATCATTACTATTCTTTTGTTTTATAATTGAATATTTTTTGTCATCCGAAAGGATGCTGTGAGCAAAATCTCAAGGTTCTAGTTTTATCGGGAAGTGGGAGAAAATTGATGAAAAGATTTGTACCAAACTGATACTTAGTACTAGGTAATAAGATATGTTGGAAATGGTGACACTTGAACGCTCCAGAGAGTGAAAAATATAGCTTCTGCGTGCGCATAAGAGAGATATAAAGTATATACGCTGTTGTAATAAATATGATGCTGTGTTATGGAAAGTTCGAAACTATCCTCAGAGGAGATGAGACGTGTGTCTCAAAGAGAGTAAATTGAGTTCTATACAAATTAGTCATGTCTCAATAAAGTACACAGTCCATTTCTTAGTAAAAACTTAATTTTGTATGTTTATTTGGTTTTGTGTAAGAATGGGTTTGTGACAGACATTTCCTTAAAATCAACCAAAACATAATGGAGTGGAATATTTCTGATGAAATTATTCTACAGGAAAAAAAATTAGCAACTTACTCAATACAGTAATTTCCACTTCAGCCTCATCACTTCCAGAAGGATTGGTGGCTGTAATGCAGTAGATTCCACTGTGTTTCCTGGCTGCCTTGGGCAGACAGAACTTGCTGTTGTAGTCGACATTGTTGATGTTGTAGACGTCTCCGTCGTCAATGCGCTTTTTCTCAAAGTGCCACTGAACTTTGGGGGGAGGCTCGCCGATGATGTCCACGTCGAAGTTGACCATCTGGTTAGCCTTCACGATAATGTTCTTTAGGTTCGTGCGGTCAATGCGAGGCTTCACTGTAAACAGCATTTTAACACCCAGTGAGTTAACAATTTCTATGCGTTATGATACTTTGTTACTAAAAATGCTTTAAATATGCTAAAACAATCTTAATTTTAATGGAGCTACAAGCGCAATCTATTAGTGAGACTCTATACCCAAAGGAATGTGTTACTGTGGACCTCAAACACTTCGCACAATTTTGCTCTCTGGAACAGACTCTGAATTATAGCATTTAAATGCCATTATCATGCGACCCTTGTAACCCTCCCTGCACATGCAATGCACTGTACACTAAAATATTCTGGAAGCCCATCAGATTTGCTAGACTTCTAAACTACCATTGCACTGTACTATTTTTTCTTTTGAACTGTGTTTTTATCAATTCAAAAGTGCGTATTCAATTAAATTAGTATCTGGATGTTTGAATTTAACCTTGTAGTTGTTAGAATGAGATGTGATATATTAATATCGTCTAAACAGGATATTAATAACGTTATAATAAATACATTAAATATATGTTTTAATTGCTTAAAATTCTATCTAGAGAGGATATTTGATATATCAGTTAAAACTATATTTACACTCGCTAATCCGACAAAATTATCTTGCAGTTCCTGGTCTCAAGCGTCTCAGATTAATCAGCGCCTACCATGGAAGTAAAATACATGGCTTAAATTCTAAAAGGATTGCGTGATTGTAAAACTTACAGTTCTTTGGCTTGGCAAGATGAGGCGAAGTTGATTGACTTGGTTCTCCAGGTCCTGCCTTATTTACAGCCCGGACGCGGAACTCGTACTTGTCTCCTTCATTGAGTCCGGCGATCTTTGCCTGTGGAATGTTGCCCTCTATTTCTTTAACCGGTGTCCAATCTGTACTGTATTTGTCCTTCTTCTCTACGACATAACCAGTGATGGGTGCACCCCCGTCTCTTACGGGTGGGTCCCACTTTAACTGGACAAAGTCCGAGTCGTAGTCGGTGATTTCTGGGAGACCGGGCGGCCCAGGTTCATCTGATGAAGAACAGAAATTTAAAAACATCAATTTATTGATCGTACATTACTCATAGATAGTTGACTTTATTGAGTCAATGTTACAAAAGAAAGAAACGATTGGTCATTGTTGACGCATCTAGTAAATGTTAAACACAGTAACAATTTAACTGATAAAAATTCATACGAATACTAATCGATTATTAAATGAATCAGTTATGAATGAAAACTTTTCTAAATGAAGTACTTCATGTTTTGATATTTCATTCAAAAATTAAGTTCAAGTTTTAATTCATGTTTTGATGTTTCATTGATAATGATTTTTACTTTACGCTCTCAAATGCGTTTATTGAAACAACATTTCAAAACATCAAAATTCATAAGTAACTTTATTTGATACCTCATACTGTGAAAGATACTTATTATTTACTGTATTATACATGAATATGCAGATTGTAAATAACTAAGAGTAAATGAAATTAGATGGTAGACTGTTTATCTGTTATCTCAATTAAAAAATAACTTAAAATCAGCTTTCGAAATAAGACAAAAATCTGGTTACTTTTCATTAATTTTCATAAAAGAAATACATGGAAAACAAATGGGCCATTTCATGGAAATACCTATAAATCAGAATATATTTGACGATTTTGACGATCAGAAGGAAACATTTAAATCAATAAGCGTCAACACACCTCTGAAATATATATGTCTCTAAATATATTTACTCTTACACTATACTAATTTACAAACACTCACTCACTCACCCCCCATATATATATATATATATATATATATATATATATATACACAAATATGATAATATTAGCATTTTTGTAACTAATGTAACAAAAATTATAAACATTTTTTCTTCCTAGTCGCTCTAACTTCTGAATGACTGTATTATTAACCAGACTTGTGAATTTAGGAATCCTATCTCTTTATCTTATCACAAACTAGCTTAAAATGATTTGACTATTAAAAAAAACCCTTTAAAGAGTATTTGCATATAAAATTGAATTATTTAAGAGTTCAAACACATTACCATATGGATTCTTAGCCAAAGTAGCCCGTTCTGTTTCCAAGGGTTCTGATTCTCCTTCATCATTAAGAGCTTTGACTCGGAACTGATATTTTTTGCCAGGATCCAGCCCAGTGATTGGAGCTTCTGTTTTATCCTTGTCTACTCGTCCAGCCGGGATCCATCTTCCTGTGGTAGGATCCATCCTCTCAAGAGCATAACCCGTTATGGGAGTTCCGCCGTCATCCTTTGGTTTGTTCCATTTCAGTTTGCAGCCTTCTGCGTGGACATCAGATATTTCTAAAGGTCCTTCGGGTCTTGAAGGTTTGTCTGAAAGAGAAATGTGATGTTACAAACATACTTTAAGATTCGTTTCAATCAGTGAAATATGAATGAGATAAAATTTGGTAATAGGCATGATAAATAAAATTTAAAATTCAGTAGAGCCAAAAACGTTGTTTTCATAATTTCATAATTAGTTTTCATAATTTTTAATAATTAGTAACAGCAACAGAAAATTCTTAGTATTACACGTGAAAAACTTATAAAAAGTTTTAAACTTGCTCATTCGGTCTGACTATTGTGAGATTGTATTATTTATTAAATTCGTAGCTCACTTTTCATAGTATTAATTAAATTCCTAGTATTGATTTTTTATTATTAATGGTTTGCATTAAACTGAAATATTTTGGATAAGATGAATATTAAATTTAACCGCAGTATTATTACCATTATTAAGTATGATTAGGTAATCAATATATTTATAAGAAATAAACATTTATTGCCATTCATTTTTTCCATATATCCATAACAACGTAAATATATTTAGCTAAACTATTAATACTAAATGGGCTTCCTTGAGATATTGCTTTAACTTGTTTACATTTTTATGGATAAGTTTTTAATATTTCCTTAAGAACTAATTTAACAAATAAAGAACACAATTTTTTAAATGTATATAAATAGTCGTTAATTATTCAAACAACTCAATTCCATTTTCTGCAAACTACATCAAGTCCAAGTTTTTTTGGCTTAAAGTATTTAAATATTGAGACAGTGAAGATTTAAATTATTTATCACAAACAACCAAGAACTTATAATCTAATATTAAATTTGTAAGTAAATAGAATTATAAAAATTTAACAAAATGGTGAAATCAATTAAATTCTTAACTGATATCCAATTTTGAATTATGTAATATTGTACAATTATTATTTTCAAAGATTGCGCATTAATAAAATGACCAGGTTCACGATCAATAAAACATGTAAATGCAGATGTCCTTTTAAATACTGATATAAACGTTAAAGACTTGAAACTTTTAAACTTCTTATATAGGCTGTATTACTGGGATATTATTATATGAAAAAATTATACATTTAATTATAACATTAGGATAAATGCATGCAGTAATAGATTGAAACAATTCAAAATAACCTCACCTAAGAATATAATCTCGACATCTTCTTCGTCTTTTCCCGAGCTATTGATAGCTGTTAGCTTGTATTTTCCAGATTGTTTCCTTACTCCGTTCTTGATGCTGAGGTGTGTATTGTATTCTTCGTTGTCCACCTTGATAGAATCTCCTATGTCTAGTGGTTTGCCACCAAAAGTCCAAGTACACGTGGGTGGAGGTTCACCAATGACCTCTACGTCCAGTTTTACACTTTGACCGGCTTTTACAACGACCTGCTGCATGTTGTCTCGCACAATTTTAGGTGCCACTAAAAATTCAAAACAAGAATATATTTAGAAAATCTATAAGAAGAACAATCTAAATTTCTTTTAATATATATATATATATATATATATTTGCAAAGCCGGGGCAAATCTTTCAAAAATGTTGAAATTCATCGCAGTAAAAATGTTTTGAAACCAAAATTAGTTTGTTAATTTTACTGGTGGTGGATTAAGCTGTTTAATTCGATTCAGATATTTTCGGAAAGAGAATGTGTGAATTTTATAGCTTTTATGCGTATAAAGTTATATATTAAACTACATAGTTATTGACAACAAAGCACATTACAATGTTAGCATTTTATGATTTATAAGTTATGTCATATTTTCACTGTTAACGTCAATTATATCCTCCTTTCTATTGGTGAATAATAATACTAAATATTAATTGATCATACAGAAAAATATCGATATGAAAATTTTTTTTCATTAACATGAGCGCATGAATGAATAGGAATCAGGAAAAATTCAGTATTTAAGTAATTAAGCTTTCTTCCAATCGGAAATGCGTGCCTCCGGTATAGAGTATATTTTAAAGTCTCACTTTCTCTATCATCGAAATTTCAAAGCCTATGAGTGAGCTGTAAAAGATCGATATTTCTTTACTTAAACTTACTTAAGACAAATTAATATTTAGCAGAATTGCTGTTTCTATGTTTAAGGTGATTGAGACACCTACAACAAGGGAAAATGAGCTTATTTTATGCAATAATAAAATAAAGAGAAGTAAAAGTCCTATTTTAACATTAAGATACCAGCTTATTCGTGTATCTGTTTATGCAGAAAAGTCACATTTATAATCACAAATAATTATCTATGAGCAATTAATAAATAATTGTATCTACACATTTCTTACTTAAATATAGGTACATCTTAGATAAAATCCACTGCTTCTATAACTTAAAAATCTACAGATATGCACCCATTTTAATAGTAATTTCAAATTTAAATTTAACAAAGTTGAAGTATTTTTAAGTTTTTAAATTAGAATTTCCCATAATATTTATGCAAATGTTGCGTAAAACTTAATATTTGTGAGTACACATTAGAAACAAATCATGTTTGCTGCATAGGAAATAGTCTCAATTAATAATGTGCAAAATATCAGCTTTATAGATAGAGTGGATTAACAGGAAAGTGTATCAGAATTCTAAGAAATTACTTTTTCAGGAAAACGCAAAGACGAATATTTTTCCCGATGATGTGGCGCA
Source organism: Nephila pilipes (assembly GCA_019974015.1). NCBI lineage: Eukaryota > Metazoa > Arthropoda > Arachnida > Araneae > Nephilidae > Nephila > Nephila pilipes. The sequence goes on from BMAW01040834.1 coordinate 41,424, forward strand.
TGTGTGCTTACAATTTTAAAATTCAATTTTGGAAAGTTCTATTTATAAAATTCTCATGAATAATACATCTAGGGATTCCCCCCGAAAAGCCCTCTATGTTTTAGCCACAAAATCAAAAAAATGCAAAACTGGAAGATTTTTAATGTTTCAATTACCTTAAGACAGGGAAAAAGTACCAAACTGACAAAAATGAAAATAAAGTAAAAGCATACTCCCAATTTTATTCTTTTCTTTAGACAACGCTTTTTTTCAGTAACATCGAATTTTAATTTTTATGTATTATTCCGATACGAAATTCAAAAATATGTTAAGAAAACATGGCAACGAATCAAATATTTTGTTCTATTTTTTAATAATAGATCTTGGAACAATCTTCACCTTCTTTGATTTTTTAATGAATATGCAGCGGCTCCCTTCAACAACGGCAACACAAGTTAGAACGCGATAAAGTCTGTCTTCGTGTAATATTAAAAAATAAGATCCGAAATTGGAACACTATTTCGATTTCAAAACGCTTGAACGCTAATTTTATATTCTGTCTTCATTACCTTTTACAGAGCACCGCAATTTACAATACTACTCATTTCTATCTAAATCAATCCCTTTTTTGCAATTTAAAATGTGTTCCATGTTCCGCTTCCTATATTGTAATGCTAGATGGGTTTTGAAATTTACATATTCGAGAGAAAAATGGCGTATTTTTTGGAATATGCCTAATTTTAAGAGTACTGCATCGAAAATGGGTGTATATGTTACTATATCTCAAACTTTCATAGAAATTGAAACAATTTTCTGGCTGGAAACGTGTTCCAAGTTTCAATATATGAGTTATCTGACATTAGGCGAAGACAGCCTTAATAACTGTAACTTTTAGCTGATAAGAGAACTGCAAAAAGCAACTTGACAAGATTTCTCCGGATCGACAGATCGATGATAATAATCTCCGTCGCCCCCTGCCACGAGGTAGATATCTATCCCTTAAACGTGGTGGGGAAACATAATTAGAACGGTTCAACTATCATGGTACTTACAGTATCTAGGCTTGGCATTGTGAGATTTTGTAGGCTCGCTTGGTTCTCCAGGCCCAGCCTTATTGACTGCTTTGACGCGGAATTGATACTGGTTGCCGTACTGGAGTCCTTCTACTTTGGCTTCTGGTTTTGGGCTCTGTGTTGTGAGACAGGGCTCCCATCCTGGGCCATATCGCTCTTTCTTTTCGATAATGTATCCAGTAATGGGTGCGCCTCCGTCGTTCTTGGGAGGTGTCCATTTCAGATCAACGTGGTTTTCGTCCCAGTCCACGATATCCGGAGTTCCAGGCGCACCAGGCTCATCTGCATATAGGAAAAGAAATCTCACATATATTGAACAAACATGTGAAACTCGCGACCATCAACGAAAGCAGTCTGACCCCGTTACCACGCGGTATTTATAATCCATGTTTAATAAAACGCGAGTTATTTTATTGTTCATTTAAACCAATACTGTAAGTTCCAACATCAATATGAATTTTATGAGTTGCGAACGCATGCATTAAATGACAGAGTAACTGATTAATTCAAGAAAAGTAGTAGTTTAATTCAAGTGCTGTGTGAGAAGCGTTATTTATTTTTGCTGTTTTACCTCATTAATTGTTATGCAGAGTAGAGCCAATGTTACATCAAAATTATTGAAGCAGAAGCGTAAGATTTCGAAAGTTTTGGAATTTTCAAAAACAAATAAAAAATATTTTTTGAAGATTTTAGTGCAGAATAGGCTATTTAATTAATTAAGTAAATTAATTAATTTCTACAGTCATTTGCCTTAGTTAATGAATTATTATTCAATTTTAATCCAACAAATTTTTAGTTAGTTTCACGTGCAGTTTTGCGTATGGTTTCGATATGTTATAAATCTTTTCTTTTTATTAACTACGATCATGCTTAACTTAGATTTCAGTTAACTGGATAATATTATTAAAGTGATGTTTTTGTCGATTTATTTTTTACTACACGTGACAAATAGCAGTTTCTTAAAATTGATTATAATTTTATAACCTTGAGGTAAAAACAACAATTCCGGACTAACCGTAAGGATTCTTGGCTACAGTCGATCTGTCAGTGACCAAAGGCTCTGACTCTCCTTCTGGGTTAATGGCCTTTACTCGGAATTGATACTCTTTTCCAGGGGTCAAGCCTGTGACGTCCATCTCGGGGACGTCCGTGCGACCCACGGGTACCCAGTTGCCAGTGGATGTGTCTAGTTTCTCGACGGCGTATCCAGCAATAGGCTTGCCACCGTCGTCTTCTGGTTTTGACCACTTCAGTTTGCACCCCTTGGCTGTCACATCGCTCACTTTCAACGGTCCAGTAGGTCTGCTGGGAGCGGCTGAAAATAGTCACGTAAAGAGATTATTAAATTTCACGGTCACGGAGACGTCTTCTACAAGAAAAAATGAGCTTATTTTTTACCGTTCAATAAACCCTAACTTGTTAACATGTGCTGACATGCTGTTGTTTTAAGAAAATGGCGTCAACAAAGCTGAGTGGGCATACAAAAGAAAATGCATAGTGTTATGTTCAAAAGATTGACATTATAAAACATTATGATTCTGATAATCACATTTAGTTTGTTTAAGGTATATTCACTTTGCTAAGATATATTCAATATTTTGTCATCTGCTGTTGTGTTTTAGTATCCGAAAGGAATATTATTATTCTTTTTCATTTCGCTGGTGTAAATCTCGCAGAGCAGACTTTATTGGCGACAACACACGGTATACACATAAAAAAAGATGTTCTTTTTGGCGTCGAGTGCATCATTTTTTGCAACTTTATCGCCTGTGCCGGCGAAATGAAAAATTACCAATATTACTTTTTACTTTAACAATTTATTGGTTACTCTTATTTTATTATTTAATTTAATAATTGATTTTTATGGCGGAATCATCCTGTTTTATTTTTTTTGGTTGTTAACATAGGCAACATTTTGTGTTTTGCTTGTTCCAATAAAAATGAATTAGAAATTTGAAATAAGGTATTTGCTTTTCGTAATTGCTTCTGTGGAGCCTGAGATTTGGATGTACGCTTACTTTACGCTAATTAATATTCATTTTGCATAATTCTACTTTTCCTAGAACTAAACAGAAAAAAAAACATCAGCACTTGTTAAAATTAAATTAGATAAGCACGTTATTATTTTTTTAATAAGTTGGACAGCTATTGAGTTTAAGATATAAATTTTTTAATTGAAGGAAGATGTTAGCTGTGCCACCTAAATATCGGTGAGCACGTGCGCAAGCTCTCCGGAAGATTCTATATTGGGGCTAGGAGTCGCACCCTAAATTCACAATTCTCGTCGGATGAAAAATCACCTTACAAAAAATCCCATCATCCCTTTCATACTCATTTCCTGAAGAATGAAAATTCACCCGTCAGGAAATGAGTGGGAAAGGGATGCTGTTTGAAGCGACGCACTGATTGGTTAAACGTATCCCTGCTGAAGTTACTAAAGGCTTAAATATTAGCCATGGAAGCATTGTTTAATTTTAAGGAGTTTTCTGTTCCTTCAATCTAACGATCATAAAAACATTCAATTGTCTTTTTCTGAAAAAAAAAATTATAATGCATTTCAGGTTCATAATTATATTTCTTTTCAGGTAAGCGTATCTGTTGGGAGGGAAAGGATCACGAAGGTGGAATCGTAAAATTAATTTTGACCAAGAAATTAATGAAAATACGTCCTCATCGTTTGATTTCATCGCTTGCGTTAATTCAATATGCTTTGGATGAAAAATAATAGTTAATTATTTTAATTTATGAAAAAGTAAAAATTGCCTTATAAAAGCTAATTAACTTAAAGTTAAGTGCAGAAAAATTCCCAAGGTTCGATTGTTTGGTTACTGACGAATTTGCGTACCAACGTGTCTTTTGACTGTCGATGGTTTGATAGTATCGTAAACAAAGGTTCTGTTCAGAGCAAAGTATTGGGAATTTGTGGAAAATTATGAAAGAAATTAACTGATTAAAATAATTCTGAAATCCACGTACCAAGAACAACAAACTCTACTTGAGCTTCATCTTTTCCAACTTCGTTTTCAGCAATAATAACGTACAAACCAGTATCTTTTCTTTGGGCATCGTTAATAGTTATTCTCGTTTTGTAATCTTCACTGACCACTTCAACATTATTTTCCGTCTTAACCACCTATTAGGGGAAAAAAATTATTTTTACCAAAATTACATTTTATTCTGTAATAAATCAGTTAGTAAAGTATTTCTTTTTTTAAAGTAAGTAAAAACAGTTTTTACGCTATGATTAATTTTAATTTAACGTTTTGATTGGTCGGTTTTTTATTAACATTGCACTAGATTACTAACACGAGGGCTATTGGCGATGGATCTCGGTCAAGTGACGATTAATATTTTAAATAAAAACTACATATTTCTTATAATTTTCTATTAAATAATCATGCATAAATTTTTAATTCTCATTTTTTTTTTCGCAATATAGTTGAATATTTCAATTACTAAAATAAATCATGTTTAATTTACATTCATTTCGTCTTCATATTCTAACAAATGTATATTTCATAAAAACTTATTGATTAGTATATATTATGTAAATTATCGGTTAATATGTTTTTATAAATAAATGTCTCTATTTCAAAAGCATTTGGGTTTTAATTCATGTAATATTTACAATAAGTTACACAATTTATAATACAAGCATTATATTCTTATCAACACATAATAAAACATCCTTGCTTTCAAATTCATTATGTTAAGCCAAAGTTTTCGAAATATATTTCAAAATGTAAATTTATTAGATTTATCACGTATTTTCAATGAATCACTCTCTCTTTACTTGTGTCTAGAACTATAAAAAATAATAATTTCTTTTATACAAATGTTTCTTTAATAATTGGAAAATTAAATGAGAGTTCATAATTTCTATATCTAAAAATGCTTATTGCAAAAGTATCAAATTGCCCGGAAACCCATTATCTGTTATTCCTTAAAAATTATATTCTTAATACCAAGTACTTTAGTGTTCTTGAAAGTCGATATTGAAGCTCTTACCTTGTCTTTCAACTTCCATGTGATTGTAGGTGGGGGTTCTCCTCTAACATTCACCTCTAATTTTATCACTTTGCCTTTTTTGACGGTTATTGTATCCAAATTGCTTCTGTCAATGTATGGTTTTACTGCAAAAAGGAAACATTCATTAGACATGAGCAATGTTTCAAATAAATCGTGATTCATGATATAATAAGCAAAAAATTGTAGTACATCTAATTCAAGGATTAATCAAACATAATCTACAACCCTCTTTTCATTTCTGCAGTTCAATATACAAATATTCATTTAAATAAACTTTTTAAAAAAACTCGATACCAATTAATTTAATAAGATTCATGAAAATGAGGTGAATACTAAAAAAAATTAATCTAAAAAAAATCAAAGATAGATAAGCGTCTCTACAAGAAATACACTAGGTTTATTGACGACCATAACATTTCTGAAATATAATCAAATGATAAAGTTAACACTTGATATTAACTTCGAAGCCTTGCTAAATTCAGTCTGGCGCAATTCTATTTAATACAGATAATTTACAGAAGTGAGGCTTACACATAGGAGTTTTTAACTAAAACACCTATTATTACCTATCAATTTCTACTTTTATTTTGATTTTGGGTTCTTAGTTTCAAATCATCTTCCATATTTGATTAAAATAAATCTTTGCATTCCTCTAGACAAATTTAATCGAGTATATTAACTAAATCTATTCAGAAGGGAAATATAAAGTTCATCAAAAAACGAATGAATCTAATCTATTTCATCAGTGATTACAAACAAGCTCATTTATTGGATATTTCTCGAGTGGCTATTTCTGATCCGCACTAGGTTCGCTTACCGTAGCCAATAAGACTCATAATTTTGAGCCTCGGTCTCATGACGAGATCGACATAAGAGCAAGCACTCCACATCCACAACATTTTCAGGAAGGCTTTGACCTTCGACAAATTTTACGTGCATAATCCCTTCTACTACTTTAGAAGAAATTAAACTCAAGTTAAAATTGTGTCTCATAACACGAATAACAGTTTTCCTGTATTCATGAAAATGCAGTTAACTTACGTCTCCTGTGCTTCACCATATGCATCTTGGTGGGATCACTGGGCTCACCAGGTCCTGCCTTGTTGACAGCAGTGACACGGAACTGGTATTCTTGTCTCTCTTTGAGATCTGCCACGTCTGTCTGCAATTTATCTCCAGGCACCTCCAGGGCCTTCTCCCAATCTGAGCTGCCCTTAAGTTTTTTCTCAATAATGTATTTAGAGATAGGAGCACCGCCATCTGATTTGGGTTTATCCCATTTGAGGTCAACTTTAATGTTATCGTAATCCACAATCTGTGGAGTACCACATTTACCAGGTTCGTCTGTAAAGAACGAAACATATCATTTATCATATTGTTTGATGGTTTTAGATCTTATAAGCAAACATTTTTGGATACAGTCGAGAAAAATGTGAATTATGTAAACAGCCAGGTGGTATTCCTTGTTTGAACAAACTATGTGAGTTTAGTTCAAACTTTGTTTGAAAGTACATCGATTTATTGAAAAAGTGGGCGTATCTATTTTGAATTTTAAATTTATATAATATACTAAATCATGGCGTAATATTTGGAAATAATATATTTGTTATAGATTCATCCAAATAAATTCTCTGTTTATTTATAAATACACAATAATAAGTATTTAAAATGTTTTGCTATAAGTAAAATCTATACTTTACTTTTATTTCAACGTTTATATATCATTATTTGATTCTTTTGCAACAAATTTAGAAGAATTCTGATAGAATAATTAACTTATTTAAGCAATGAAAAGAAATTCAAGTTAATTAAGAAATGATGGAAGATATTGTATCATATTTTGAGGAACAATGAAAAAAATTCTATAATGCATTAAAATGAACTGAGAAAGACATGTGTAAGAAAGTTTGTAAATTTATAATAAGAATTCTGTATTAAATTATCAACTCTCCTGATAACTTCAAATAAATCAAAGCATTATTCCAAAGATCTGTAAATGAAGGCAAGAAAAAAATGTACTATAATATATACTATATTTAAGAGATTCAATATAAAAACCCCATTTAAGCATTGCTCATAATTTCTGAAAATAATCAAGGAAGAAAATTCTCAAAGGCACAAAGAATTATGTGGAAAAACATTAAAAATGTTTACTATGCTTTAAATGTTATCTATCTTACTTTATAAAAACCTTAAAAAGAAAAAAAAGGACACTTTAGCTTCGAAACCTCGGTCATTTTACATTTATAAGTCTACTATGGGTCATTTACAAAAATTATGTATCATCGAAATTCTGATTCGATTGGAGATTAACTTCCAGTGATTATGTTCACCTCTCGCAACGAAATATTCCATAAAAATTTAAACTATCTCGCCAACAAAGAGATAATCTTTGAACATAAAATATATGGAACACATATCTGAAATAAAAATGATCCTTATTAGGGTAGTTCTATAATCGTTTTTACATATGATTTATGATACATGAGAAAAAATATTCGAAATCAGTTCCATTTGTCCATGTTTTTTTCTTTGGGATCACTTTGAACACGAAAGAAGACAAAAGTTCTTAAGACATAGTAAAAATATTGAAATGACCAATATTTGTTTCCTTCAGAAAAATAATTATGAAAAGTGTCCTTGATCATAACTCCATGAAACGCTATCGCATTTTTTTGTCAATATGTATTGTTTTAAATACATAAAAATTCTCAGAGCTGCTGTGGCTTAAAATGCTTGTCTGTTATACTTATGTTTAACACGAACTAATGAATGCACATTATAAACTGATGTTCCAAAAAAAAAAAAAAAAAAACGCAATAATCACACTATATTTCTAAGTTACTCAACTTAGGTCATAGAAAATAGGTAAATTGAATCTCTAACCCTTAAAATTAACTAATTATCGTGCCAAGCCTGCAGTGGTCCGATGCCATTCTAAAAATTATATCCTCTGTATTTCAGTCGTTATTTCATAAAGCATTTGAAAATTTTTAGTAATAGCTACAAAAAGACTAACTCGAGAACAAATGACCGAAAACTGCAGTTTTCCTTATAATTGAATGCTTAGTTATCTTAGAAATAATTAATTTTCTCGTAGCGCACTTACACTAAATAGTGACGCTGAGTATACTCGTATGTCACTTTAAAGGAGAATTAACTCACAACTTTTTTCTTATATATTTATTCTTAGTCTCCTAGTTATTCCTATAATAACAAAAGTATTTACCATATGGATTCTTCGCCACAATAGGTTCAAGTGTTTCTAGAGGTTCTGACTCTCCCTCATCATTAGTTGCAACCACCCTGAATAGATATTCTTTTCCTGGAGTCAAACCAGTGACTTCGAATTCGGGTTCTTCTGTCTTTCCGCAACGTGTCCATCTTCCAGTATCTTTGTCCAGCTTTTCAATTTCATATTGCTTGATGGGAAGACCACCATCGTCCTTGGGCTTGTTCCACTTCAATTTACAGCCTTCTTTGTGAACGTCCGAAACTTTCAATGGACCTTCTGGTCTTGAAGGAGAACCTAAAATGTAAAATATTCGATTAATGACTACTCTGGCTGACTCATCAAGCAAAGAGAGCCACTTATTTTGAGTGAATGCAGATATTGTTACGTCCCTGCAACGCTTCTTTTATAAAAGGAAGAGAGGCATTTACAAAGATGCCGTTGAACACGAAGGGAAGCGAAAGTAATAATCTCCAATCTTGATGAGCATTTTTGGTGACTGGCGAAAAAATGAAGGTTCTCAAAAATACTAGAATTTTATCAAAATCTCGATTCAAAGAAAAGTTATGGATTTTTCCTGAATTTTCCGTGCGACATAACACTTGGTCGGAACAGCTATAAATATGAAGAGATGTGAAAATTTTTGAACCCAATTATGAACCGGAATTGTCCGAACGAATCTTCTTGGAAGTAGCCTGAATCGGCCGAGATTGCCGGAAGCTGTCGGAGACTGTTTAAAGCACAAATTATTACTTTATATATTTATTCGTAGTACAAACTAGTAAACTGGTGAAACGAACATTATCAAAAGTACTATTACTGTAGTTAAAAGAGCTGTTTTTTATCTGATTGTATTTCCGATTTGCACAAGTGGTATTTGTTCCAGTTGTGTCACTAATTTGTCCAAGTTTTGCAATTGTGTTTCTTCTTGCACTGAATATTTCTTAATAACCATTTTCCTCCTTTTCAGACTGCTTTCATTGTACACTCACTGGATTGAATTTTTGTAACAATATTTTTTAAATACATTTTGCATTTTTTGAGTGTATTTCAAAATAAAAATAGCAAAGATTTAAAAAAATGAAAAATAACTTTTGCTAAAAAGAAAATAGCGTTCTAAATTAAAACTCAAATCAATGTAGCAGGGCTTTTTGGTAGTATTTCACTTTGCTGTTCTTTCAATTATTTACTTGATTCTACAGTTTGCCTTTAAAAAAAATTGGTCTCATAATTTTCTTTAAAAAAATTGGTCCAAGAGAAATTAAGTAATATGAATGTAACTTTATATGTAAATGTAAACATTTACATTTAAAGTTCTTAATTTATTTTCTTAAAAAAAAGAATATTTCAATTTATGTTGATACATCTGGAACAAAAAAAAAGAAAGAAAGAAAACAAGTTATGATTTATTTTATCTGTATGTAAAATAATTGATAAAATAAATCTTAACTTGTTGTGCATCATTACATAATCTGATGCTATATTCATTTTCATCCGAATATTTTCATTTTCTTTTAGAGACTGGATTTGTTCAGTGTTCTTTTTCAGAATAAGAGTTCTAATAGTTGAATAAAGTCTTAATTACGCGAAACATAATTACTGAGTCTAATTGCGAGATCATACTTTTATTTTACTTCAGATTCAGTTTTGAAGAATTATTTGGGCTTCTTAGACGTTGTATTGGCTAGATGTTTTTTTCCTTCTCATTTATAACTGCCTATCGTTACATATATATATATATATAAAAAAAATTCGGTGAAGTGCTAGCAGCGCTATCTTCCAGGATGATTGAACAGGATTATTTCTCTATTTGACTCGAAAGGCAGCTACCCCATTGGTCGGCTGCTAAAGTCAGTCACACACCCATAGTTCCTTTAGTAAAATTCCTAATTTCAGATTTAAAATTCTCATTTTTAAATGCTCCTAGATCTTTTTTGGATATTCTTAGTAATTATTTTTAAATTTTATTTTCTTAATCTACACCTTCCAATGATTATTTTAAACACCCCTTTCTTTTTATTAATATTACTTAAACAAAACGCAGTTCTGGGCTAGAACAAGCCGATGCTCAGTCTCCCTCAGCAACAGAGAGATTTGGAGATTAAGAGCCAGAACAGAAATATAACTCGTTCAATATATATTTTCAAAAGTTCCAGCAGCTTTAAATGTTTACTCCTATATGTAAAGTTCCTAGTGTATAAATACATTTTAAAATTGTTAATTCCAAAATAATTTCTTGCAATGATTTGTGTTTATGTAAAGACGTATGTGTCACTATCGGTTATCGCATTATTGTGGTGCAATTGCATTGCCTGTTAAATGCCGAATCACTGATAGACCATGGTTGCGTAATACTTCATTTTTAACTTAACGAACAATAAAAAAAATTTTAATTGTAAAAATTATCACATTTCACTAATATTGTCTAAAATGTTGTTCAACCTTATTTCGATGAATTGACGTACATAAATTCATAAAACTATAAAATCATCAGTAAGAAAAGATAGTATTACTTTAATTAAATATTCAAGCAAACATTGCGTTGAAAGAAATATTGGAAATAAGGCATTCACAGTAATATGTATTTTCCAGATTGTTTCCTTGTCAATTTATTCAAATAAATATCTGAATGATAATCCCTATATCAATTTTATAAATTCATTGTTAGATAACTTCTTCTCGAAACTCCATGTTACTTTCGGAGGTTCACCTCGGATGTCTACCTCAGATTTACAAGACCGTCCACCTTCAAGACCACGTTGTTCAGGTTGGTATCAATGTAAGGTTTCACTGAAAATAGGAATCACAAACAGTGAGATGTTCATATGAATCAATTTACAAATAACCTGTTTTATAAAGTTAAGTCTCCAACCATCAGTTAAGTGGACAAAGGGACATGTGTAGGAAGAGGCATTACTAGAAATTTACTTTAATCTCTTCTGTCACCAGTCCTATGAAACAACGATTGCACGAAAGTGAGTATTTTCTGTTTAGATAGTATTTTGTTTATTAAACATTATTATTTTGTATCATGTCTTGGTGTATTGAAAAATTGTGTCTGTCTTTGCGCTTGACATAAGGCTACCAGGACATGTGAAATTCTGGAATATCATATCAAGACTCCTCGTTATTGTGATATACGTTTTCAATTAATAGTGGAACTAGATTTTTGTGCTAAAGTAGTATTTCATTCCTTCTATAGAAATAAAAGTAATTTTCCGCCATGAAGAATTTTCTCTCTCAACTGGATATGGACATGTTTAATAGGATACTCATTTAGGTTCGATTTTAAAGAAAACTGTACTTAACATAGTTCTAAATATTTTTGCTTCTGTATAAGGTAGGTACGCATATAGTAAACCTAAATATTTATTCTATATAAATATCTAATTTTAAGAAATAATTTTTATGAAAAGGGAATTTAAATTTCAAAATTACAGAAGTTCTATTATTATTACAAAGAAAATATACAGTAATATTGTATGAAAAAGGTAGGTTCACTATATTTTGTGCTTCAATTTTCGATATGATGGATAAATATTTTGTACATTTATGGAATATCAGATATCTCCGAATTTTGGACAAAATTCATCTATGCATCTCACTCATTGACAGAACTCACCTCTTTCCTAAAACAAAGTGCTATTGCACAAACAAGTTCTTCCTTCATCCCTTATACCGCCCCCACCGTTTGAGTTCGCCATACCATCATACAGAAAGAGTGCAAATAATACAAATTAAGATCCTAAGAATTACAATAAGTCCCTAGTACATCAAACTCAGTTTTCATAGCTTGATTTAAACATTGATTCACTGAAACTACATCTCCAAGCTGTCATGAGGAATTTTCACCTCATCTTAAAATCACAATAGTAAATTATCAGAGCTGAAACTATTTTTGCAATCCTCATTCAAAGTTCAATTTCGCCTACAAGACAAACAAATGTTATCTTCCTTAAAACCTCCATAGTAGTTCTCATTTGTCTAATAATGCTACTTCTCGTAAGGATTATAGCATCTCCATTTATATTTCATATTTAGTTACATCTGCTCACATTGTGTTGATACTTCGTGTGCTCCACGTACTCCTATAGGTACTCCTCTGATTTATTTTCTTCATTCATTAATTCCAACTCTTTACCTCGCCGTGTGGTGCCATCTGCTAGACTTTCATTCACCACTTGTTCCCATTTCTGAGAAAAAGCGATGACTCGCTGACGCTCATCAACCATCTGATGTATGTACATTTATGGAATGTTTTAAAATAGTACCTAAATGCATTAACATAGCTGTACTCAAAGGGAAAGAAAACTTTTGACAAAATACTTTACAGTTCAATAAAATGAGAAAATATCATTATAAGGCGCACAAAATTTTAAGGAATACGAATCATAACATATTATATGTCACAAAAGGAATCCTACATTCGGCATTTTATATTTGGCGTTATTGTTTTATTATTATCTCAGGTATCCTGATACCCTTATCAGTGGGCTAGTTTGTATCACTTTTCGTTCTTGTTAGTCCTCGTTCGCCCTTTGGACGATTCAAGCTTTAGATTGTAAAAATTATTTTCAAAAATCAGACACTAAAGGCAGGAATGTGTGCAATCTGTGCCATCATAACCCCACAGACGCGTCTGTCGATTCTAAAGCCCTGAAGCCTCATAAGAGATGAGATGATATGGATTGAGTATGCGCTAATAGTCAGTAAGATATAGATGGCTAGAGCCTAGGAGATGACAATAAGCTCCTTATTTAACAAATATATGATGAAATGCCTCCTGGAGGAGGAGAATTTTATACATTCTTTTGTTAAAGAAATGTTATCATACCAAAACTATATTGATGAATTAAATGTGATTGGAATATAAGGTCTCAGCAGTTTCTCATGTAATACTGGTATTGGCCTATTGGGCGAAGGTGAGAAGGAACTGAAAACCAGCCTAAGTCATATGTAAGAGTGGAAGCAGTCCCATTGGATAATTAGAACTTATATCTGTAGATCCATTTCCGTAATGCGCGAAGGTGCCCTTTTAAGTAGTGGTTTAGAAATGGATCTAGTTTCGGCATTAGGAGTATTCCTGCCAAGGACATCTCTTATATTCATGCATAAATAAAGTAAATAGTCTTGAAGGAGCTTTGAATTCCTTTTATGAAAGAAAAACCATTAAATAATGAGAGAAGTATGCATGGTTTCAAATCCTTAAACAATAGTTTTCTAAAGTGCTATTAACTTTTCTGTAAGAAATCATAATCAAATACAGTGAAAAACTTCCAAAGGTACCTATTCACGTTACAAAACCAAGTTTGAAAATTTTGAATAAATTTGGAATTTTTCGTAAATAATAAAGTCGCTGTGTTAGCTAAAATGTACTGCAGCATTTTGCTGTGTATAGTGATTACTCGACTGTCGCTGATATAATACAGGTGTCTACCCACGGAAAAATATAGTCCATTGTCCAGGGTACAAAAAGGTTAAGTTTCTAGTTATTAAAAGATATCAGAATATTTTCTTACAATTCCTGTGGCACAATATGCTAGAGTTTCAGAGCTAGGTTCTGAAGGACCAGCTGTGGCCTTGACCTAAATTGGACGGATGCATTTTCTTGTAAGCCGGTAACTTTCATCTGTTTGTTTCCATCTACTTTCAGAACTACTTTCGTTACTCAACTTGTCCTTCATTTCAACAGCATGTGTTATGTGGGAGCACCACTGCATCACTGGATGGGCTGACCATTTCAAAGTCCCTGCAATGTTGTCATGATCTGTAATCTCTGGTTTACCAGGTTTGGCAGGCTCGTCTGAGCATCATTAAATTGATTAAGCAGCTGATATTATCTTTTAAGGTGATTTTTATTACAGACTTAGTTTGTATTGTTCTTTAATTCAAACAACTAATTCCTTGATTGTACAATTTTGAATCAAAATAAGTAATTCATTTGAAAGTTTTAAAGTGCAAGCGAAAAAGGCATAAAATAAGCTATTAGCGATGTATTATTCATTTATATTTAGTTTCATAATCTGCTTAGTAAATTAGAAGTTTCAGTACAATGTTTCTAAGACGCATGTGACCACACTTCTTGGGGATGGAGTTTGAAATGCCTCTACAGTTATAAACGTTGTGGAGATATTTCTGGTATGAGATAGAAGATTTCTGTCATAAAAGTCATATAATTCTGAATAAATCCAAATGATAGATTTATATCAGTCTTTTGCTTTTAAACCATATAAGAATATGAAGGCTCTAAGAATGTTTTGTGGATGGATAGAAATTCCCTTGTTCTTTATTGTGAATCTCAGAGGCTGCAAATTCATGGTATATTGCAGAGATAGTCTAGAAACGTCATTTACTGAGTGCTCCGATGTGCGAACATCTATAAAAAGACACAGCTTACGTATGCTAGTTAATAAAAGTATAAAAATTGCGGATAATGTGTTAATTAAGCATTAAGAAATAACGACAGCTTAATTAAAATGCTTATTCAGGTCCTGATTATGTCATATACAAGTGAACAAATATAGGTTATAGTTCATTTCAATCTTCTCCTAATTACTGACATATTTACTAGAAAATTTTAATCCTTACTTTGGTATATTTTAAAGAGTTGGTGGCAGATGAATAATTGCCTCCTTGTAGAAATGTTCTATATAATATAGTAGGAACAGTGACTTACCGTAGGGATTCTTGGCCCAAAACCTGTGGCTTATCGAAGTCAAGGCTGGGTTACCTCCTTGTTTTGGCCTTTACCCTGAAGTTGTATTTCTCTTGGGTGTGAGAGGTTCCACTGTAAATTTCTCTGTCGTGCAGTCCAAGCTTCTCCGGCTGCCATCTGCCCGTTTCCAGGTCCTGCTTCTCAATGATGTAGCCCTATTCTCAGCGGCTCACCCGTTATCTTTTGGTGTCCCATTTTGATCATTTCGGCCCTCTCAGCCTACTGTCTTCAGTCTGCAGGGGACCCGGCGGCGCGGGCTGGACGGTCTGCAAGGGAAAAGAGAGGGTGAAGTAATAAGGATCTTATCAAATCAAGGCATTGATTTTATGTGTGGATCATTTAAATGATCGAAAGCAAGAAGGGAATTCAGAGACAAATTGTTCTGTTCTGTTTCTTTGTTTATAGGAGTTCAGCTATCAAAATAGTGTTTTCATGTTGAGAATTAAATAGTCTTCGTCCATGTTCTGGGATTATTTAATGACATTTTAAATCTTTGTTTTATTTGAATCATACGATTTATAATTTAACATTTTCACCATTTAAGTCCTACGTTTCACATTTGATAATATTTTGTCCTTATTTGGCTAAGGACTTATATTATTATGAAATCTGTTCTGCAAATGACTATTAATCTCATATCTTTAGTTATTTCCAAATTTAAGTGAATTACATCTTCAAGAGTTATTGCAACAAACAATTACAAAAACGTCAATAGTTCGTTAGATTTTACCTAAATAAACTAAATATATCATTAATGTATGTTCAGTATGGGTAAAATGAATAACAAAGCATCGGATATGCCAAGATTTTGCAGGTTGTTACTTGTCCAATTTAGAAAGTGTGGATGATAACTACGTTATAGCGTACTTAAAATTCCCAAAAGTCCTGTACATGAAACTTAATCGATAAAACACAAATTGGATGAGGTTTTATAACATTGCAATGAAAATGAGCAAGAAAGAGGGTCATATTGGCGTAAATTGCAATAGGTGTAATGAAGGGAGTTCTTTTGGAAATGGACATTGCAAACATCTAAATATTTAGAAATTGATTGAGATATAATGAAATGAAATATATAATGTTTTGTGAAATAAATTTTTAATTGTGAAGAGAAAAGGCATTTAACAAATATTAAGCCTCTCTTTTCTAGAAATAGGCAATAATTTATTGAAATTGTCAAATGTTGCTTGTAAGGTGTGTAATGATATCTTTCAAATTTACTGTGATATTACGTGATATTAGAATTGGCTTTATTATTTATTTTATTTTCGAGTAAGAGATCCCAAAAGTGTCCGGAAATGTTGTTCAGTTATTCATAGACAGCACAACCATTATAATTACTACTGTCTATTGTTTTATGCTTAGAGCATTTTTGCATGGTAAACTCAGTTGATGGCAAATATATTATAACTAAAATATTGATTCAATCAAACTTGAAAAATGGACTCTACAAGTGGCCTTTGAAGTATAAATTTTCATGTCTGATGGGCTTCATTAGCAGTAATCATATATTGACGTAACATAATTTTGATCAACATCGAAGCCTCGATTGATAATTTCTACAAAAATATTTGAATAGATTTATATATACGAAATGAATATTAGAAAGTAATGAAGTCAGTGAGATAAATTTTGTTCATCACATTGTACTTTCTCTTTTTGTTCTATTTAGCTTCATCACATTACAAAGATTAAACTTACCTAAGACGACAATATCAGCATTGCCGGAGCAAGTTCCCATACTGTTCGTCAGAGTCAATGTTATTTTTCCACCATCAGCTCTTTCAGCGTCTTTAATAGTTAGGATTGTGTTCTTAGCAGATTTATCGATGGATATTCTGTTGAAAAGAGAACAAAACAATTGTATGTAACAAATTATTTAACAAGCAATTAATATTAATAAAATGTTTTCTCATTGTAATATTGAGTTTAGTTTCTTATATAGATGGCTGCAATTAGAATTATTAGAATTTAATACACAAACACAATTCCTATGAATAAAATTTTTTGTATACATACTTCTTGGATCCAACGAGCTCTGTTCCATTGATGTCCCATTTAATATCCGGAGGAGGTTCTCCACCGATATTTATGTCGTACTTGATGGTCTGACCTTTTTTGACTACGATGTTTTTCAGATCGTCTCCAATAATGAAGGGCTTGACTGAAAGTAAAAGAAACTTAGTATTAATTTAATGAAATGATAAATGAAAATCTGTAGAACAACAACAAACTCTTAGAAAAGCCAAAAAAAAAAAAAAAATTCGTTGTTGTTTAATCTCAAATAACCGCATTTAATTGTTTGTGCTTGAATATTACTTACCGAAACGAGCCTTGACAATGATGGGTTTGGTAGGATCGCTTGGTTCACCAGGACCAGCTTTGTTGACTGCTCTGATGCGGAATTCATATTGAACACCTTCTTTCAGTCCTTCCACTTTGCCTTTGGTCGCTGTGGCAGGCAATTCCTAAGGAACATTAGAGAATATTGTAATCTGATTTACAGTGAGATAGTCACAACTATTGTGCATCGTATATATATGAAAATGCTATCAAACTATTACATGACAAAGAAAATATTTTAAATCAAACTTAAATAAAATTAAATAGTGAAAACGATGTTAGTAATCTAAAAATTAGCATTAAATACAGATTTAAATATTTTATTCTTTGATTACTAGTATTAATAGTTTTCAGCTCAATGTAGAAATATGCTTATGTTCTCAAAGTGCTTAACCAATTCTTAAAAACTGAAACTGTGAGTGGTATCAAATATAAATAAGACATGATGTGGCAAATAAAATATTTTCCAGTTTTCTTTGCAATTTTTGCAATGTTTTAATGAAGGTACAACTTACAGTTCCCTTCGACCATTCTTTTGAAAATTTATCCTTGTATTCAATGACGTATCCAGTGATGGGTGATCCACCGTCCTTTTCTGGTTTAGTCCATTGCAACTCAACCATGTCCAAATCCCAGTCGGTAACCTCAGCGTTACCAGGTTTAGAAGGCTCATCTATTTAAAAAATAAGGTCTTGATTTAAAAAAAAACACATAATTTAAAAAGAGATACTCATAACATTAAAATCAATATAACAGCCTGAAAAAATGCCTTTTCAATATTAGAGTTCGCTTGTTATTGAACAAAAGTACTTAAAAAGTGAGAATAAAAGAGAATGGAACACATCCTTGCACACTTTCTGAAACACATGAAAGTGATATTATGGAACATAATTGCAAACGAAATTATAAAAGGATTCTTAGAGGTATTTTAAATTAAAATACCTACTATCTTTGATTTCTATCACAAAATGTCCTGATTCTAAAAGCCTTTTCTTGCGACTGAACTTTTAAACCTCTGGACATCGCAATGAAATTTAGTTTTCAAGCTCTCAACAGTTAATTGTACTCAATTTAATTATTAGAAACGTCACGATTTTTAACAAATAAAAATCTTTATATATGAATCTTATATTTTAAATGTTTTTTTAAACATGTACAGATCATACAGTGTTTCATCAATGATGTCTCAAGACCATGTTGCAGATTTTTTTATACTTCAAACGCCAAGACATGTTTCATGCTGTTATATACTCCAAATGAAAGTAGTTTTAAGATACGCGTGTTCCTTACTAACTGCAGTTCATATAGGAACGAGATAAGCGATACTGTTTTTATAAAGGAAGATAAAAAAAAAAAAAAAAAGAAGTTATACCAGTTTTTTTAAAAAAAAAGTACGGAAATTCCAAACATCGTAGAAGAAAAGAAATGAGAGCAAAAAAAAAAACAAATAAACAATAATTTACCGTAGCGATTAAAAGAACTTTAAGAAACCATAAAAAAAAACCACTAGTAACAAAGCGTATGGAATCTCACCATATGGATCTTTGGCGATAATAGGCTTGGCCGTGGCCAGAGGATCAGAAGCTCCTTTTGAATTGACCGCCCGCACTCGGAACTTGTATTCTTTCTTGTTGACCAACCCAGTGACGTCGAAATTGGTGTTCTGGGTGGTGCCGATCTCGATCCATCCTCCTCGAGCACCTGTGTCCTGCATTTCTACCATGTAATGGGTAAGAGGTAGACCACCAGTGTCCAAAGGGGGCTTCCAGGACAATTTGCATCGGTCCCTGAAGATATCTGTTACGTCCAATGGACCTTGAGGTGGTTGGGGCACGTCTGTAAGGATAAACAGGGTATTTTATGATACTTTAATATAAAGTGTAAAAAAATTTCTTAGTGTCATATAAAGATTTCAATAGTAATCAGTTATTTATCCGCACTGGAAAAAGAACGTGATGTAGCAATATCTTTAACCCGAAGCTAATTTTAAAATTATAGTTTTACTTATTTAATTCTAATATAAGCTCGCTTATATTTTAATTGTACATACCTATACCAAAATTTAGAGTATTAACCGATTTGACGGAATTCACTTGGCCATTTACTTTTTCTGACTGAAATCAACTTCAAATTTTGTTTATTTACGCATATTATAAACATAAATTTAATAAATAATTAATAAATCTTGCTTTAGAAGAGATTGGAGCTTGAATTACCACATTTTACTACAAAAACGAATATATACTGTCTTAAAATGTTCGCTATTTTATAATTTGAGTAATATTAGATTTTCATTTTCAAAATACCTAAGAAAGAATTTTATCTGCTTGATTCTATTAAGTATTCTATACATCTGCATTCTTTTCATAAAAAAAAAATTTAAATTGCAAATTATATTAAGATTACTAAGAGAAGAAAGATTAACTAGTCGAGTATTTATAAATGAAATTTTACTCTAATCACACAGTTCAGAAACAGAAAACAATAGTTCATATTTTTATAGTACTAAATTACACGGTAGAACTACAATATTTCGACTGAGCCATTAATTTTAATTTGATCAGCAGAAAGATGTGTACTAAATCGAAAATCATAGCAAAGAAATTTTTTTACCAATGAAATTGAAATTCAGTTTCATTTTGTCTTCTCCTGTGGCGTTGGTTAGGCACAACTCATAGTCACCGCTAGCCTCTCGAGGTGGTTTCTTGAAAGTGATGACCACTCTGTCGTTCTTGACAACCACTTCGATGTCTTTGGCCATCACGGGCTTTCCATTCCTCAAAAGCTTCGAAGTGATATCGGATACCTTGGTACCAGGAACTAAACAGAAGAAAATTGGAAAAATTTAATATTTTCTAACTAAAGTGAGTCTTCTATTTCTCTCTGTTCTCTCAAATTTTTGACTTTTAAAGAAATATTTTTTCAATTACTTCTCTTTTAACATTTTCTGTTAAATCCCAACAATACACTTGCTGTAAAAGTAAGAAATTACCTATCATAGGATTGATTTGAACTTCTTTTTAGTTTTCAAAAATAGGCTGACTCCATATCTTTGTGCGCCCTGGCAAGATCAATTGAATCTTAAAACTCGTAACAAATTGAATCTCATAAAACCCGCCATTTCTTATTGGAATTTACTATCATGTAGAAAACACAACGTATTATTAACATATCCACAAAATGGACACACGAAACTTGCACATAAATATCTATTTCTGGGGGGATGTCCCCCTATATATAATCATTGTATTTGTCCACTGATTTTGAGACACATCTTGACTCAATATTCTGCTTTTTTTTTTTTTAACTTTGCTCGTCTTAAACATTTTCAGTCATACACATTGTCTTTCATCAATTTTATTGGGGAACCCCTTCAAAAGAATACTTCACTTTTTGAATGATATGGAGAAACTTTCATACATTTAATTTAATTCTGAACAACTTTTCATTTCATGTTTGATCAAAACATGGAGAATTTTTAAAATATTGTACTAAATAAAATAGAAATTCGTCTCCTTGTGATTGGCACAATATGTCCCATGAAGACTCACAGTACCACTAACTATATTTTTTTCTTGCACTTTATAACTTCGCTCGTAATTATTCATTTTTACAACAAGTGAAAATTTGGTTTAACTTTAGATTTCAAAAAACCCTTTTATTGTAATATATTTTCAGTTTCAATGGATTTGAACATTTTGAAGATACGACAAAACATATTTTGCTCTTAATGTCAGTCACTTCTTAATGGAAGAGGTTGTTTTAGTTGGAATAAACATTCGTTCGATCTGAATGTTATGAGTTCCAAAGAAAAAAGAATAAAAAGTGGGCTTGCTGAAAAAAAATAAACTGTCCTTAATTATGTTGAGTCTAGAGCTGCTATCTTGCCAGGAGACATCTGGCGTCTGTTTCGTCCTTGCGCGTACAGTGTTGCACTTATATAATACTAGCTGATACCCGCCCGCTTCGCTGGGCAGACGATAATATTATATTTTGGAACCTATACTTAAAATATCAAGAAAATTGGAGCATTGAAACGACCTTTGTGTTCTCTAGATGGTTTTTTATCGGCATTAATTATAACCTTGAACTCCTTTTGGTCTTTAGGAACTGAATCAACAGCAGCTTTGAAATCGTGAATATACCTGTTATGTTCGTGTAGCTCCTTTTGTAATTGGCTAATTCTGGCTTAACACCTGGGAAAATACCACAATGAATATTTCTTTCACGTTCATCATCACAGAGAAAGTAAAACTGAAGAAAAGAAGGTTGTTGAGGAGGCTAAGCCAATAGGCTACCTATCCTGTGGTATACCTGGCCCTGGACTTTAAATGTTGGCATAAAATTTCCTTCCTTCAATTCTTTTGCTCCGAATGACGTCATCTGAAAACATCCATTATACTTGCGAATTGTAGAAAGAAAATGTTCTGAAAGCTGATCCTTATGGCTAAGAAGACTATTCAAAGGTTCAGGGAAGGATCTAATAACAGGAAGCAGGACTTGACCACCACTCCAGCACATTCCTGGAGGTTCTTCTATCCTTTTAAAGCACGGCACCTCGAACAGGGCAAACGTTTTCCGATACTGACAATTTTATCATTTGAATAGTCAATATATATTTCATATTTAAAACCAGACAAATTTTTGGAAGTCCATGGCGCTAAATTAACTTTTGATCTTTTATCATTGTATTTAATTACAGCTGCCTGATTCACGTGGGGGGTATTAGAAAAGTATTTTCTTACGCTCTATGTACTTCAGGATGGCTTTTAGTATATTTTGAAGCAGCTTCTCTATGTTCTTCAGGATGACTTTGAATATATTTTGTAGCAGCTGGTCTTACTTGTTTATATCTAATTGAATTTGTGAATCTTTTTCTTCTTTTTTTACCTTTATTTAGTTGAAGAGATATTACATCATTAATAATTGATTCACTTGGAACTTGAAAAATCAATGTTAGATAATGATTGAGTCTTTGAAACTAACACAGACACATTTTCTTGAGGCTGAAACACTAAAGATGACACATTTTCTTCATTTTGTTTCACATTATCATAACC
Organism: Nephila pilipes; assembly: GCA_019974015.1. Lineage (NCBI taxonomy): Eukaryota > Metazoa > Arthropoda > Arachnida > Araneae > Nephilidae > Nephila > Nephila pilipes. The sequence goes on from BMAW01040834.1 coordinate 63,855, forward strand.
AGGATTAACTTTACTTCTATTTGTTAATCCAACTATTTAAATAAAACATCAAAATGACAACTATTACAGTTTCCCGTAAAACGTAATATTTCCCCCCCTGAATTGTTTCCCCAACAGAAGCTATAAGGCAGCCACCTTGATAAACTTCGAACTGATAGGGAAATAGCTCTGCCCCCGCCATAATTTAGCAAATAGATCCATACGTGTTTGGTTTACACATTTCGGTAAAATATAAATCGTTAGTATTATAAGGGGCGCCAGATAGCATTTGAGTGTAGCATTTAAACCGATCCCAGTTGTCAAACACGTGAGAAACAATAATATTTCTCATTTTATACGCCATCGATATGTCACCGAACACCAGCAAAGACAGAGACGAAAATAAACATGCTCCGTAGCCAAGAATTTTAAAAACTTTGAAAAGAGTAGGTATTCCATCGATCCAAATATATTCAACATCCATTATTAAGAACTATAACTGAAAAGTAAATATGAAAAATCAATTTTTATCAACTTACAATGAAATACTTTTCAAGTTAAAAAATATAACCGAAATTAACTTTTTTAAATCAAATTATTTTAAAATTCAACAAAAAATACTAACAAAAAATGTATAATAAAAATTTTTAGCAAAAAGTCACCCGTATTACGTGATCCTTTTTGCAAAAGGATAACTCTTACGGTAGCAGCATATCTGGAACTGCAACTGAATAGACAGAATAGCTCTTAAAAATCATAGCATTAAAAATAATTCTCTATTCTGAAAACCATAAAAAATCCAGCCATTTTAAAAAATGAAAAATGTTTATTTCCTAGAAAACAAAAACTAAAAATTACCAAAATACAGAAACAAAACTTTTGCATGATATTTACATTAGGTTACAATTAATGCGTACATCAAAATAAATATTCTGATAGCTACTTATTTTTTTTATCAATGACATGAATAACATACCGTTATTATTCATTTGTTAAAAGCCAACTTCAATATCTTCGTTAGATTGCGTTTAGATTTACAAATGTAATTTATCAATCATTATTAATAATAAAATACTTTTCTCATAAATTTAAAACATACGTCTAGGTTCCACAACAATAAAAAATTATCGTTTGCTCAGCAAAACCGAAATCAGCTGGGGTTACCATAGTATAGCCTTTTAAAATTCACAATGCAAGGTCATTGAAATGCTTCGACTTGGCGGTGGAAGATATTTGGTGATATTTTGCAAAAAAGAGCCACTTCTCCAAAATCTTGCCAATCATCCATCAGCGCTTCAATATTAAATTATTTGGTATTTTTCCATTTCGCACGTGCAAGTGCAAATCTCGCCAAGTAAACTTAATTGGTAGCGATACACAGTATACATTTAAAAAAATATATTCCGTTTGGCGTTGGTCATGTAATTTTTGGCGATAAAGTCGCCAAAATGACATAACCGATGGATAAGAAAAGATTAACCGATGATAACTACATTTTGGTTAAGAATTCCATAAAATCCGTTCTTAGTGAGCGTCTACATTGCAAAATGAGTAACTGTACCAAATTTCAAGTCAATCGGTTGTATAGTCTTAGAGATATCGTGATGAGTCAGTCAGTGGTATTTCGCTTATATATATATAGATTTTGTGTTTAGTTTTAATTTAGAAAAGAGATTCTCTCTCGAACTCCCAACTCCATATTAAAAATAAATACATTTTGTTATCTTTTTCAGATTTTTTCCAGTGATGTGCCAATTAAACTGAGAAAATAACGATGTGTAAGCTTTTTTTTATTAGAAGATTCTTTTTTTTTTTGGATCGATGATGCTTACTTACCACTACTTGCCCGAAAGAATGTTCTAAAAATAAGAAAAACAAAAAAAGAAGTGCTTTTTCACTTGTGATAAAATAAAAATTAGCAGTTTCTTATATACGCTTGAAATTTTGATGAATTGACTTTTAATTTTTACTGCAAATTATCCTAATCTAGTGTCTCTTCCTGTATGGAAGATCCTCTAAGTCCCTGATATAATTAAGTTAATAGATAACAAAAGAAAGAACTTTACACAGTTGATTTTAAAATGCTGAGGAGTATTTATAATCGGCCCTATTAAAACGATACAACACGTTCGACGCTTTATTACGCTTTCCGGAAAACTTTAAATCTATAATTAACTATTAAATAAACGTTATATGAGACTTTACAAAAAGATATGATATAAGTATACAATTTATTTTGACGTCGTAGCAAACTTCACTTTATCCTGGATGAAAATATTAAATAAGTTTGGTTAAATTAAAAAAAAAAAAGAAATCTTAATAATAAGAAAGTAGAGCTTTATATGACTTCCTTATTAATTTTGAAGATGTATTTTTCGAATGAAGGAAATTTAAAGATAATACTTTCTGAAGGATTTTAAATGTATATTGAAGCTTCATGAGAAACGGGTTAAGGCGCACGAGCGATACATTACATGATGTTTTTTCCTACATTGTTATCATCTGTAATCGAAAAGAGAAAATTGGAGAAAATTTCTGAGATGTACTCGGAGTCGAGAGAATTTGCACAAAAGATCTGTGGAGCTTCATTACAGGCAATTAATAGCGAGCAGTAACAGCTTTTCATATCTCCAGCAAACATTTCGTAAATTATTTTTATTTCATTACCCTGTTAAAATTTTGCACGCTTTTCAATGTTCCATTTCTGTAATAGTTTTTCTGTTTGTTTCGAATCAGATTAAATGATTAACTATTACTACCTAACCCCCCTCTTTCCCGCTGCTGCAAGATATTAACTACTTACTTCCAATACAAGATAAAGTGAAATTTTATTATGTAGGTAGATTTCCATTTATTTCGAGATTTGTAAGGAGCTAATTATTTAAAAATTGTTTACTCAAGTAGAGGGTAAATAATAACAGGACAAAAAGTCTTTTTGTGATTAGGTCTTAGCAATATAAATCATTAGGTAAAATATCTTACTTTTTCATTAGACTGAAGAACAAATTAAATTATATTACTTACTTGTGAATGGTATTTCAGCAATAAGAGGTTTGTTGACATTTCCTGAAAATTCTGTATTGTCCCTACTTATTTTGGGTGGTTTTTCTCCTGCAAAAATAAAAGTAAACATTTTTAGAAATTACATAACTTTGAAAGAACTTACTGAGAGGTAATAATAAAAAACAGAATGAAATAATATATGTTTCTGATGGAATTTGGAGAAATGAAAATCTGAGATTTTAAAACATTTTTATATTCAGCTGAGAGATGCTTTTGACTGATACATCTTTATAATTCACCGCTAAAACAGGATTCCAATTAATTAAGAACAATTAAGTATTTGAACACTGAATCTGTGTTCGCCTAATAAAACCAGACTAGGAGCATATTTTGAAATATAAACTATGTTAAAATATTTAAATTCGTTAATTTATCAAGTCCTTGAAAATTTGAATTTTATTTTACAAATATGCTGTTTGCTTACTCTAACAAAAATAAAGCACGAAGCATATTTTATATAAGGAAGAAAATATTTATTGTAACAAGATTAAGTAGCAAAGTTAAGTGCGTAAAGTTTTGTCAAAATCAATGTTAGTTTGGGAGCATTTTTCGGATTGAAAAAAATGTAAGGAGTTTCGAATCATATTCTTTAATCTGAGGCAAAAACAGCTTTAAATCAAGAGTGATATTTTTAATGTTATTTTTAGACGATGATAACGAACCTTCGCCAACTGCCAGCCTGCCAGCAGAAGATAGATCTTTGCTCCTGCACTCGTATTCGCCAGCGTCTTCGAGTGTACAACTGTTGATGATCAACTGGTGTCGGCCATCACCGAGATTTTTAATGGCGACGCTACAAAAGAATTCGAAAAAAAATATTACAACCCTTTTCAAAAATGACTTCTTTTGCCATTAAGCAATTATTAAATCGTTTGTATCTTTTTCAAAAGTTGATGACTTTTAATAACTACTGAAAACTGTTACATCCGAGAGAGTAATTCTCAGATTATATTACTAGATGAATATCTTTAAACGAATTTATTCAAGAATTAAAAGTATGATGTCTAAAAAATATCACTTAAATGTGAAAGACTAATTGTCTCGGAGTGGGCACAGAGGCACGTGACCCCGCGCCTCCCACCTCATAATTTCACGAACAGATAAAATAACATACCTGAATAGAAGACCCCAACACCAAATTTAAAAGTATTTATTTTGTTACTTTACTTCAAAGTTGTTGTGTCCAAGCACGGGATCGAGTTATCTATCTATCGTACTGAAAATTTTAAGTTTTAAATTTGAATTTGATTCTTGAGTTAATATTTAATTAACTTTTTTTTTATCAAGAAATAAATATGTATGAATAATTGTCGAAATTAATAAACACAGTTAAGTCTGTTAAACATCTTAAAGAAAAAGAAACAATCGTTTCCTCAGTCCTCGCCCAGTCGCCCTTATCATCGACTTTTTTCTGGATCTATCACTGTAATTATCAATTAAATTTTAAAAAATTAACTATTACTTAACCTGACTTACTTAAGCATTTTAATTATATTAAAAAAGCTTACTTTCATCCAAATTGAAGTTATAAAGTTAATTATTATTCTTTCAATGCGCAAGAAATGTACGGAGGCATTAGCTTTCGATAAAAGTTACTGCTGATCAAAAGAAACTTTCAAGGGGCTAGAAGCATTTTTCTAAAAAAACCCTTCTTTCACTATTTTTAGTATTGCATTTAGTATATGCATTGATATACGTATATACATTGATTCTATTAGGCTAAACATCTTTAAGCCAGAGTAAGTTTTATAGTAACATTCAAATAAATTCATACAGTGTATCCAAAAATTCTTATTGTAAATCCTGGGAATAGGTAACGTTAACTGTATAGTAAACGAAAATATAAAATAGTTAAGTATTTATATGTTCTTGAAAGTACACAAAAAATTACTGCGCATTTTAAATATACAAAAGTTATTATAAATTATATAATATGGATGAAAGATGTTTTAGCACCAAATTTCATTTCATGATCTCTCTCTCTCTAATTTCTTCATTATTAACTTACTTATTTGATGGCTTGATGGGCTGGCCATCCTTAAACCATTCTGCTGGAGCTTTCTTGTCCTGCAATTCAATTTCGAGGATAACTTGTTCTCTTTCTGTCGTTGATGTGTCTTTGAGTTTCTTTACGAATCTATTGGAAGCTATGGTAATAAAAGAAAAATGTGAATAACTAACACGCATTAAAATCCTCTATTACCTTGTTAAAAACCTCTGGCACACATTAACACATATTTCATATTTACCTGAGGTTTTAACGGGGGTTTTCTATATTATTTGGGTTCAGTGGACATGAATTAAAAAAAACCGAATTAACTTTATTTTCAGTGAGAACAAAATTAAATTTTGAGTTTCTTTTTCTGGTACGTATTCTATAAATTACAACAATATTACAATATTAGTTGCATCTCTGGATATACATGTGTGGTATGTACTATGTATTACTTAGCATGTATGTAAGAGTATTACTTAGAATGTCTCACAAAATTCCTATTAAAATAAACATTAATCATACTAAAATATACTTATTAAAGTTATTAGAAATGCCCTATGCATTAAATACATTCATATACAAAACTTTTAATATGATATAGGAGGCTGAACATCATTTTTGTATTATTTTTATATATCTTTACTTAACATGTGAAAAAAGAAACGCAAACTTTTTTTTTTCTGTATCATATTTTTACGTTGATTATTTCTCAATGCAAATAATATTTCCTCGAAAATTACACTTGATGTATGAATGTACGTTATTCATACACATGAAGGAAATGAATTGTATGAGGAGGATTCTATTTGAAAAGAGGAACGGGGCATTCAATTTATTAAAAATATGAGGGGACATCGTAAAGTTTTAAGTGTTAAAGAAATAACTGACATATATGAATAAAATTTATCCTGCATATCAATTGTTCTTAATCTACGTAATGTTGTAAATTATAGCTATTCATGCTGATTTGTATGGTATTAGGAAGTCAATGATTGAAGTAATGGAGAAGATAGAGTTTAATTTTCTGAGTTCTACAATTAAGAATGGAAAAATGCTTTAAAATGAAACCTAAACTAGCCACGCCCCCTCAGCTGTCAAATATAGGACTCAGAAAACTACAAATATCTTAAAAACTAATTGGTTATTAGATCTAACATTTGGGACCAAGATTCCCAATCGTATGGGCTACAGGAAAATGCAAAAAAAAAAAAAAAATTCGATAAATTTGTCATTTTTAGGATACTGTGTAGCCTTAAGGATTTCGAAAAGCCAACAAACGTAAGAAGAAAAATATAATTCTGGATGGTGACTATGGTGAAAAGTCTTAAGAATAATAAAAAAAATAAAGTTTCTGCCACAATCAATTGTTTTAGTAATAAAAAAAAAACAATTTACGATATGCCTGGATAATAATTAAAACTTTGCCACATTATTGTCTTAGTTCAATCTGCGGCTTCTAGAAATGAATCAAATCAACATTAATAGCTGCAATTCACAACATAATTCACATAAGGATTAAGTAATGTGCGGTTCTCTCAAATTTGTCTAGATATCTCAGTTATTAGTAGTAATTGAAACTTCCCGATACCCCCATATGAAACAAAAAAAAAAACGGGGGATGGGGAGAAAAAACATATTCATATGTACTGATTTGAGACTTACGTTCAACTATCAATTCACAAGTAGTTGTATCATCATTGGTCTTGCAAGTGTACTCTCCTTCATCGGTCAGTTTGGCACTCTTGAAAATCAATCGTCGTTTCCTGCCTTCCTGAGTAATATCGAATCTAAAAGAGAAAAAATAAACGAAAATATTAAAACTCACAATAAACAACATACTCGTCATTATTAAAAAATGCAATAAAAGCAACGAGTTCGCTAAATAATTCATTTTTGAAGATTTAAATTACATTAAAATTCCGAATCATCACTTTCATAAGTACTGTTTTGGACATTTATCTTAGTTCAGTATTTTATCTAAATATTTAGCTTTATCATTATTAACTAATTTAGAATATTTATATTTACAAAGTATTATTTTCAAACATTATTTAAATTCATTTGAGTTTACTTTACAAGTAAATTTATTAATTTATAATACAAAATATGAGCCAATCTTTTCTCCAAACTCTAATTTGTTATTATTCTCAAAAGAGTTTTATTCTATCATTTCATTTTTTGTTTTATTACGTATCGTGGAAAGTAAGTAACAAGCAAACTATTAATTTATAATCCAAGAAGCCATTTTTTCCGTTATTAGTGTGGTTTGAAAATCCATCGCTTTTTCAACCATTTTCATATCTGTTCATGGATGTTTTAATGACAAATTGCCGCTTCGGTGGAGTTAGTGGCAGAGAAGATGATGAGCTTAATCTTTATCAATGGCCCTGTAGAAGCTCTGAATTAACTCCAAGCGATATTTTTTCTTTTCTTTTGGGATACTTAGATGGAAAAATGTTTTTGTTTTCCGTCATAACCGACGAATATTGACGAACCGAAAACGCGAATAACTGCTGTCAATGAAACAGAACATCGAACTCACTGAAAAAGATATAGGATGATTCTTCGGCGGTGGACATGATCTCCGAAAGATCGGAGGATGTTTTTCTTCTCGGTGCCCAGCTTGTTGTCGTTTTTTGTCATGCCTTAACCAACTGGACTAAAGAGCAATTACGGCAATTGATATGCATCCCCTCTCTGTTGAATTCAGTTTTGCATGGGACAGTTTCCATTTGAGTCATCGGCTGTCTTGTGTTGAGTGGCGGGTCTAGTCGACACGTGTGCAAGGAATGGAATATCACTAATCGTGATTTTGTATGCATTTGTCTTAGTTATACATACAAAAGTAAGTGTTTTGCGTCGGGGGGGATATGCAATCAGTTGGTATAGGCTGTGCTTCACATTCTAATGTTCAAGTCCTGAGTCACCACTTCGGCGGAGTTTTATCTAGAACATTAGGAAGTGTTATTCAGCACCGTGTCCCGTGAAGGGGGAGAGAGTTGATGACCTTGGATGTCGCAGCTGTTTCGAACCCTGGACCAGTGGGTTTGAAGAATGCGCTCCTACCAACAAGGCTAAAAAGACGTCTCATCTGGCTAGTTAAGTAGGGCATTTCAACTTCTGGTGCTGTTGTAGAAGAGAGTCGCTGCAATTCCTATTATGGATTGGATATCATTCAAGTTCTTGGTGGTCGTAGTCATATTGAACATTTATAATTTTATAAGTTTAAAGTTACTTTAAACCTAATTTGTTCAGAAAGGTCGTTACTTCTTTAGTTAAGTAAGAATAGCTCTTCAAACTCGGAATAGTCTTATACAAATTTTCTAACGAAGAAAGAGACTCGATGTACAATTACGTTTAATAGGGCTTAGATTTGCAAGTATATTTTTATGAACAATTATAACATTTCTTCTAAACGTATCTAAATGTTTTTGCATGACACTGACTTATGATTGACTTCCATTTTGTTTACATTTTTTTTGGCCCAGCCAGTTTCCTTTCAAACGGGCTTAAACAATTGTGCATGAAACACAAATATTCAAACCATAGGTGCATAATAATAGTACAAAATGGAAAAAATACATACATAATATGTACTCTATTGTTAGTACTGTTAAGAAGAATACAACCTAAAAGTGCTTATTGTAAAAACCATAAATAACAGATAAAATTCAGCAAACATACACACGTGAAACATCGCTTCTGAGAAAAAAATGCAACTGAAAATAATTTTCAAAGTATCTCAGGTTCTTGGGTTAAGGTAGATGTTGTGTCGAGGAACTTGGTGAGCTTTGTTTGAATAAATGTTTTAATCATATATCTCATGATAAGCATCTTGAATGATACATTCATTTTTTTAAAAAACCTTATCAATGGTAATTATCTTTATCTATTTACTATTTTTATGTACGAATTTTTTGAGGTAGTAAGTGGACGGTCGTAAGTAATCTAATAGATGGTGTACACATGTTAAGTAAAATAATCATTTCATTTTTTATTGCTGGGGTATTATGAAATAACCCTAAAATATAATTATTCTTTTTGTTGTATCAAAAACACCTCTCACTTTTTGTCTTTGCTTTTCACCAGTTCCTTGTCTCCCTTGAACCATTTCACTGGAGCATCGTATTCGTCCACTTCGCATTCAAGTACTACTTTTTCTTTCTCCATGACGCGCATGCTCTTCAGGGGCCGCATAAATTGGAACCTTTGTTCTAAATGGGAAATTAAATAATTCCATTAGAATATTTACATAACTCCTAGAATATTTTTGAATAGATTCATATTTTAATTCATGTATTGCATAAAGTATTTAAGGACCCTTAAACTTCAAAATTTTCAGATTTTTTTTAAATAAAAGATATATTATAACTTTTTCTCTTTACCATTGTGTTAAGTTAAACATTAACACCAAAACTTCCAGAATTATTGAGAACAACTTAAACCTTGTTTAACTATTTGTATATTATAGTTATACATAAACCTCTTATTATTTTTCAACTTCAGCTTGCCCGCAGGATTTAATAGGAACTATTTATCCTATTAGTTTGAAATTATATACACACATTCAAAATAAGTTTCTTTATGATTTATACATCACACACACAATTTTTTGACAAATTATTAAAGGAAAAACAATTGGAGGAAATTCATTTTGAGTTGTAGAAATTAACTGCTATAAAGGAAAAATAGATGCTTATAAAACAGATTAATTAAGACATTAATTAGTTAATTATTCTATTACAAAAATTATTTTTAGTCAAAACCGAAATTGACGTAGATGTACAATTCTGATAGAAAATGGATCGAATTACATACTCAAAATAAAAGTTTAACTTTTCAAAATCATTTTTATTTCTTTTAAAATTATGTTAGAAGTATTTAGGTAATTATATTGAATAATACCTAATTTTATAACATTATATTTGAATATTTGTAAATGAAGAAAATCATAGTTTGAATACAAAAAAAAAATGAGTTTTCCATATTTTAATAAAATTTTACTTGTCAAAGAATCCTACAGACGGTAATTATATTTTTTATTGTTCTTATCTACAACATTTAAATTCGTGACACTTTTATCTTATTTGGAAACATAAACATCGAAAATAAGCTGATGTAATAATCAATGATGGAATTACGCAGGGTTTTTAAACACAGAAAAATATTAAATTTCCTCTCTATATTACTAAATCAACAAATTTACTTTCGAAAAAGGAATTTTGAAATAGTAAGAAAAAATACATGCCTGAAATGAAAACTTTAGTTGTGGTTTTCTCTTCTTCATTTATTTTACAGGTATAATCTTCCGAATCATCTATACGACAATTCCGTATTTTTAATATTTTATGTCCAAATGTATCAGAATCCAAAACGTATCTGTCGCTGGACTGTAAAGGAAAATTACGATCAGGTTTTTGAACTATGACGATAAACTTCCAAACAAATAATTTGTTTCTAAAAACTAAATGGTAAACTGAGTTTCATGCATTGGAATCTCGATTTCCGAATTTAATTCATTCTTGTATGTGTTTGGCATGTTTAAACTCAATTTTCTATTGTATCGTAGGTTTCGTCATAAATTTTTATTACATTTTGTATGATTTTATTTTCTTATATCGATTCTGTACTTCTCATGTTCTCTTCCCGAAGTCAATACAAATAGATTACGATTTGAAATGAACTGCATTTTTCATTTTTTTTTTTTTTGTATAAGATTTCTTTTTAAAATAATCTAAATAAGAGATTAGAGGAAATTCATCAAAATAATAAAGTTGAGTTGAAGTTGCGTAAAGTATTATTTATGAATGATTTGCGATGTTTCAGTGGGTACCCCGAGCAGCGAAGCGACTCTCAAGCTCGTTTGTGTTTGACAACGATGTGGAAGGGTTAAAATTCAAAATGTAAATCGTAAAGGAGAAGGAGCAAATCCTATTCAGATACAACAACTGAGCTATGCTTATAGCCCCGAATTTTGTAAAATAAGTAAATAATTTCAAAAAATTAGGAAAAGAAGTAAAAATGCATTTGTGTATACTTATGACACATTTTTATTTTATTCTGCATGTTTGGTATAAAATATTTAGTACAATTAAATTGAAAGAAACAAAAATTCTTATGATTGGTATAGTAGTTGAATTTTTAAGTATCTTCGTCATCGAATGTTTCCTTTTGCCTTTTAGACGGAAAAAAACTTTCCAACAAATTTGATTATGTTTTAAACATCTCAAAACCGTTTAAAATGGATTTAAACATAACTTGTAGAACAATTTTTTTAAAAAATTCTTCCACGAACTATTAAGACATTTCTTATCATCACGTTTTTAATTTCTCCCTTTTTGTTATTAATTTCTTCGGATAAAATGTTACTTTAATAAAAAATACTACGCAACGAATCCGGAGAAAAATTCGTATCTAAAGACTTAAATGAAATATGAAAAATTTCGAACTTCGAAAAATCGCTCGTAGAATAATTTCTCATTATGTATTATAGCCATTAATAAATAACTCTACAGTATTTTATGGAAATTAAATAAACAAAATCATTTCATAAGAGCTATTAGATCATAAAAAATGTTAAAATGGAGACTTTTTCAAATGCTCAGTATCTCTCTCTTATATTCTGGATTCATTTTCTGTTCGATTCTTTTTTTGTACATAGTTAACCATATCAGACAGATAAAATGTATTTAATCCTCAAAATATTAACTATTAAATAGCTTTTTATTAGGCCTTTTACATAACTAATATACAGCATAATTGTTTCTGTTTCGCAGACATATAATGAGAGAGGGAATGATTAATTATTGATTTTTTTATAAGGTAAATGATTTTCTCTTTCAAACTGACTTCTTTTGGAAATTCTTCATTAGTTTCTACTCCACAATGTCAGTTAGTAAATGAAAATTAATTCAGAGTATTCAATGTATATTATTTAGTTTATCATTATATTGACATGTATTTTAACCTAAAATTATTTTCAATAAAGTAATGAGTTGTCATAATTAAATCATTTTGCAAAAAGTGATTCAAATAATATTTTTAAAAATACACCTTCATTTATCATATAAAACATTATTCTCTAAGACAATGTGAAATAATTTCGTTAAAAAGATAGATTTTTAAAAATTAAACATTGATTCATAAATTAATAACAAAGATTAATTCATAATTAAATAATTAAAGATTAATTCATAATTAAATAATTAAAGATTAATTCATAACTAATGTTTTTGTAGTGATCATTATTTAAGATAATTTTTTTAAAAAATCAATACTTTCTCATTTCAGGACTGATTTCAAGCCGGTTCATTTTATTAAATGATATTATTTCCCAGAAAATATTCATTAAAGAATAATGTTTTATAGATAATTTACATCGAGTACTTTTTAAGCGACAATCGAGTACTGTAAAAGTGTGCGCATTCTTTTGCTCGTGGTTTTTAAAACGTTTTTCTGAATTTCACTTGGTGTGTGTGTGTCATCAAATTTTCGATCGTTAATTTAACCAACTTCCCATCAAGCTAGAGCTTTGAAATTTTGGGAATCGTTCGTACTCGCCTAACAATGCAATATTTAGACATTTGCGACAAGTTTTAACTAATATTTTCTTTAATAATGCAGTTTAGCCCAAACACTTGGCGCGATTTCAAAAATTGGCACCAAACTTGGCGATTGTTTTTTTTTTTTTTTTTTTGCTGAGCGTTAAATCCGTGAAACGGAACAGGGTAGCCACATTTGGCAAAATACTGCCAAATAATTCTTGTCGCCAAGGATAAACCTTTCCTGAATTCTGGTTCCCATTTTTTTTAATAGAATGACTTACAAACTTTCAAATGCATGTTTTGATTTTATGAGTATTATGAATTTCTTAATATGCTCACAAATGTATCTTTTTAAGTAAATTTTAAAGTTAAAAATAACTAACAGTTTTAACTAATATTTCAATAATTTTCTTTAATAAACTTTGCTACCATATAAAAACGTTATTTTTAAAAACGTTGGTTTTTATATCGAATTATTCTATTTGAGCTTTAAAACAACCTTTCAGATGCATGCAATTTTACCTTTGGATTGTTAACTTAATAAATAAAATTATCTTTAGTTACATAAAAACTTTATTGCAAACATATAAGAAACATTTTCATACCAAAAGCTTAGAGAAATATAGAGACATGATTATTTTGCATTTTTAACATAATAAATTGTTTTAATGGGGATCGGGAGTCAAAGGAATTACCTGTATCTGTTGATTTCCTTTGTACCACTTCACAGGAGCTTTAGCCGAATTGCATGTGCATTCCAGTACGGCTTCTTTTGTTGTATATTGATCAACTCTGGCAGGTAATTTCTTTATGATTTTGTATACTGGATCGGGTGCTGTATTGATAAAATAAGCGCAAAAATTAGTGAGTCAAGAAGTGACAAAAGTTTCGGAACTATTTTTTATCAGTATGTAATTGCGGAATCTGTAAATTCGAATTTTTTAAAATTAGAACACAAGAGGGGAGAAAATAAGACAACAAATTGTAAGCATCCTTATTTTATGGGTCTGTACTTGAACTTAAGTTGAAATTTAGATCTTGTGATTAACTTTAAGACGACAGAACGAGACGGGTAATAGGATGCCGTGTTACAACGCAATTTAAAGATAATTTGTCAACTGAAGAACAAAGGTCCTATTTTAGATTACCAAAAATATTTCCCTTACCATCCACTTCGAGATAAGCAACACTATTTGCTTCATTGCACTGAATCGTGTAACGAGCTTCGTCGTCCATTGTTGGGTTGTTGATCTCGAGGACGTGCAGATCTCCCTGAGCAGAGATGTGATAGCGTTTTCCCATGTAGATCTCTTGTTTGTTCTTGAACCACTTGGCTCGTACATTGCTTCGGGAAAAGACGGCCTCGAAACGGACTTTCTTATCCCGGCCTTCTTTGATATGCTGGTCTTCCAGCTTCTTCACAAAGAAATCCGCTTTCTGGAAAGAACATTCAGATATCAAGAGCCCCCTAATGAAAAGCTTGATAAGAATAAATTCAATCGACCAATTTGGCTAAACGACTCATTAGTTGTTATCTTGAATGGTATCAGGGATTTTTAGCCACCGAGATGATTAGTTAGAAAGACATCAATTATCTTGATCGACGGTATTTTACATATGCACCCCATAGCGTTATCCGTTTCCATAATATTAAGTGCGTTAAGGTGAATTCGGGATTCTTACGGTTTCTGTTGATGTTGCCAGAATAGTATTCCTGCTACGTTTAGTTCCGGAGCTAAGTAGAAAAGTGTACGAAAACTAGGCAAAAATCACTTCATTTAATTTTAAAATTCTGAAGAGAATTTCGAAAAGCTCGCTTCGATGTGCACAGCATCATCACTCATAGCTTCAAAGTGCAAAATTTGAAGCACTTTGACCTTTCCACCTTTGAATTATACCTTCCATGCACGCCATAATTATTCTTTAGATTAATATAGATCAACAACTGAAATATTATTGAAAACGAAATTCAAACGTGTAATAATTTATTAATTATAAAGTAACATGAATAAATTTTCTAGACTTATTTTAAAATTATTAGAAACGTGTTATAAAATGGATTCCTCTGAAATAAAAATTATATTTTATTAATTCAAAGATTAAAGTCGTACTTTAAGGTCTCCAATTGATGGCCTTCTCTCCTGCTCGGCCGGTTTCAAACCACCCCAATCTGGGTCGCCATCTCCTCTACCCCATTTGGCATATTGTCTGAAAGAAAAGAATACGAAGCTCTTTCACCAAAGTAGTAAATTTATTGGATGTACAGCATTATTCAAAATGAATTATCCAATTTCAGAATACTTTATTTTCATGAATAAACGACACAGAATGATAAGTAATGCATGAATGCAAAGGGAAAATATAAAAGATTTTTTGCTTGTTGCTGTCAGTGGTAATTGATTATACAGCAGCAGAAACTACGTTGTTTTTTCACGTAAATTTGTTGATAATGGCGGTGCCTACACTTTATCTTTTACAAAGGAAGAAATCGAATGGGCCATATCAGGTGGCTCAGGGGGGCCTCATCTGTCATCTGGTCCACAGCGACCGATGCAATTGCAAGGTAGGTTCGTGAAAGCTTCTAAAACTGTTTTCGTGATATAGCTTACAAGGGCCATGTATTGTTCATAAAATAAAACTTCCATATTTTCCCCATGCTTCCATTTTTTCGTTATTTATCATTCCATATCGTTTTTTATAAAAAATATGGAATTTTGAAAACAGTTTGTTCATTTTGAATATAACCTTGTATATAGATATATCCAAATATTTAAAAGATAATTCAATGAATAAGTAGATTTCGTTGTAACTTTCTTTCGTGGAACTTCCAGATAGTATTCGATTTCTATGTGTCTCTTATAATTATTTTTCAAGTGTTTTTGAAATGGGTTTAATAATTTACAAATACTTGGTATTAAAACAAATATTAAAGAACTTACCTTCTCTTGAGCATTGATCTGAAATCCATTCCACTTTCATCTGAAATATAGGAAAATCCACATATTAAGAAAGTCATATATATTGCAGTCTGTTCATCATTTCAGTTAAAATTCTATTTAGGTTTATTTTGTTTCTATAATGTTTTAATTCCAACTATAATGTTTTAATTACAACAGTTTTTGTAATCCAAAGTCTGGGACAATATTTAAAATACATTATCTCCATTTTTGTTTTTTCCTTAGTTTTTTATTCCTGAGATTAGTTTTGCTTGCATGCGTGTTTGCATCTGTGTTTATATTTAACTTGGTTGTAATTTTTAATAAATGGTTTATTTTTGTTTTGAATTTAAATTATTACCTATAGGTGTTCTTGAATTATTTATAAGACTTTAATTAAATTTATGCATTTTTCCATTATAATGTTTTGTTTGTTTTATATTATGATAATATTTTTAACTTGAGCGGTTCTTTTTATTTTCATATTTTACTAATATAGTTTCAGTTAATATTTTGAAATATTTGAAATTTTTAGTTCTAACAAATTTATTTAAATTTCGTTTTTAATGGATATAATTTTTACTATTTTCTGCATGATTTTGATATAAATATATAAATAGCGCTTCCCGCCTGGAAAAAATGCATTTCCAAAGCAGTTCACAAAGCCTTGGGTGTTGGACAGATCAAGTATAAACCAACAGTACCTGAAACAAACAAGCTCATTTCGATGCTGTCTTCTCCCAGCTTGTTGTAAGCGACAATTTTGTAGCGGCCTTCATCCGCGGTCTTGGCCTTTCGAATGCAGAAGTACACTGTGTTGGTCTCTCCGTCTGTAACTACCTTGTATCTACCTCCTTCGAAAATTTCCGAACCTTCCTTATAGAAGCGGAACTCAGGAGCGGGATTACCTTCTACTTGAACACATAAGTATGCTGTGGCACCTAATCAAGAAACAAATTACATTTTAGAGTAATATTTTGTTGAACACAAATCATTTCAGTTTTCACTAAATTAAATCGAAATAAATACGGAATATATCACAGAGCAGAAATACCTCTAAATAAGAAGTACGGAAAAAATTTAAAAAATTCAACGAGTACCTATTTTTGTTAACAGATAGCGTTTAAAAGGTTGTTGGTATTACCATTGTTGCTGCTATCTTTTTAACAGCGCTAACAGAAAATTGACACTGATTCATAGGTTTGTTTGTATTGCTGCCGTGACAAATTATCCCCGTCGATGAGACCAAGATTCATCAAAAACCAGAAACCAAGCAAACAAAAAAAAATGGTTTACTTGCGGCGCATTTGCTCAAAAGAAGGCGAAGACTGTCTCATCGGCCGTAAAACTTATGGCGACGATTTTTTTGGTGATGCAAAGGGTGTCATACTCATGACAACTCAAAAAATGGAAAAACGATCCCTCAGCAATAAGTAAATATCCTATTTACATTCTTAACACAGGTAGTTTTTGAATCTCCCTTGGGGATTATGCGTAGAAGCGTGAGTGCACCATGTAGAAATGAGAACAACTGAAAACAAGAATAAGAATCTAAGTTACACGCTAAAAAATTGCTTTCTTCAGCAACTGAGCTCACCGGGATTCCTGATAATTCCAAATAAAAAAAAAAAAAGCAATTACATTATATTTGTCTAAGAGTGCGTCGAAGTTTGTAGTCGTACACGCTTTACGGTATTGCTCTTTATAATACATTTTTATGGTACTGCACCCATTAAGCCAAACCACATATGTTCCGCAGATAATAGCTATATTTCCAAAAACTGCTATAGACTTTCAATAGACTTTATGCAATAGTAATGGACATGTATGGAAAGTATGTGACATAAGGAAGTGGTTGTCAAATTTTTGCTTGTCATACCCCTTGAGTGGTAATGAGCAACGAACTCTATCTCTAAGACAGTTTGTTCTTAAATTATATACATAGATTTATTTTTGGATATTCTTTTCTAGCTGCTCTCGTATGTATATAATACCCCCCCCCCAGGTAACATGTACCACATTTTCAGAATTACTGCTGTAACATACTTTTCCAAGTAAGTTTTCAGGAAAGCTATCTAAATTGTCTTCTCTAAAAACACCTTACCTATAGAGAAGCATTAACACATCGATCAATAACTCCCGAGACTAACCCAGAGATGGCGCTCGTAGTAAACCAGTAACCAGGTCTTTCTAGAGTACTAACCTTTGCTTGAAACGTGTCAAAATTTTAAGTCGATCGGACCAGGAAAAAGGTTTTTTGAAGTGAAGTGAAAAAGGTTTTTTCCAAGTGGGTGCCGCGATTGCTTTCGATGGAACAAAAACAGCAAAGAGTCGATGATTCAGAAAGCTGTTTATCGCTATTTACTCGCAACAAAAAAGATTTCTTGCGAAAAGAAAAAAAAAAAAAAAAAGATTTGGAAAAGCGTTGGAACGATTGTATCACCCTAAAAGGTGATTAACAAAAGGTGTTATGTTGATGAATAAAAAAAAATTTTGCAAAAAAAATGTTGTTTTCAATTTTAGACTCGGGAGTTATTGATCGATGTGTTACAACTTAACAGTGCAACATCATCCTTCAGTAAAAGAGAGTGACACTCTAATTGCCACTGTTTCTGAAGCGGATTGAGTAAGGACAGATACCCTATTTGTCACTATTTTCAAAGTAGGCTGAGTAAAGACTGACACTCTTAATTGCTAATTTTTCAGAACAGATTGAAGAAGCTGACATTCTAATTACCACTTTTATCACAATAGACTGAATAAGAACTGACATTTTAATTGCTACTGTTCTCAGAGCAGGTTCAGTAAAGACGGACACTATGAATGCCACTGTTTTAAAGTAGATTGAGTAAGAATTGACACTCTAATTGCAACTGTTTTATAGTAGATTGAGTAAGGACTGACACTCTAATTGCCACTGTTTTTAAAACAGATTGAGTAAGGAATTTCAAACAATATACAAACCTTCCACAGCTGAAACGTTCTCTTGATAATCGACAATGGATGGAGCGCATTCTTCATCTTCTGGTATTGGTTTGAGTGGAGTAGACGGTTTATCAATCCTTTCTTCAATTTCGGAGACGCTATAAGTAGTAAGAATCGATTTTAAAGAAAAATTCGTTTACAAATTGGATTCACACTGAGTGTGCAATGAGCCGAGAGTAAAGCGCAAATTTCTTTGATAGGTTACAGCGCTTCAAGAGTTCGTTTCGATTTCTTATAGCTTTACTCTTAACTCATTGGGCATTCGAAGTGAATCAAGTTTTATGGAATTATTAACTAAGAATAACAGATAGTTGAATTTCTGTATAAAATAATTTTTTTTCACACCTTGCACGACGCATATCAGCGCTAGATTTGCGTTTCTGTCTCACTTCCAGCACTTCACCGGGACGTAATTTCTTCACGTTTCCTTTGTCATCGGTGAGCAGTCCTTTCTGTTGAATAAGAAAAAAAAAAGAATTACTTTTTAAAAAGTAATAAAAAATAGAATGAAAAATACTAATTAGTAATTATTAAATAGTTTGGGCAATTTGGTTTTACTCACACGGACAACAAGCTAGCATAATTTTTTCAGTTACGTATGGTTGTGCTGTTGACCGAATCTTCCACACACCAACCACATAATAGAGATCCTTCGAATTTTACACTGATCTTTTTGAACCACATTACTATCAACCGCTTCCAAGATATCTGCTCAGGTACTCAGGTCGAGCCTTTTCCGCCGAGTCGGATAATTTTGCGAAGCGTTCATATGTGAATAGTCAATGGTGGAGACATTTTTATGAATGGTTATGTCCATTATTATAAGGTGACCAGTCGTCCTCCTTTTGTAGGTTATGTCAATCCTCTAAAAGTGTCCTCGTTCCTGTTCTGCTTTTCTATATTTTTAGAACTAATTTGTTAATTTCTGTATTCAGAGATTCCACATCAAACTGTTACGCAAATGTTGAATACAAAAAACTTAAGATATTCAAGTTAGATGGCTGCTATAGAGCGTATTTTACCATTATATGAGCATATCCGTTCATATTTTTTTAAGTTTAGACAAATGTCCGAAAATTCTGGAATCTTTTTTCAATTAGCGACTCAACCCAAATGAAACGTGATTTGGGAAATAAAATAAAAATAAATTGCACTCAATTGAATTAGAGATAGTGATATATAAGCGAAATCGAATTGAAAGGAGAGAAAATGGAGATTGAGAATAACGACAAGCGGGTAGGTATTCTTTAACTGGATTCAATAATCGTAATAATCGTTTTGATTGAAGAACCTACTCCTAGTTAGAAAAAAAATAATTGAATCTGTTATAAAAAAAAAGAAGTGGGCGAATCGAAACGAGTGAGTTGGTAAGCTAACATTTTATTATTAATATATAAACAAGGACTAACTGAGATAAGAGAGAGAATTCTCTTTTTCTTATGTATCTTCATATTTGGAGTTTTGAACTTGTTGACTATTTAATTATACTTTAAGTTGACTATAGAACTAAATTATGAAAGAAATATATCACAAGTGCGAATGGGGATATTAAAGATAAATAATTCTAAATAAAAATTAAAATGGTTCTAACATAAATTTAATGTGTTTAAGCACATTCTGGACCATTGTAGATGATATAAAAATCCGATCAAGTTTTTCGTCATTAAGGCATTTACAGAATTGAATTCAAACACAAACACTGTATGAGCTCTAATTGAAGATTCTAGTATTAATATAAACACAGCACAAAAGAAGAAAAAAAATACGGTGCAATGATAATTATAATAATCTATGATGCACTACTCTAGTTACAATTTATTGTGTATACAGTCGTAATTTTCGTATTGTGCGATCGTGATACGTAACTCGCAAGAAACATTGTACTGGAAAGTAAACCTAAGTTACGGAAAACACTGGACGAAAATGCTACTAGCAACGCTGTGTCTGAAAGTGGAGTTCAAGGCCAACAAACTCCCGAATCTACTCAATAACACCCAGAAGCGAGCGGCTCAATCGATGTCGGATTGTAAAATATCTTGTCCATTGAATTAAAAAGAGGTAACTGTATATTAATAGTAGCCCACCCGCTAACCAGTGTTACAGTTGCTGTAGTCCATTTTTTTGGTATGTAATTTTCTATTTTCGTCTATATTAACAAAGTAGGTAAAATTATTTAAAAAATATTTTATCAAAATAAATCCTTCCTCAAAACATTTAGTAATATTCCTGTTAAATTTCTTTCACGGTTTATTAGATTATTTTACTGACACTGATGGCTTCAATAACCGTGTGTTGAATAAACTTAGTAAAAAAATAACTCGTAACATCAACGCAATTCCATAAACATAGAAGGTTTTATTCATGAGAAATATCTCGTTACTGTTATTTACTAGCCCACTTGCATAAATCTAAGAGTAAATTATGATCGAACGACCTTGAATGTCGATACGTTTATCTTCCTTTACCGTGCTTGTTCGTACGCTGCACTGAATCGGACAGGCTTGGGTTCATATATGCTTACGATGTTGATATAACATTTTTAGAAAATGTAAACCTCCACTCATTTGCTTTTGATTCTTGTTTCAGCCGATTCTGTGATACTTGTGTTCATGGTACAATTCAGAGCTTTTACTTACGTACAGAATTTTTTTTTTTACTTCTCTTATCAATGTAATTATGCCGAATAATGAAGTTCGTTTTTAACACCTGCTACATTACTTGAGATCATTTTCCATTTTAGTAGCCTCACTAATCGATTACTTACCTTTTACGACGCTTCTGTTAGATTTGTCTTATTCATACAAATTATATTGCTACCTAATTAAGTTTCAAACATACATAGAAATATCCATATATGAATTTCAAGTAATTTTATGTTCCAGAAACAAAATGTCATACGAACACCGTTGTAGCCTTGTAAATTCTTGCTACTTTTAGCGCCTAAAACAAAAGGTAATTTTCAGATTATTCGAAGACGGAGTTTTACTATGCCGATGAAAGAAAATATAGAATAAACTACAGCTATATTCATCGTTCAAATATAAGCAGTTTGTTGTCATTTCGTTAACTTATATAGTGACATTCATCATCCACAACTGAAGATATATTTTAATATCTCCATTAAAAATATCTCTCAAGGTTTAAGTGTGGATTTTTGTCGTAACCCATGTTGGTTAAATAAAAGATATAAAGTTCGATATTTATCTGTTTTTAAAATCGAAAAATGGTGGAAAATTCTATTTCCTTATACCACAAAAAAGATTCCATTTATAAAAAAAAATTACAAATAGAAAATTTTAAAAAAACCGCATTTTATTCTCCGGTAAGAATAATATTTTATTTTCAGATGAAAAGTATGCGTGGAATAAGACATTTATTGTCGTGAAATTTAATTATTTTGTAGGCGTCAAGAATTTTATCAGCTAGCCTTTGTTCTATTAAGAAATTTATAAGCCCCTTTATTTCGAAATAAATGAATGAAAATTTCCCAAGAACTCAATGGAATTGTTTCGCCAGAAGTTAAATGACAGTTCAACTCACCTCATCGGCAATGAGAGTAATAGAGCCTCTTCTGCTTGGTGGTTGAATTGGCAACAAATTACTTCCAGAACCTCTTCGACTGCCAGTGCCAGGAGGTTCAAGAGAATTTTTTCGGGCACCAGGTTCAGGAGTTGGTTCCTTTACAAGAGTGACCGGTGCTTTTCCAGTCTTTTTGTTTGGGTCCTCTTCGGTTGTAATGTCTGGAACGCCGGGTTTTTCTTTTTCTGGTGAGCCTTCTTCTTCCCCGGGTGCCGTCTTTCCAGGGACCTTTTTCTTCTTCTTGACAACCTTCTTCACCTCTGCAGTTTTCTTCTGCGGCTCCTCTTGTTCGAAAACAGGCTGCAAAAGACATACGTTCTTTTTAGAAACAGAATTCTTGAATAGCTTTGAAAATATAATTCCAAAAAAATACAATCTTGCTTTTTCCCGTCCATACTGTTTTCTGTGATAAATGTCTCTTTATTTTATTTCCACGCTAAATAAATTTAATTGAAGTATTAATGATACAACGCCATATTAAAAGTTTTTGGAGGTTCTTGCCATCCAGTGATTTAAATAATATTGGAAAATAGCAGTGAATAGAGTTCAATAAATTAACTACTGTTTAGCGAGCAATGTATTAGATTATGTTTCAATTTTAACAATGTCATTGTTTCAAAATCTAGCGAAAGCAATTATACACCAAAAAGATTAAATTAAAAAAATACATGCATTAATTAAAGCAATAGAAGAAGAAAAAACAGTACGTGAAAGTTTAGTTTTACGGGATATGGAGTAACAACTTTACAACTCATTTTAAGTATGTAAAGCGAATGGCTATCCATTTGAGAAGAGATTTTCGAATGAAGATTCAACCCCAGGGTCAACGAAGTACGTTTCAAAAGGAAAAGCGACAAGACGGAACGTTACACAGTTTTTGTTCTGGACATAAAAATGATTCTCGAATATATTACAGTAAGCAAATAGTTGAAGGTCGCAAACAAATATCTACATATCGTCGTGGGAATTTTTAGTTACGCTTAGAGGACTGTTTTGGAACATTTTATATCATGAATAATTATAAAAATTTATTCATTTATGCAAGATTACGAAGTACTCCCTCTATAATCCATACCTTCATCTTTCTATCCCTGCTATCAATCCGGCTTTTTAACTCAAACAGACAAACCTTATAGACTGTAAAGAATTTGCATGGGA
The DNA here is from genome assembly GCA_019974015.1 of Nephila pilipes. NCBI lineage: Eukaryota > Metazoa > Arthropoda > Arachnida > Araneae > Nephilidae > Nephila > Nephila pilipes. The sequence continues at coordinate 87,095 of BMAW01040834.1, forward strand.
AATTATTCGTTTAATTAAGATATGAGACTATTTTATTAAAGGAACTGGATATAGAAGTGTTTTGCGAGCCGGAGGTTGATGTAATCGCGAAGGATTATGTAATCATTTGGAGAGGGTATGATAAATTATACATACATACATATATATATATACACACACACACACACACACACACACACACATATATATATATATATATATATGTAGGATTTTCCAGCTAATTATTAAGCAATTAATTTTATTTTTTCAATCTACTGTAAAACCAGTTCCTCCGATACTCAATAGATGTCACCACTAATCAGAGTCATGTGATAAGCTCATGTAGCGCCACCTATCCCAGAACAAAACTGAGTGACACTCTTCTCTTCTCTCTCTTGCCGCCACTTTTTCCGCTTCTCTTCTCCTTCGCTACCCGCGTCGGAAGTAAACTTAAAACGCCCGAGCGTGTTCCAGTGCCCATCGCCAATATGGGTTAAATGAGGCAGCCATCTATCCGTCTCGGAAGAACTGTTTACTACCTGTATATATATCATAGTGTAAATACTTTTCACTCTTCATCATCTCTCCTAATAAACGAGTAAAACTACTGTAAGCTTCATCCTTGAATATCATCAACAACATTACATGGAATCCGAAATTACCCCCCTAGACAACCAGCCCATTGCGTAAGAGCAAACCGTCGTAGATTCGGGATGAACAATCTCCATCACCCCAATATCTACATATATATATAGCATGTTTTATGCACGTAATGTGTGGTGTATTTGTAAAATTTATGTGTTGATTCAAAAAATGAATGAATGGATATATCGATAATTGTTCCAAACCATATGAATACCGAACGATATGCTTCGACAAGAAAATTATTTTATATCTTCTACTTCAATGGAATAATTTAGGTTATCAATACAAAACAATGCACTTTTTGTGTTATTATTTTGTGTGCTCGACTCCTTTTTTGCATATTCTGAATTAAATTTATACAATAATGCATAACTTTTGTTTCTTAAATCCGTTATTTTTAGAGATTTTTCAGTTATCTGGCGTGTTTGGCAATCCAGCGGTGCTTTGGTCCCATATCTAACGGATTAAAGAGAGAGAACGGTACATTTAATTTTTTTATATCTTCGTCTCAATCTATGGGTATACATTATAATAATCAATCTCTAGCATTGAAGGTTAAAATATCTATGAATTGCTCTTCCTGAAATGCTAATCTAAATGCACGCTATTATGTCCATCGTGTTTTTCAATTTTCATTTTCTCATTGAATTTCTCTCAATAAATTGACTTTCTCTCTCTACTCATTCCATTGATGAATTTCGATTCTCATTTTCTAAATATATATTCTGTAGTATTTAATATCCTATAGTATTGTACAGCCTACAACGTTGTAGAATTGTGTATTCTGTAGTATTCTATTATATTACGTGTGTGTATCATAAATAAAATGCAACTGACCATTGGCTCCAACGGAGTAGCTTTGCGTTGTTCAATATCTTTAATTTCTGGCATCTTCATTCCTGGTTCTGAAATTAGCATTAAAATAGTAGTTGTAAGTCCTTGAATATAATGAGTCACTTACAATAAGTCTTTTAATTAAATTTATTCTAAACTGATGAAATGCACGGGCAAAACTTACCTTTCACAAAGAGTGTCGCTGAGATTTCCTCTTTGCCGAACTGGTTGGTCGCTTCGCACGTGTAAACACCACTGAAATCTGCCGTCACTCTTTGCATGAAAATGGACGCAACTTTCCCTTCGTAGGTGATTCTGTAATGTCTTGGCTCATCGATGATTTTCTTGTTTCTGTGAAATGAAAAATAAATGAATGAAAAATCTTTACATATACTTTTATGAACATTAAATTTTTCTGTATAAAAATACCATTAGTGCCAAATAAAATTTCTGAGCATGATATAAAGGCATTCAAACGTAATCTGAAATCAAAACCAAACACGTTATCCAGATTTCGGTTTTCAGCGAAACGGTACCGTGGGAATAATCAGATTTAATGGGAGACTTCTTTAGATATTAAAGAAAATTAATATTTCTATTTATATGATTTTTTCCCACTTTCCTTTTATTTTGTATGAACTAGAACTGCTTATTTTATAACCTTTCGAAGCTCTCAAAATGGGAAGTTTTACAAAAAAAAAAAAAAAAAAAAAAAAAAAACATTCATTTGAAGACAGTTAGAAATTTTGTTTAAATATCCAACAAACACATTTGGAATTTTCTCAAATTTCTAAAAAGATGAAAATAACATAAATTTTTACTTATTCTTGTTTTAAAATTTAGTTATCTCTATTTGTCATTACAAAATTCACTTATCAACATTTAAAAACGCAATGCAGAAGTTTAACGAAATTGGCGAGTAAAATATTTTTCTTGTTTTGGATAGAAGTATTAATATAACCGTAGTTATAACTAAGGGGACACAAGAGCTTCAAGAAGCCTAACACAAAGCGTTGGAAAAAAACGATTCTTGATATTTGTGTCCGTACAATGTTTAAATTCATATTTCTAAGACATTAAGTCTTATACATGCGGATGGAATATCGAAGTATTTTCCATCATCTGAATTTGAAACAAACAATAAGTAACAAACATAACACTTAACATAATGTTTGTTTCTTTGTTGGGAAATGTTGTTTGTGGTTCCAATCCAACGAGAGAGGATCGTAATGTGAACCAAGAAAGAACTTCCAAAATAGTTTAAGTATTGATTTGTTTAATTATATCATTAGTAATGCACATGCATTTTCCTCTTGGATTATGGAAAAGTTTATTTAGCCTTTTAAAAGTGGAATAGTAAAACTATCAGAAACGAAGTTAAACATAAAACAGAGTTTTAATGAAATGTACATAAGGAATTGGGTTCATAACTTAATAAAAAAAATTTGTGTGGTTTGGGAAAAAATAAAAAAAATGAATAAAAATACTTACTTGTACCAGGAGACTGTTGCTCTATCTTTGGATTCGATTTCGCAAGTAAATTCCACAGATTTGCCTATATCTGTTGTCTGAAACAGCAGAGAAAACTTATTAAATAAATCTTAAATTTAATATCTGCATTGTATAATGTATATATGAAAATATAAATGAGAGGTATTTAAAATGTTAACTGTTGTTCAAAAATTTGTGTTTAATGGAAGTAAAAAAATACTGATTTTTCCCTATTTATCTCTCTCTCTCTCTCTACACACACACACACACACACACACACACACACACACACACAAATATATATATATATATATATATATATATATATATATATAT
>BMAW01040834.1:131533-148513 GCA_019974015.1 Nephila pilipes
GAGTAATAGAGCCTCTTCTGCTTGGTGGTTGAATTGGCAACAAATTAGTTCCAGAACCTCTTCGACTGCCAGTGCCAGGAGGTTCAAGAGAATTTTTTCGGGCACCAGGTTCAGGAGTTGGTTCCTTTACAAGAGTGACCGGTGCTTTTCCAGTCTTTTTGTTTGGGTCCTCTTCGGTTGTAATGTCTGGAACGCCGGGTTTTTCTTTTTCTGGTGAACCTTCTTCTTCCCCGGGTGCCGTCTTTCCAGGGACCTTTTTCTTCTTCTTGACAACCTTCTTCACCTCTGCAGTTTTCTTCTGCGGCTCCTCTTGTTCGAAAACAGGCTGCAAAAGACACACGTTCTTTTTAGAAACAGAATTCTTGAATAGCTTTGAAAATATAATTCTAAAAAAATACAACCTTGCTTTTTCCCGTCCATACTGTTTTCTGTGATAAATGTCTCTTTATTTTATTTCCACGCAAAATAAATTTAATTGAAGTATTAATGATACAACGCCATATTAAAAGTTTTTGGAGGTTCTTGCCATCCATTGATTTAAATAATACTGGAAAATAGCAGTGAATAGAGTTCAATAAATTAACTACTGTTTAGCGAGCAATGTATTAGATTATTTTTCAATTTTAACAATGTCATTGTTTCAAAATCTAGCGAAAGCAATTATACACCAAAAAGATTAAATTAAAAAAATACATGCATTAATTAAAGCAATAGAAGAAAAAAAAAACAGTACATGAAAGTTTAGTTTTACGGGATATGGAGTAACAACTTTACAACTCATTTTAAGTACGTAAAGCGATTGGCTATCCATTTGAGAAGAGATTTTCGAATGAAGATTCAACCCCAGGGTCAACGAAGTACGTTTCAAAAGGAAAAGCGACAAGACGGAACGTTACACAGTTTTTGTTCTGGACATAAAAATTATTCTCAAATATATCACAGTAAGCAAATAGTTGAAGGTCGCAAACAAATATCAACATATCATCGTGGGAATTTTTAGTTATGCTTAGAGGACTGTTTTGGAACATTTTATATCATGAATAATTATAAAAATTTATTCATTTATGCAAGATTACGAAGTACTCCCTCTATAATCCATACCTTCATCTTTCTATCCCTGCTATCAATCTGGCTTTTTAACTCAAACAGACAAACCTTATAGACTGTAAAGAATTTGCATGGAAAATTATTCGTTTGACTAAGATATGGGACTATTTTATTAAAGGAACTGGATATAGAAGTGTTTTGCGAGCCGGAGGTTGATGTAATCGCGAAGGATTATGTAATCATTTGGAGAGGATGATATGATAATTTATACACGCATACACACACACACACACATATATATATATATATATATAGCATGTTTTATGTACGTAATGTGTGGTGTATTTGTAAAATTTATGTGTTGATTCAAAAAATGAATGAATGGATATATCGATAATTGTTCCAAACCATATGAATACCGAACGATATGCTTCGACAAGAAAATTATTTTATATCTTCTACTTCAATGGAATAATTTAGGCTATCAATACAAAACAATGCACTTTTTGTGTTATTATTTTGTGTGCTCGACTCCTTTTTTGCATATTCTGAATTAAATTTATACAATAATGCATAACTTTTGTTTCTTAAATCCGTTATTTTTAGAGATTTTTCAGTTATCTGGCGTGTTTGGCAATCCAGCGGTGCTTTGGTCCCATATCTAACGGATTAACGAGAGAGAACGGTACATTTAATTTTTATATATCTTCGTCTCGATCTATGGGTATACATTATAATAATCAATCTCGAGCATTGAAGGTTAAAATATCTATGAATTGCTCTTTCTAAAATGCTAATCTAAATGCACACTATTATGTCCATCGCGTTTTTCAATTTTCTTTTTCTCATTGATTTTCTCTGAATAAATTAACTTTCTCTCTCTACTCATTCCATCGATGAATTTCGATTCTCATTTACTAAATATATATTCTGTAGTATTTAATATCCTATAGTATTGTACAGCCTGCAGCGTTGTAGCATTGTGTATTCTGTAGTAATCTATTATATTACGTGTGAGTATCATAAATAAAATGCAACTGACCATTGGCTCCAACGGAGTAGCTTTGCGTTGTTCAATATCTTTAATTTCTGGCATCTTCATTCCTGGTTCTGAAATTAGCATTAAAATAGTAATTGTTAGTCACTGAATATAATGAGTCACTTACAATAAGTCTTTTATTTAAATTTAACTTGAATTGATGAAATGCACGGGTAAAAACTCACCTTTCACAAAGAGTGTCGCTGAGATTTCCTCTTTGCCAAACTGGTTGGTCGCCTCACATGTATAAACACCACTGAAATCTGCCGTCACCCTTTGCATGAAAATGGACGCCACTTTCCCTTCGTAGGTGATTCTGTAATGTCTTGGCTCATCGATGACTTTCTTGTTTCTGTGAAATGAAAAATAAATGGATGAAAAAAAATTTTACATATAAATTTTTTGGAACATTAAATTATTCTATATAAAAATACCTTTTGTGCCATATAAAATTTTTGAGCACGATATAAAGGCATTCAAACGAAGTCTGAAATCGTGACCAAACACGTTATTTAGATTTCGGTTTTCAGAGTATAGGTAACGTGGGAATAATCAGATTTAATGGGAAACTTCTTTTGATATTAAAGAAAATTAATGTTTCTGTATATATGATTTTTTTCCCACTTTCCTTTTATTTTGTGTGAACTAGAATTGCTTATTTTATAACCTTCCGAAGCTCTCAAAACTGGAAGTCTTACAAAAAAAACTTTCATTTGAAGACAGTTAGGAATTTTGTTTAAATGTTCAACAAACTCATTTAGAATTTTCTCAAATTTCTAAAAAGAATAAAAAGATGAAAATAACATAAAGTTTTACTTATTGTTGTTTAAAATTTTAGTTATCTCTAATTGCCATAATAAAATTCACTTATCAACATTTGAAAACGAAATGCAGAAGTTTAACGAAATTGGCGACTAAAATATTTTCCTTGTATTGGATAGAAGTATTAATATAACCGTAGTTATAACAGGGGACACAAGAGCTTCAAGAAGCCTAACACAAAGCGTTGGAAAAAAACGATTCTTGATATTTGTGTCCATACAATACCTTAGAAATATGTTTAAATATGTATTTCTAAGGCATTAAGTCTTATACATGCTGATGGAATATCGAAGCATTTTCCATCATCTGAATTTGAAACAAACAATAAGTCACAAACATAACACTTAACATAATGTTTGTTTATTTATTGCTAAATGTTGTTTATGGTTCCAATCCAACGAGAGAGGATCGTAATGTGAACTAAGAAAGAACCGCCAAAATAGTTTCAGAGTATTGATTTGTTTAATTATATTATTAGTGATGCACCATTTTTCTCTTGGATTATGGAAAAGTTTATTTAGCCTTTTAAAAGTGGAATAAACAACCAGAAACTAAGTTAAACATTAAACAGAGTTTTAATGGAATGTACATAAAGAATTGGGTTCACAACCCAATAAAAAAATTTGTGTGGTTTGTGAAAAAATAAAAAGAAATGAATAAAAATACTTACTTGTACCACGAGACTGTTGCTCTATCTTTGGATTCGATTTCGCAAGTGAATTCCACAGATTTGCCAATGTCTGTTGTCTGAAAAGCAGAGAAAACATATTAAGTAAAATTTAAGAGATCTACATTGTATAATGTATATATGAAAATATAAATGAGAGATATTTAAAATGTTAACTGTTGTTCAAAAATTTGTGTTGAATGGAAATAAAAAAATACTGATTTTTCCCTGATTATCTCTCTCCATACACACACACACACACACACACACACACACACATATATATATATATACATAAATGTGTGTGTGTTAAGTAGTAAGTAATAAAATTTACAATAAGTCGGTTACAAAATCTATTGAAAAAATGTAATCAAGATAACTGGAAAAGCACATTTATTTCTCTACATAATCACCATTTACTCGTACATTGATACATCTATCCCATTTTTGAGTTTTCAAATACCTGCTGCATAAAAGTCTGTTATCTCAGTCAATTATGTAATTCACTCTCATCGTCACCCAGTTTCAATTAAAGCGGGACAAACATAGGATAATAGCTTGGAATTAGGTTTGAATTATTACGCAGATGTTGAAGAAGTTGCTACCGAAATTCTTGAATTTTTTCCCAGGGGTAAATAGAGCTGTGTGAGGCCTGGAATTGTCATGATGGAACAGAACTCATCGAGTCAACAGCATACCGAATCTTTGACGGAATGTTACATTTTCACCGAATAAGAAGCTAATATTCTTTGAGGATCTTCAAACACTGTCAGCATAACCTTACCAAGCGATGACCCTTTTTTCAATTTGCGATATGAAGATGAATTTTCACCATCATTGAAGTCCACTTTGATTCGGGTAGATAATGATGAACCCGTGTTTCATCACCGGTAAATCACACCAACATCCCATTGATATATTTGGAAGCAATTTACAACTAATTTTTGAACATTCATATTGATTTATAACCCATATATATATATATATATATATATATATATATACATATATAACATTATAAATAAATTAATTTAATAATTTATATTCGGAAAAACGCTCATTTTATTTATTATATCGTTTTATTAGAATGGCATAACAGGTCAATTGAATAGTCCCCGGCTAACCGTAGTAAAACACATTTTTTTGGCAAAATTAGTTTTTTTTATTCAACATAATTCCCACCCTTTTTGTAGTACGATTTGTCCTTTGCTTCAAAATAGGCCTCAGTTTCGGCGATCACCTCTTCATTCGACGAAAATTTCTTCCCAGCGAGCATTCTTTTGAGATCTGAGAACAGGAAATAGTCGCTGGGGGCCAGACCTGGAGAATACGGTGGATGAGGAAGAAGCCCAATTCATGGATTTTTGCCATCGTTTTCACTGACTTGTGACACGGTGCATTGTCTTGGTGAAGTAGCACTTTCTTTTTCTTCAAATGCGGCCGTTTTTCGGCGATTTCGTCCTTCAAACGGTCCAATAACGCTATGTAATAGTCGCTGTTGATGGTCCTTCCTTTTTCAAGGTAGTCAATGAAAATTATTCCATGCGCATCCCAAAATACAGACGCCATAACCTTGCCAGCCGACTGTTGCTTTTCCCCACGCTTTGGAGCGGGTTCATCGTGTGCATTCCACTCGGATGACTGTCGATTGGACTTCGGAGTGAAATGATGGAGCCATGTTTCATCCATTGTCACTTATTAAGTATTTCTCAGCAATTTTTTTTATTTATGATTTTATAAAATGAAATTATTTTACACATTATTTTAGTTAAATTTCGTAATACTTACGATAGATTCGAAAGATTTTGTAAATTTTGGTGCAACCCCAGTTCGCTTCCTGTAAGAAAATGTAAAAATAATATTTTAATACAACGTCAAAATCAAATAAAACTCGTTATATCATTCTTATTTTATTTTAATTATTCTATTATAGCATTTATATTTCTGTTAAAAAGAGTACTAATAATTATATTCAATACCATGAAGTGATTGATGATCAGGAAGTATTGTTGTGTTATACGTGATTTAAAGAACTGAAACAGGAAGCTTACTTCTCTTCAACTGCCCTTATGGACATTTCCTGGATACTTTTTATGTCAAACAACTCAACTTCCTACTATGCAAAGTTCGTATATAAATTGAAGTGAAGTGAGAAGAAGAAGAAAAAAAAGAGAGTGGGTGGCGGAAAGATAAGGTGATGAAAAGATAACGATAAGGTTGTTTGTGTAATGCGCGCAAAAGTATTCTGGAGTGTAAAGAAGATTTAGTGAGATTAGAACAATCTTATTCCGGCAAGTGAATTATTTGATAGATTGTAGGAGTTGTTAGTACTCGAGGAATGGATATTAACTGTGGAGAGCATTTCCCTTATTTGAGGAGAAAAACATATTTTGGATATAATTGACTTCTTTAATTAAATTGTCTGTGCTTGAACAGAATTAATCTGTGCTTGAACTGATGACAAAACATTAAAAGCATTTCATTGCATTGAATTAATATCCAATGTTTTTATACAGGTTGGGATAAAAATGTATGATTGTGTTTTATAGTTTGGTTTTATTAACGTTGTATTAGAAACAACACGAGGGCTATTGACGATAGATCTCATGATTTTGTACCTCGGTCAACTGACGAGAATGACACATGAGCTGGCACCTCCCTTTCCAAACTTTTACATCACACAATCGGGAGGAATAAGAGCCTCGACAGATTTCAGATGCATCAGCCTTATCTGCACGGTGGGTCTTTTGTAATATCAAGGATTGAACCCCTGGCTGGACGAAAGCCGCCGGCCACTGGGCTACCGTGGCTACGATCGTGTTTAGTAAAAATGATTTTAAAATAAAGCAATGTGGGGTTAACAAGTTCCTTTTTAGCACTGAAATTCCATCTGTTTTAAAATCCTATGTACCATACATATTGTAGAATTTTGCCTTCTAAGATATTAACAGAGAATGTAAGAAAAGGTTTTGGTTAGAATTGCATCATTTGTTAAATAATAAGGTTACTGTCTTAATGATGATAATTATTCATCAGTGAATTTTGGTCAACGTTTCTTTCTATCTCTGAAAATAGAATAGATTCCGCCCCTAACCTTAAGATTTTACACCGAGCGAAAGCATAAACCTACTGGGGAAAATAGGGTATAAGATCAGAATTCAGCAAAAATAAACATAATAATGATTTTTTTTCATTTTTAATAGAAAAGAAATTGGAAATTACTGCAAGCAATTGGGAATTTAAATTCCATTCATTTCTAAAAGAGTATTAAATTTCATTTTCTAATGAAGATTCTTGAACCAAAAGTATTCTTCGTGAAAAGGAATTGGAATTTATTAAACTATTTGATATAATAAATGCATTAACATATTTTTATAATTTTATTTTATACATTAGATAATTCATTGATATTCAATGTAATAAATTAACAAATTGAAACTATAATTGCAAGTGATTATAAATTTCGCAGACAATGCAAATAATTTTTTCCATTAATGTTAAAAGAGTATTTACAACTAACATTCATAAATACTGTACAAAGAATGCAAGCGTCTTAGTAAAAATATATTTGTAGCATTCAAAGAAATTCATAAATTTTTGAATTCCTCCTTAAGTTCCAGTTATTAATATTATAGATGACACTATTGTGCAAAGAGCAATTAAACATTTTCAGAATAGAGGTGGTTTTTTTTTTATTTATTTATTTGTAAATGTTATTGAAAAAATACTGCCAAGTTAAACAAAAGGCGTCATTGGTACCCAGAATTAGTTAATTTCCTTTTTAATAGTTGGTAGTTCTGAAAAAAAAAAATGATTTTTAGTGAACATTTTTTCATTCGTAGCTTATTAACGGTAAAATGAAAAAGGTGTTTCCCGAGAGAAAGAAAATTATACGCTTGCGTATAGCTAAGTGTTCATATTTTTTATTATTTGTACAGTAAAAAATTATTACACACAATGTTGAAATCCTTAAACTTGCTGTTTATATATAAAATTATTTTCTCACTCAAATCTTCCCACTTCTGATTTAGAACGCTGTTATTTCAGTGTCGCCTGTAGGAGACATAGGGTCAATGGCTATCAAAATCACTTGATTTGAAACTAATTATCGCATATATTTAAGCTTCGAATGATATTCTTTCATTGCTAACTGAATTCACCAAATGTAGACATTTAAGGGATACAGGAAAGAATCTGTTTCTGTCAAGAAATGAAATGAAACAGATCTTAGTGACACTGTAATTGTATCTCATTTAGATTTTCCCAGAATTCGAAAGTATTGGGCAGAAAAAACTATAGAGCTCCCCTACTTGCAGAAACATTTCTTGGAAATCACGAGTTTTCAATAAGAAACAACTTAAAATTGATAAATAATTTAATAGTTTAAGATGAAGAGAGGGAAAAAAAAACGAATGATAAATTTTGGAAATTAGTACTCTTCTGCAAACTGTTCGGACAGGAATATTTTGTGATTCAAATTTTACATTATGCTCATTATGATAATTATTATGAATTACTCATTAAATTAAGATTAAAGAAAGTTTTTAAATTAACATGATGATGTTACTTTGTCCCAATGTCTCTCCAAGGAGACAATTTCTCAAAAATGAAAATAATTTTTTTAACATTTTTTCAGTACTTTTTCATGTATGCAGAACCGATTAATACCAATTATTCTAAAATTTATGGTTCAAAGTTGACCTTGGGTCTGAGGAGGTTAAAGCTTTAGATAGTTTCTTTCAGTATATGTATGAGGAAATTATTATTATTATTATTATTTTGTTTTTGTTTTCTTTGTAATTCAACTTACTTTAGAACTATTTTTCCCAACTCATCTTTTGGGGGTTCCGCTTCTGGAGGTGGCCTTCTGAAAGTTCTTTTAGCAGGTGTTTTAGCCTCTTCTTCTTTAGGAGCCTCCTTCTTCCCGAACAAACTTTTAGGAGCGTCTTTCTGCTCGGGTTCTTTTTTCTCAAACAAACTTTTCTTTTCTGGTTCTTTCTTTTCTGGTACTGCTTTGGTGTCTTCTGGTTTCTTAGGCTCTATCTTTGAAATACCTGTTTTAGATACTTCTTTCTGTTCAACGCTGGTGTCTTTTTTTGCAATACCAAATTTATCGGTCGTTTTTGTCTCAATTTCTTTCTTTTGAGCTTCCAGTTTGGAAGCCGTAACATCTTTTTTAGCAGCTTCAACTTTGGTTTCGGCCACTTTCTTAACAGCTTCTTCTTTCTTCTCGACAGTCTTCTGAGATATTTCTTTCTTTTCCTCTTTTGTATCCAGTTGTTTTCTCAATCCAACTGTTTCTTTCTGCTCTTCTTTCTTATCAAGAGTCTTCTTAGCCAATGTTTGCTCTTCTTTCTTTTCCAAAGTTTTCTTCAATGCTGTTTGATCTTCTTTTTTCTCTAAAGTTTTCTTTAATGCTGTTTGTTCTTCTTTCTTTTCCAGAGTTTTCTTCAGTGCAGTTTGCTCTTCTTTTTTCTCTAGAGTCTTCTTAGCCAGTGTCTGTTCTTCTTTCTTTTCCATGGTTTTCTTAACAGTCTCTTCTTTCTTCTCGAGTGTTTTTCTTATTTCTTGTTGTTCCTCTTTCTTCTCCATAGTTTTCTTAGCTACAGTCTTTTCTTCTTTCTTCTCTAAGGTTTTCTTCATTGTCTCTTTCTTTTCATCTTTTTTCTCTAATACTTTCTTTTCGTCTTTCTTTTGTAATTGCTTTTTCTGCTCCACTTCTTCTTCTTCTGACTCTTCTTCTTCTTCCGATTCTTCTTCTTTCTCATCTGCAACAATTAAATAAAATTTAATAAGTCTTCAAAGCAGAATTAGAAATTATGGCGTACATTAGAATCGAAAATATTGAAAATATCGTGAACGATTTCGGGAGAAATCTATACTTTGTTTTTCAAAGTAATGAATTTGTACATTTCTCGCATTTAAAAGGTAAAAAGAATCATCCGATAAATTAAAATGACATAATTTACCAATCTTCAGCATCCAATTGCAATCTGGCGAAATAAAGGTTTAAAATTCCATTTGTCTGGGATAATCCCATTGTTAAATATTTTGTTTTCAATATTAAGAGATAAATATACTTAAAACTGTCTGATGCGCATATTTGATATTAGAGGTATAAATTAAGGGATTGGTTTCCAGCTCTACCCGCCTCAATTTCTGAAATGTTTTCAGTCCGAACGCCATGCAAACGGTATGATTTAAGTCTTAAGTGACAATAAAGCAGAAAAAAAAAAAGGAATCAAAATATCCATTTAAAAGAAATGCGGAACCTAATGTTAGATTAATAACCTTATTTTTCACATTGTATTATTGCACTGACTGTGGCCTTATCTGATAAACAATTAATAAATTGCCTGTATCATCTGCTATTTAAAAATAGCAATTGGCGAGTAAAGGTGTAGATTTATTTTACGGTGAGGTTTACATCTGGAAAAGGAAACTAGAAATATTAGTTGTGAACTAAGCGAATAGTTGGAATTCTGAGAGAACTAGAATAATTTGGAGATGTGATAAGTCTTAAAGGTGCTAGTAATTGTTCGATGCCATAGTCGGCTCTTATTATCCTGTATTCTTGTTAAATTATATTTGTGATATTTAGTACAAATTGTGTATACAATCCATTGTTCTTGTTTATTTGCGTCACTGAATAAGTTCTGCACTCACCTTCCAAAGTGACCTTGATGGGCTGGGAGGCTATGATACCCTTCTCATTCTTAGCCTGCAGTTTGTAAAGACCTTTATCTGATTGTGCTGGCTTGTCGATCTCCAGCATGACGGCGTACTCGCCTTTCTCCACCTTGCGAATCTGGACTTTGTGTTTAGCGTCCTGCCTCACCATCGTGTTTTCCTTGAACCACACGCACTCCGGCTCGGCGTTGGACCGAACGTGGCATTCGATGACCACCTTCTCTTCTCTTTCACGTCGAAGCACCTTTGGTTTTTCCCTGATCACTGGTGCCACTGTAAGAGACATATATACACAAGTGTTATTATAGTTAAACAGTATAGAATCGGCGAATCCTCCAAATACCACATCATTATCTGTGAGGAATTCCAGAGGGGGAAACTGATCAGTTTCTGCATCAGTAAAATCGTATTAAATATATTTAACAAAAACTCAATTAATTAAAACAAAAGTGATTTCGAAACAATTGAGTAGGAGAGATGAGCTTGAAAATGTGTGATAATCTTTTCGAATTAGATATATTTGTTTTGTATTGCGTTCGTGTAAAACAATGAGAATAATATTTATTTTAAAAATTTCAGTAAGATTTTGTTGAACAGTTTTTACTTTTGGCATTATTTGGAGACAAAATATTAATTGATTTCATCTCCAAATCTATTTTCTTTTTATTTTCAGTAGTTTTTAAAAGTAAGACTTAATTTTTTGAGAACATAATTTCACGTTTTCTGCTACTAATGTTTTGCTACCACTTTTTTCTTTCATTCTTAGATTCATCGGTCGCTTAGCTAATCTATTTCGATTGATTAATATTTATTTCTTGGCGTGTTACTTTAAGTGGGCTTTATTTTGTTTGGCGAATGGAATATGTTTTTGAAACTGATATCGGAAAGGAGTGGCCCAGAAACTATATAGTCAAATGTTACGTAAAAGGCAAAAGTGTTAGAGTCAGGGAATTTCTAAAACGAAGAATATACCACCTCATCATAATTATTGAATTTAATTAAACATAATCGGAAGTAATATAATTATATTAAAAATTAAGATTTAATAGTTGGAATCTCAATAATTAAAATTAAAAATTACCTTTAAAGAATTTAAAATAATAATGTAACGTAGTTTGAATCTCAATATTTAACATTAAAAACTACCTTTAAAGAATTTAAAATTAATGTTATGAGACTTTAAGTGTTTTTTAAGTGTTAAATTTTAAGTGTCTTAGTTGCGTTCAACACACAGTGAAGAGTTGAGCAAAAACTGTGTTGAAGGGTTAAGCAAGACCTTAGAGGCGCTTGCCGCAATCAGGCTTAAATGAGAGGTCTTTTCACTTTCCTCAGTTTTGCTGGACTAATTGTTTATTATTATAAAGACTGAATGCGACAAAAAGATCAATGAATTCACTTTCTCGGTAAATAACTTCAATGCATCATTGGGAGAAACGGAGAAAAATAATTAACAATTATCAAACTAATATAAATATTTAACGAATTACAAGCTACGAAATTAAGACGTATACTAAAATATATTACAAATAATTTTTTATTACAAGTAATATATTTTGGTATTCGAGTATTAATCACAAATTGAAATTTTGCGTTTCCGATAATGATTTGAAAAATACTTACGTTCAATATTTAGAGTAAGATTTGCATTGCTTTCTCCAGCAACATTTTTGACGTTACATTTGTACAATCCCGCATCGGTTAATTCGGGACTCTGTTAAAAGAAATAACAAGAGCTTCATTTACTAAACACATTGCGCATATAACGTAACATTAAATTAGTTAAACCATATCATTGATTATCTGGAGCTATCGTTAGAAAGTCGCGATATAACTCTGCACTGAAGTACTGGTAATAGACTTTACACTTTTAAGCTACAATTAAATGATAGATACTTTTGATCAGGAGAAGGGGTTAAACCTTACCTCTAAGACTTTGATCTTTGACCCGTAACAGTTTTATTATAAAGATATAATAAAACTGTTAATACTAAAACAGTTAAAACTAAAACACAAATATAGCTCTCAGAGGTAATTTAAGAATTCCGCTATTAATCCGTATATTTTGTCAACCAATAACGAAGACTCTATTTTACAGTCATAATGGATATAGTGAGGAATGTTTAACTGTTAAATAGTTTTATTTTTTCACAAATTTGTTCCCAAATCCGGCGCTAATTATTGCACATTTTCTTCATTTTACATCTGTAAATCGGAAAATATCATTAAAATTAATATTTCTAATAATTTTTTATCATTTATAACAATCTTTCTTTGAATATAAAGCAATAATACTTTAACTTGAAGATGTCTTTGCTTCCCTACAAAGATGACTAACAAGGAAAGGGAATTAACAGTTTTGAATAAAATAAAAAATTAATTTCCAATTATTTTCCAGTACGATTACTATAGTTACATGTACTTACTTATTCTACATGATTTAATTGAAAATATAAATAGAAAAGATGTTGACAAAATAGTAAAAGAAATCAAATTGCCCGCACGCCGTATGAGGAAACTAAGAGATTTAAGAGATTTTTTGTTCATCCCGAAAATAAATTTTTTTAAAGAATAAGTTAGATGTAAAAAAAGAAAGAAAAGAAGCTAGCATTTCAATGACATCATTAATTTATTGCAAACTACTACGTGCTTTGACTACTAGACTTTTTATTTGGTCATCAAGTCTGAATTTCGTCAGTTACATAATTCTAACGTCATTTAACCAGAGGGCGCTGCTTGAGCATCAAGAGCTCAATGGCAAGCAAAACTCGCAATCTCAGATGCAGGCTAGATACCAAAATAATTCGAGATAAAAACCAACATTTTTAAAAACAACGTTTTTAAATGGTGGCAAAGTTTATTAAAGAAAATTATTGAAATATTACTTAAAACTGGTCGCAAATATCTAAATATTGCATTGTTAGGCAAGTAAGAACGGTTCCCAAAATTTCAGAGCTGTAGCTTGATGGGAAGTTGGTTAAATTAACGATCGAAAATTTGATGACACACACACCAAGTGAAATACATAATAATTTTTAACTTTAAAATTTACTTAAAAAGAGACATTTGTGAGCGTATTAAGAAATTCATAATACTCATAAAATCAAAACATGCATTTGAAAGTTTGTAAGCTATTCTATTAAAAAAAAATGGGAACCAGAATTCAGAAAAAATTATTGTGATAAGACATGGTGCCAAATATTGGAAACTTTCTTTCTTGCGAATGATTACTGACTGAAAGTCAGCAACCCTTACTATCTCCCCTTGTGAGTTTTACAATACCCATGTGGCGTATGTGGAAATCCCGGTGTTCCCAGAGGGGGAAAATTTTTTTCCTCAATCCTAAAAGCGCCGAGGGGAAGGAATACTTTGACTTATTAAAATTATTGAAATATTAGTTAAAACTTGTCACAAATGTCTAAATATTGCATTGTTAGGCGAGTAAGAACGATTCCCAAAATTTCAAAGCTCTAGCTTGATGGGAAGTTGGTTAAATTAACGATCGAAAATTTGATGACACACACACACATCAAGTGAAATTCAGAAAAACGTTGTAAAAATAGGTTGCTGAAGGCAGAAATAGCCTTACAATACATCTAACTTTTTCTGTTTGCTATATTTGAAGTAAATAAATTTCGCAGTGCCTTGGGAAAAATTCTTTTTTTGTTTCAATTTCTTTTATTTTATGCACAAATAATTTGCAATACCATCTTTTTCACGATGTATTTAATCACCATTAATGTTATATTACCATCTAAAAATATCTGTATTATGTTCGATTTCAATTGTATCAATACTTCCCTCAATATACAAAGATTGTTTGAATACTGATACATAGTGTGAATATTTTGGCTTCTGTTCGAAAATTCAGTCTGTTAAAATGACAAAGAACTTTTGAGGTTCAAAATTCTGAAATAAAACTTACTTTGAGTTCTAATCTAATTGTATATACATCTTTTTCTTGTTTTACTGTCTGGACTATTCTGTTGGTTTCTTTAATGATAACATTGTCCAGGAACCATGTGATTGTAGGCTTTGGATTCGCCTTCACTTTGCATTCCATGATAATCCTTTTTCCCTCATCTTCTGAGATTATTTTTGGTTTCTCTACGAAAGTAGGGGCATCTCCTTCGATTCTATCCCCTGAAATTTGAAAAAAAATTCAGAAGGATTAATTTTTTAGCCTATTTTGGTCGAAATAAATCTTTTATAGATTGTTCCTTAATTTCTGAAAAACCTATGTGCTTCATATTTTATGTCGCTATTCTATATAATTTACAATTTATTACAATAAATGTTCAAATTATAAGAACTTTTTAAATAAATTTTTGAAATATTTTTAATTGAAATTTTATTTTAAATTTAAAAAAAATCCTTAATATTTCTTTTTAGTTTTACTCGTATATTTCTCATTATTTATAGCATATGAACAATTTTTTAGACAATTCAATTTCAAGAGGATATTAAATCTATTGTTGCTTTTCAACAATATATAAATTTATTAAATGGGTTACAAATTTTAATTCAATGCAATATTTAGGAAATATATGATATTCAGTAGATTCTTCTAAAGTATTTCCATTATTGATTAGTTTATTTTTGCATTTTTTTTCTTCTAATATTACATTATCAAAAACTATGGTTATTTCTTAAAAATAAGTGTAAACATCAATAACTAAATTAAAAGTACTTTTCCAAATACCTTTATAAATTATCTTTCCATAATTTATTCAAAAATAGTACTTTTGCTGAATTCGCATGTAAGCAGTTCCTTAAGTAACAACTACAGAAATTCACAAATATTAACTTCAAAATGAAAATAACAAGTAATTTACCTTCAATATTTAGATTCAGGTTAGCATTGATTTCACCTTCGTCATTCTTTATGTTACATTTGTAAATTCCACCATCTTTTGATGAAGGGTCCTACAAATCACAAAGACGGTCTTTTAGATATATATATATACATTGATGAAATTTCAAACTAAATCTTCATATGCAACAACCCAAAATGTAAAAAGTCTCCATCATAGAAAATTTTTACTAACAATTTAACACTAGATTTTTTTATACAGTAATTAAATATTTGTCCTTGAATTTTCATATCTTCAAAAAAATTTAAATAAAATTAATTCTGATATTACGAATTTGTAACATGACTTACAAATATAAAAACAGTTAGACGAACTCCTAATAATCTGATCAAAAATATTCTTGATTTAATGTTTCAAGTGTCACATACAATTAGAAATATAATCATACAATTTTTTTTAAATAACATTTCCTTTCGTCCATCTCTGAGGTCAGTTGAATGCCTCCAGGCGTTCTGTAGGGTGGCACTTAGCGGACTTACGAGTTCAATCTGCTGATTTCTAGAATAACGACTTTCGAAAGATGCCGGGATAAATGTATCTATCTGGATGGTGACTACGAAGAAAAGTCTTAAAAACAAATAAAAATTAAGTTTTTCGACTATTTTTAGTAATAATTAAGACTTTGAAATACTCCAGGATAATAATTAAAATTTAAGATATTGCTGGTTACTTCGATCCACGGCCTCTCTAAACCAATCAATTTATCATTAATAGCTATAATTTGCAGCATTATAACCGTAAGGACAACTTAAAAAGTAGAATAAATTGTATCCAGATATCTTGGTTATGTCTAAGTAATAATTAAAACTTTACGATAACCCATAGTCAAAGGTCGTAAATAAATTTCGTAGACTTGAAAAATTCATCTTGTTACGAATCCTAGATGACGCTTCCCTACAACATTTCTCTTACAAAGGAAAAGAAACATTATTCAGATTTCATCAGTCAGCCGAGGAAAGTTTGAGCAATCACCCCTTAACTAGGGTGACGAATTTGGTGGCTGATTTGGTGACTTGGCAAGAAACAGAGACTTTGACGACAAAAAAGATGTTTCTTGAAAATGCTAGAATCAAGTCGATATCTCGACTGGGAGGAAGATTACGAACTTTTCTTAAATTTTCCGTGTGGCGTCACATCTGGCTGGAGTGACTATAAAAGGGAGGGATCCGAAGCCGGAGGGATCGATCGAATAATCGATTGGAAGCGGTCAGCATTAGCTGAGCAGATCTGTCGAGGAATTGTCGGTAACTTGGCAGAGTGACTAGTAGACTGGTGAGCTGAACGTTACTGATGCAACTGTGACTATATTTACTAGTGATATTTTTTTCCTGTATCTCTATCGTTAATCTACACAAGTGTTGTTGTTCCTGCATCTGCATCATTTATCTATCAAAATTCCATGTTTCTGTTTGTTCTGTTACGAAACAACCTATGCCACCTGTGTCCATTCTTATCCTGAATATTTTTGAATAAAAAAGTCATTTGCGATTATTCGCCGTATTGGACTAATTTCACTCGAATACACACACGAGATCGAGATAGAATTTTCGTAACAATGTTATACATCTTGCAAAACGTCTCATGTATTCTGTACCGCACGGAACAATTAAACTAATTCGAGTTGTACATCGTTTGATCAGCTAAAAAGATATTAGTGCCATTTATACGGTTTTGTCTTGTGTTAATTATTTTATGTCGACTTTTAAGAAATGAAGTATATATATAAGCTGTATACAAGTACTTACTCTAATTTCAAGGGCAACTTTGTACTCATTGCCCCTAAGCTCCACCACGGAGCTCTTGAAGCGAATTGTTTCCTGTACAGCTTTGGTTCCCTGGTACCA
>BMAW01040843.1:0-80430 GCA_019974015.1 Nephila pilipes
TAAATTTTTAAGTGTCTAAAAATTACCAAAAAATTCAAACGTAGTACTTAAAGTTACAAATATGAATGATGTGGCTAGAATTGTAGTGGTATATTAAATGGCATTGCAAGTAATTTTAATGTTAATGAAATACTAGTGCTTGAATCTCCTCAAATAAATAAAAGAAATTTCGCATATTTAATCAGACCTTTTTCATTGTATAAAGAAAATCAAAAAAATTAACTATGCATAAAGAACTAATGTATACATAAATTTGTTTTTAATTATGAACTGCGATTCAGAAGTGTAGCATTTGTGCAATTAGTTATATATCTATATCGTTAATCTGCAAAAATGACAATTGTTATAGAAAAGGCTGTTTTCATTAATCGAAATGCAGATTAAAAGAGGAAACATCGTTTTTTCGAGAGTATGTTATTTTGGAAAATTACTCTTAATCTAAAGAATACTTTTTTTTTAAATTTGAAATGATCCATTTTTAAATCTAACAATTTTTATTAATTTTAAATTAAATTAACCATTTTTTTTTGAAACCATAGAAATATATTTAACAAATCTATAAAGCTAAGAGTGTATACCTTTCGTAAAAAGCAAATAATGCTCAAAAGTTAATTGTTATTATTATATCATATATAACTACGATAGATAAAAACATCTATTTAATTTCAGCAAACTAGTTTTGTCAAAACTTTATTATACAATGTCTATCTAAAAATGTGTCCGTTTGTAAAGTACCAGAAAATGGTTCCTTTTTAATATATTTAATAATATTTATCGTACAAAATAATTTCAATTTTTATTTAACATCTGGTGTCAGCAAGAGAAAAATTTATAAATAATATGTTTGAAAAACGTATTTTTATTGGAGTTACTGTTTGGTAGAATTTACTTTAAAACGGTTTGCTGGGAAAGGAAAAGGTTTGTAGATTGGGATAAGTTTATCTGGAATGTGTGTGACAGAATTTCCCCGCTTTTATTTCCAATTTTCTAACTAGTAGCCAGCCAGCGGGAGTTCTGCTACGAACATGATTCATAATGAAGTGCCTAGAGTAGAACCATTACTGTGAATTTTAACAGCTTTTTTCTCATATCTTAAAGCGCTCGAATGAACCAAATTTTTTTTTTTGCAAATTTGTTTCAACGAACATACTATACTTTATTTATAATTAATAAAAAATAATTGATTAAAGTAAATTATTTAAAGAAATAAATTTTGCGATAAGTGATTGCCGAATCTGTTGCAAAACTGTAAAAATGTTACAAATATATACAATGCAGGGGATTTAGGGAACCTTATAACCACTAAAAAATGCCTCCTCGAAAATTCGAGCTCATTACGAGCAATTGTCAGAGTTTGATAGATGACGTATCATTGGAATGAAAGAGTCAGGTTGGACAAATCGAAGAATCATTCGACATATGTGTCGAAGCGATGCTTCGATTAGAAGATGGTGGCAAGAATGAGGAGGCAATGGTAGATTTCAGCGTCATGATGGTACACTCATTACCATAAGAATTTGCGCACCAAGATGTAAGAGTGGGATAGTCACGAAACTTGGCAAGGAGGTACATGCTAGGTAGATATGTAAGTGATTAAAAATGCTTCGTGATTGCACTTTCTGTATTGCCACCAAAGAGTGCTAAGCTTCGTTCTCCTTGGATTATAAAACACGTTAGCAGAGCTTTTTTTCATAAATTTAATCAGTTTCAGAGAGACACTTTGTAACTAATGATGCCATTACGCAGCTATCGGAGTGTGTAGGAGCAGCTGTCACAGTTCGAAAGGGTAAGACTCATTGGAATGATGTAAACCGGGTGGTCAGCTCAGGGGCTGCGAGTAGTTCACCACTGAGGCCATTCTGACTTTACTGTGACTTGGGGTTGGGACCAGTAGACAAGATAGTGATCCGTTACACTAACACCAGTCTCAGGACGACCTCGACAAACAAGTAGTCGAATATATCGTCACATAATACGACACGCGCGCATAGATCCAAGTGTCTCATTATGCACCATCCATACACAGGCATCACCTTTTCTCAATGATTCTGTGTCAGTTCGTACCGTCATAAGGCACCTGACTGAAGGACAGTTGCTATCACGGCGCCCATTACGTATATTAGTATTGACACCCACTCACCGTAATTCCGTTAGGGGTGGTGTCGCGTTCGAATGAATTGGACTGCAACCAAAATGAATCAGGTCGTTTTTAGCTACGAATCCAGATTCAGATCCAGATATCTTCACATGTAAATAATTTTCTTTTTAGAAAAACCATTCCTTACTGTACCAGAACAGTGTCAAAATAATCAATTCCTTAGTTCATCTCTTACCTGTCTGACTGTAAATCGAATTTTCGATGCTTTTCCTTATTCATGGAAAACTGAGTATTTAGCTCTATTTATTTTTATTAAAATTTATAAAAGGAAAAAAAAAAAAAAAAGATTGATATTTCCTGATATAATTTAAAAGTACTTCACGAGATCTACTGCTATTTGTTCCGGTAAACTGTATAACAATGCAAGCTATTATAGAGTTAATCTAAATAGTATTGTCTAATTCTCCTGTGATACATTAAAGAAACACTCACGCAATAAATAATGTTTTTCAACGTACGAAGAAAATAAAACAATTATTATTGTGTAAAGAACTGAAATATATTTAAATTAATTTAAATCTACAATAAAGAAATAGAGGGACCAAAATTTATGTAGCCTCCATTGACAGAAAACTTCATAACCACTCAAAATTGTAAGATGTATTAAATAAAGATTGCGTCAAACGGTATATAAAGTAATTTAAATTTCGAATTACAATTTTATTCTAGAATGTGTCTTCATCTCCTGGAGGACGCTATATTTATAAATGAATGTAAGTCGAAATAGCCGTTTTTGCCTTTTGAAATGAACCGTATTTTCCTCTTCTTAGCAGAGGGTGTTGCAGAAAAAATCAGTTGAAGCTCAAAGTCCTCCCCAAAAGGGAGAAGCCAGATCATGTGTCGTCACTTGACCGAGGTATAAAATAACGAGGTCCTTCGCCAATAGCGTACATGTTGCTTCTAGTGCGACGTTAATAAAACCAAACCAAACCCTACTTAATCCAGTTTAATTCTTCTGCCTTTCAAATACAAGGCGTGTAATTGTTAGAACTGTATTACGAGGAACGGTGATTGGAATTTTTAGAACTATTGGCGACATGTTTAAAAACTATGTGTTATATTAGCCAATTGAGTGCAATGCAAATACGAGAATCTCACCCGTGAAATCAACAATTAGATTTTCTAACGGTTTATTCAGGCAACATGCTTATAAGAATTTATAACCTGTAGTCTGGAAAAGTGACATTTGTTAAAATAAAGTGCAATTTGATTGCTACGGTTAAAATTATAATAGAATGAGGCAAAATTGTTACATCGTCAGAAGTTTTAAAAAAAATTGAATTTGAAATGGGTTCTGAGTTAAATATAAAATTCATTTTACATTTCGAAACGAATTGACGACATTCTTCATCATACCTGAGAGAAGACTTTCACGGATCTATGCAGCTTAGAGAGTATATTATTTCAAAATAAGCAAATGATGAATAAAATTTATTTACTACTACTATACCATGGATTATTGGTATATATGAACACAACGAATAAGAAATTCATTTGGTATATCTAATTTTTGACAAACCTCGATATTATAATGCAAATCGAAATAAATCATTCCGTATTTGAATTGTAAGAAAGTAATTTTTTTTCATGACTTAAAAATGTTTTATGTCCAAAATAATTTTCTGACTTCGCTTATCTAATCTTGTCAGTGTGACAGTAATTCGTAAATAAAATATTTGAAAAAAATCAAGCATTTTCCTGCGTCAAAAGTATGGCTGTAATGCATAATGGTCTCATTCGTGGGATTTCCATAAATTTGAATTGTACTGAATTAAAATTAAATTATTTCAACATAAAACTAACTACAAAATTAGATTTAGCTTTCTCTAATAGTTTGAATTCGTTATTTTTTATTTTTAGAATTTATCAATGATTGGTATTTATTATCTTTCATTGAATTAAAAATTTATTCGGTGGCAATTATTGGTTTTATCTCTTCCGAATAGTAATATTTAGAGTACTTAAATAACTTCTTTTCTATTGCTTTCAAACAAATTTCTTAGACAATTGCTTATATCTTGGGAATCAATTACCAAAGTGTCTTTAAAATAAATTGTTGAAGGGGTAAATGATGTTTTTAAAATGTTACCAACTATATAATATATTTGTCAGTATTCAAATTACAATTATGCTAACAGAAATTTTTAATTTTAAGAGTCTGTGTTACAGATCATATGCAGCGCACCCTTTTAAAGATAAGAATGCAAACATTGTCATTTTGCTTTTCAAATGCAATTGAAAAGTCTGGAACTTTTAAAATTTTTTGTTTCCAATTAACTGCAGAGTAATAATAAATTTAAAATGGCGTATTTGTTTCCAAATGTTAAGATTCTTTTCTCTAGGAATACTAGCCTTAAATGTACCATATTTCTCAGAAACGATTCAATTTCTAATACAAAGCTGAATGCTTAGTTACATTGTAAGTATAATTTTTTTTTCCTTTTCTAAAATATTCTATTTTACAACAAAAAGTGAAACATTTTACCTCTTTAATAACTACAAAACTTATAAATTATCTAAATGTCTGAAGACTTTCCAAACATTCAATTAAATATTTAAAGCTAGAAATTCGTGTGTGACTGTTTTTTGTAGTAGCTCAGTAAATAACATTGCGCGCAGTCATTATTTTGAACCGAATTGATATGTTTAAATCTCTTGTGATACACAAAATAAAATGTACACACTAAATGAGAATTTTTTATCGAAAGAGAGAAATTAAAATATTACGAATGTATCGAGAACTTAAATTTGGTTTTAAGAAATGATTATAACTAGTTATTTGAAATTTCATAATTCTTTTTTGAGCAGGAAACAGGAAAGTTAAATACACACACACACACACACACACACACACACACACATATAAGCCACACACACACTATATATATATATATATATATATAAGCAAACGTTTTTTTCTGTTCTGTCCATATAATTTTATGCGCACAAGTATCACTCTCGAAGTACCTTTCAGTTGATTAAAGTTAAATAGTTAAATAGAATAATCGAATGGAAGAAAAGTTGCTTAATATTTCATGTACAATTCTTAAATATGCTTGTGTTAATATATCTATAGCCTCTATTAGCAGTTTTTATTTTTGGCATTCTTTAAATATGCACTTTTTAATAGAGTGGTTTGTTTACTTAAATATTATTCAAAAGATATTATTTTTCTTGGTGCAGAACTCCTTCGGACTGATTAAATACATCACTTTACATATTACGGTAGAATATTCTAGACACTTTTTTTGGAAAATTAAAGAAATTCATTTTTGTATATAGAAGAGAAAAATTGAACCCCGTGTACGGGAAGAACAATTTTTGGAACAAATTTTGGTTTTGAACCCTCCATCTTTAATTCCGAAGTAGAAAGAAACTAAGACTGTGATAATATTTTTAGTAATTTTTTAAAACAAAAAGTCAAATTACATTGACTTTCCTTGTTAGAAAATACACTTAACCACTCTTTTTTGAAAGAATTTACTGATATGTTTAATGAAACACACTGCATGTTAAGAATTATTTGTATCTGTATCGTTACTCTATTATAGAGTCGAAAGTATTTCTATTATCCAGAAAACACTGGATACATAAATGAAGATTAAGAAGCAATATCATTCGTGTGAAGAGATAAAAATAATTAATATTTTATAGATTTTTCCTGTTTTTAGATATTTAGCTTTAGATAAGTAAATTTTTAATTAGTTATACTTTTCTTATATGAATTCTGAACATGTTAACTTCTTCGTAACGTGATCCTAGGACCAGAAAAATATTTCTTCTGTTACTAATTCACGCATTTGAATAGTTAAAAAATAACATTTTGTTAATAACACATTTACCAAAAGTTATTTTATGCATATATTTGATTTTGTTTTATTCTAATTTGCCTATCAAAGTACAGATTTCTGGATTCTTACACGATATTTATTATGAGATATAATGAACTTAGTAATTTATAAGCTTTTAATTAAATCTCTGCTAATAATATTTTTAATTATTTTCCAATTTATTAAGCAGAAGATTGTTATTTATTAAAGGTAATTCAAATTTTCCTACATTTATCTATGTGAAATGTATTTTAAAATGCATTTTTGTAGATTTGTAATGTTAATTTTCGCACATTTGAAAGATTTTCAAACACATAAAAAAAAACATTTACCTTGCATTAACAGAAGAATTTTTTTTATTAACTTTTACAATGATTTCTGCGATTGATATAAAGAGAAATTAAAATAATGTTCTGAAATGTCGCTTTAGAAAGAAAACAAGACAATGGGGCTTCTTGTCAATTCAAATGTATTGACACTAAGAGAATTAAAATATACATTTTATTTTATCCTGAATACATTTTGCCAGTCATTATAATAAGAATATATTAATGTATATAGATTACAAGTATGACCTCGAATAGAATTTTGATGTTCTGTTTTTAGTAAATTTGTAACGTTGGGCTATTCGCTGTTTTCTCTTCACTAACCTTGGGAACTTTTAATTAAGATTGTTTGCATTTGCTTAACAACCTTTGCCTAACCCAAAATGAAACGTGAATATGTAAAACGAAAGCAGGTAGAAATGAAGTGAAGCAAGAGAGTTAGGAAATATATAAACTCAGATTGAGAGTCGCAATAGAGAGGTTGAGTGATTCTAGCGTTCAGCAATCAGTGTTAGTGAGTCGGAGTTGAAGCCGGAGCCAGGAATTGTTACAAGTTATCGGCTGGTTAATGTATGTTAGAAGTCAAGATAGCCTCAGTGCGATCTTAGTGGTAAGAGTCAGTTAGATTATTACTGGTAAATCCAGTTAATATAGTTTAGGCCTTGTCCGGGAGAGCGTTTATAATTGCCGTTATATTAGAAATCAACCAATAAATACTGTGTGTATTGGTCTAACGTCTCCTTGATTGACGTACTGACTTTTAGTGTTAATGCATTAAGTTTAGCTATGTCTCAAGAGGTGAACAGGCATAGTTTGTCGTCACAAATTTAGTCGGAAACTTCAGTTAGTGTTATGCAATTAAGTAACGACTGCAATTATATATATATGTGTTAAATTGAAGTTCTTAAGAAAAGTATATTTAAGAAAGAAAAAAAATTCTTGTAGAAATAATGCATATTTGCTGAATATTAAAGTTTAACAAAATTAACACTCTTAAAAAAGTTTTAGTGATCGTAATTTGGAGCCCTTTTCAAATGGGAAATAAAGAATTCTTATTAAACAAGTATTAGCTTTTGTGCTCAGAATCCGACAAATGCCTTTCCGTTTATAACATTAGTACGTTTTTAAAGGTGGTTAGATTATTACAGGGCTATTTTATCCAGAGTAGCTATTATCATGTATTTCAAATAATCATATTTTCTAGTATAAGATATTTCTATAAACTTAGGAACATTGAAAATATCGCACCAAGAAGGGAGCTTCGAATTGAAATGAAATTTAATACACATAATAATACATATAAGGGATTCATAAGAGATAAATAATGATACAGATAAGAGATTCATAAGAGATATAAATAATGATACATATAAGAGATTCAAAAGAGATATAAATAATGATACAGATAAGAGATTCAAAAGAGATATAAATAAAGATACAGATAAGAGATTCAAAAGAGATATAAATAACGATACAGATAAGCAGTATAAATATAATTGTAAACAAGATTTGTAAACATATTTTCACGCTGAAATTTTCTTCATTTTTTTCTCTGTTTTTTTCGATTTTTTAATTGAGTTTTTCAAGTTTACACTAATAAAATATAGATTTCACATTCCACTCGAATTTACAATATAATTTTTAAGTGAAAACAAAGTATTGCTCTTGGACCAAGTAAATTTTCTTTCACGAACTGTTGCTAGAGTGTGGATCATATAAAATTACATTTTCATATGTCGAAGGAATTTGGGGGGGGGGAGTACCTAAAATTGAATAGTACGACCAGTACAGATTGAAGAGTTTTAATCAGTGTTCATCCAGCTATTCTGTTTTACGTAAGACTATCCAATACACTATGGGGTTTATAATATATGTCATTAATATTGTTGAGTAAAATACAGTTAAGAGCACGAAATGAAATACAAAACTTTCTGTGCGAGACAGCTCTAAATTGGGTTATAAATCAAAACCTTGAAAATCCTGAAAACCTTGAACATTTTGGATCCTCCTAGTTGAAAGCTACGTAATAGGCACCAAAATGAGGCCCTCCAGGAAAATTAACTATAAATATGAAGGAGCCTGTGTTGGAGAAAATCGTGGTGAGAGGAGAAGAATAATTAACAAAGACAATGTCGCGTGTGCGCAGAGAAATAATTTTTCAATCAGATGTGTTGCATATTCATATGTAAGATCTACTGTGCACTCCTCTACAGGGATATATGTTTCACAAGACAATACATCAAAACGAAACTATCATTTGTCGGTTAACAATACATGAAAACGAATCTATCATTTGTCGGTTAACAATACATGAAAACGAAACTATCATTTGTCGGTTAACAATACATGAAAACGAAACTATCATTTGTCGGTTATAACATTCAAATAAATTTCTAAATGGTAGTTTGAAAAATAATTTGTGCTTTTTTTTTTTCTTTCTTTCTTTTTCAATTCTATTTTTTTCCATTTTGATTACGATTGTAAACTTACATCAAAACTTTTCCTATTTAATAAAATATAATATTTTAAAACAATATTAAAAGGAACAGTTGTAGGTAAGAATTTTGAAAATTATTTTTTAAAGTTATCATTATTTTCTCTCTTTATTTTGAAAAATTATTGGCACTAATATTATTTTTGCACAGCGAATGATTGTAATTGTTTTATTAAAGTTCCACTGCGAAGCAACAGCTAATAGCGACAGAGGTCCTAATTTTGAACCACGTCAAGTGATGACCACATAAATCTGCGACCATGACTCTGCAGCGTGTATGGAAACCCAACTTACGTTGTCTTCAAATAAACTTAAAACACGCAAGATTTTCAAACATGGCAAAGATATATTTACCGGAGAGAAAGATGAAATTGCTATTGGTATGTGACCATTAAGGGATGATAGAAGTAGTTATAATACTTAAGTGAGAACTAATGGAAAACAAAAGGTATGCAACAAAGTAAAATTACAATTTAAAACGATACGGCTTCAATGTATGAAGTAAATAGCAGCAATATTATTGTCACAATAAATATGAAATTACTTTTATTTCCATTTAAGAGTGTTGTTAAATGTGATTTGTTGGACAATGTCATAGACTTCCCAATTTTGAAAAATAACTATGTGGATCGGATATCTGTTTTTATTTTGAAGTAATGTGTTAATTGTAAAATGTAGAACTTACCACGAACTATTAGGAGTGAATTCTCATTATAACTGTAAACGCTAGGTATATATATGATTAAAAATTATGTATATTAATTATTATTTCCACAAGTGTGGCAATCATTTTCTCATGTATCCTATACTTTTATAACCTATTTTAAAGCTTTGTTAAGACCTCCGCTTACCAATCATTTTGAATACGTGAGAGTAATGTCAATCTCATTGGATTTCTTTTTCACTCAAACGTAAACTATTATATATATTTAACTGCGAACTATAGTAAGTCTGGAAAATGGAAATATAACAGATGTTTCTGCGGAATTATATTTTCTCTTGATTTTTCGAAACATTTTCAAATGCCAGGAAATTTACCGAAAAGTATTAAATACACGTAAAATATTTTTTTTAAAAATAAAAGAAACATTTAATACCTCAAGAACCTACGTTATTTGTTTTATTATTTATTTATTTGTTTTTGGAAGCAAGGTTTGAGGAGAGAATTAGACATTTCATAGGAATAACATTCCTTTCATGAAACCCAAATTGACTAGTAGCCGTAATCTTTATGATTATGTTTAAGTGTTTGTCATCTTAAAGATTTTAAATTATTTTGTGAGTGACATTTTTTTGTACCAAAGAAACAACATTTATGTTCTTATACATATTACACACTATAAGTTAACCATTTTTATTAATTTTAAAGTACATAAAATACATCAACGTTTACCGTAGGAAGAAACTTAATTTTTTGATGATCTATATTAAATTTTTGTGCAATGATGATATTAAATTACATTCAATTCCACAACTATAAATACTTCTTTTCTTTACTCTATACTTCTTTCATTATTTTTTAAGAATTCAACTCTTGTATTTTGACCAAAGCCCATGTATGCCATGCATTTAATTTTCAGCAGATATTTAGTCTCCAATTTCTGATGTTGTAATTGCTAATTAACATCGTATTGGGAAGCAGCACGAGGGGAATTGGTGTAATTTTCATCCACGGCAAGTGACGTGGATGATACCAGAGCTCGTATCGTTCCTTCCAATTCTTTCCACATGCCAATGAGAGGACTTATAAACCGTACCAGATTTAGTGTACATTAGTCTC
This sequence comes from Nephila pilipes, assembly GCA_019974015.1. Taxonomy (NCBI): domain Eukaryota; kingdom Metazoa; phylum Arthropoda; class Arachnida; order Araneae; family Nephilidae; genus Nephila; species Nephila pilipes. The sequence goes on from BMAW01040843.1 coordinate 10,589, forward strand.
TTTACAGAACGGGCCTTCAGTTGCATCAGGTCTCGAATCGCCGAACACAATGCCTTCCGCAACCATGGCTACTTGGTTACCGTGGCCATTCTATATTCCGAAATTAAATACAGTTATGAAAGAATATTAAGAGACTTCCCCTTTCATATCATGTTGTATGAAACAATGCTTTCTTATTTTAATATTCCTTGTTTAGTTAGCCTCCACTTTAGATATATCATGCGAAATAACAGCGACTGGATTGTTAAAATGGTTATAGACCTCTAGATATTTTCAGGTGCTAGTTGTAAAATAAAGGTGGAATTTTTTTTATATGTCCACTTCACCTGTTTGGTATTGTATCAGACGTTTATTGTTCGAAATGCTGCAATTAGGGAGAGAACCATTGTCTACTATGTACAATGTCACATTGAACAGAAGTATACTTGCAGTTGTAATCAAGAAGGATGCACGATGTAAGATCTGTGACAGTAGTAAGAATTTTCAAGTTTTGAAAAATGTTAAATTGGCTATCGCTTTCAATTTAAAGTTATGTGCGTTTGTTCAGATCATCTAAAATTTTCTTCTGACCATCATTTACCAATCTAAATAGCAACTGTAAATACAAGGACTGTACACCTTGTACATGGTGTACATACCATGTACAAGGTTTATATATGTACTGTAAAAAATATTTATACGAAGAAATTACACCTGCTTAATAACGTATCATCACGTATTGCAAATATTTTCTTACATTTTATTGTTAATAACATATATTAATGTATTATAAAAAATTTTAATTTATTTTTCATTGAAAGGTTTTTAATACTTTTGGGAATATATTCATATTTTATATGAGAAGAATCATTTTTGTTTCTTAAACACGTTCTAAATAATATGGTACTATTACATTAAATATAAAATGTTTCAAAAATTTTCATTTTTAATAGAAACTAAGCTTTTGGTATGATATTCTACATTTGTGAAGTAAAAGATCAAATTGTACTTTATTTTTTCTGTTAGAATCCTTTTAAATTATAAGATTCATTTTACATGTTTTCGACAAAGTGTGTGTTTAATGCTTTCATTGAAATAGATCACCATCATTATAAAATGCTTCTTCACTTCTTAAGAACGATACATTTATAAAGATAAGACAGCAATAAATATATAAATCTCCAATAATTTCCTTTAACCACACTTCGATTTTACTTACATTAAAAAAAAAATTATTATTCAGTTTTCTAAGTAGCTTATACTTATTCCACAGTATTCAATATACTACACCCACACTCAACTCAAAGATAAGTCAATATCATAACGACAATTTTTCTATAAATCACTTTCAAATTATTGATATGTTCATACCCCGCCTTCCATCCTTTACACCCATCCATCCTTCCCGCCCACTGAGCATTCAAAAAGCCACTTCTTCCCTCAATAAAAATATAGCCTTTCATCCATCTATATAACTTTCAGCTTCTCTACAAATTCAACAGCAGTACATCCTCTTGAACTTCTGAGCTTCACTTACAACAATCTGCACAGATTCATATAATCCAAGAGACTTCACAGTTTACCAGAGACAGACTTAAGGGACCGATGAAATGCATTGCCTATCCATTACATTGTAGTGTAATCTGTTGCCAAAAATTAAACCTTTTGGTTGCATTATTAAGGCAAGCAATATTTCTTTCGAGAAATGATTGCTATTTTTTTTAAAACTTACGTATTACTTTATGGTCATGGGGCTTAATACATATTCTTCAGTAATATAAAGGCTTAATATAAGTACTTCGCGTCACAGGCTCACGATGAAATCCATCATTCATCGTCCAATGGCATTCTTGCAGAATAACTCAAACTGCTTTTAAAATCAATTTTAGCTCTGTTGTCTCTCTTTACACACATTAAATGGAATAATAGAGCTTTTATCAAAAGGAATATTGGTAGGCCTCTAGATCATTTCGCTGCTAGATGTGAAAACAAGGTTTCATTCTCGTCTTTTGAGTGTAATTAAAATTGACACAAATCCCATCAGTTAAATCATTCATAAAATTATATTTCAGAGATCATACGGAAGCGTTCAGCTGCAGGACATCTATAACAGAATGCACAGACATTTTTAATTGAAAAGTATCCATGGATTGTGAAATGTGTAGATTGAACAAGACTGTGTATGTGAGTGTGTGTGTGTGTTATTTTGGATAAAAACTTTAAAATACACTTAATTTGTTATAGACTCAATTTTCAATGCATTATTCCTTAAGATTTTCACACTATGTTGATGATTCCATTTGTTTAAGGAGAGTGTACCTGTGTAAAAGTTAAGAACACATATACTGTAGATTACTCAAAAGGATTCACATTTCAAAATTCCATATTTTGAAAAATAAACGACAAAGAATGGTAAGTAATATTCATCTGTGTTTCTGCAGTAAAAAAAAAAATTTTGACCTTACATAAACCATATTCCATCTTAAAAGGATCAATTGGATACAAATTTGATCTTATTTATATTGAACATGTGTTTTTGAAGGAAAGAAAAATGATATTTTTGTTTATCTAAATTTTTATTTGACTTTTGAAATTATTATTATCAACCTTTTAAGATCATCTTACCAATTTTTAATTATTTATATATATTTAAAAATAATTGTCTTACAAAATTAAAGAAATTCGAATAACTAGAGAGTTTTCCTTCTTCTTCTTTTCCCACGTAAATAAATTTTTAAAAAAACCTACTGTTGAGAAGATAACTAAAACTGTTCTAGAATCAACAGTGCCTGAAAATATGCGAGTTGTCCGGTTCATTGGAGCATTAAGGATCTCCACTAACATAGATTCCTAACTTATATTAATCATACAAGAAGGTTTCTTTAAAGTATTAAATTTATTACAATATTTTGTCCAGACACGTTCATTTTAATTAAAAAATTAGTAACCGAAAGTGATAAAATAAAGGGAAAATGCTCATATACTTTTCCATTGTTTTGTAATTTCTCAAATTATTTTAGGGTACTTCTGAACTTATTCGGAATGATTTTTCTTTCACAAAATAGTACTTTAAGCTCATTGTTCTGATTTTTCTACATAATTTAAATAAAAATTAAATTTTAAACAGTCGAATATTGTCTATATTTTTATGATTTACAAAAGTACGAGTAATAACTTTGTTGATGATCTTTAATTATTTATTGTTTGATTTAATTTTAATTTCATTCATTTTAAGTGTATTCAATTTAATAACATAATTTACTATTGGGTTCAATTTTAATTACGTGTAGATTAATTGATTAACATAATGCTTAATTGAGCTGAAACATTTTACACATATTTACTTTAGATGATAAATTTAATAAAAGTCAAATAATAAAATAAATTACTAAAACTGATTATTTAATCAATTCATTTTGACTCAACATTCCCTTTTGCTCTCACAATTTAAGGTGTAAAAAATTATGTTACACAAAATCTGAAGTTTGATAGAAAACCCACATTCAAAACACTCTCTTTTTATTTTTAATTCATAGCAGGAAATGCGAAATATCTAACGAGTTTAGTTTAGCAACACGAGGGCTATTGGCGACGAACTTCGTAATTTTGGACCACGGTCAAGTGACGAGAACGACACCTAAGCTGGCACCCCCTCTCCTATTATCCACACCACGCCAACGGGAGGACTTTGGGCCCCGAACAGATTTAACGTGCATCAGCCCGGCTACACGGCGGGTCTTTGGCGGCCAAGGATCGAACCCATGACTGAACGAAAACAGCCAGCAGCGAGTCCACGACCTTGACCACTAGGCTACCGTGGCCCAAATATCTAACGAAGAGGCATCGTAAACTTTTATTTAGTACTAAGAAATAACCAAGATATATAGATGATACTTAATCTGCATAATATTCTTATCTTTACCTACATAATGTTGTAAATTACAGATATCAATGTTGGTTTGTTTTGTTTCTTAAGCATGTAGATTGAAGTTACCCACGGTATGGAGTAGACAGAGTTCTATCTGCTGAGTTCTACAATCATGACTTTCGAAATATCAAGAAACGCCGAGAGAAAAGTACAACACTGGATATTGATAAAACAGAAAACTCGTAAGAATAATGAATAAAATTAGGTTCATATCTCAATCATTTTTAACAATAATTAAAACGTTACTCTACTGCAGTCTGTTTCAATTTAAGGTTTTCTGAAATCGAACAAATCAACATTAATTGCTGTAATTTACATTATCAAGTACATAAAGATAAATTATTATGCAAAATAAACATTTTCAGACTTCTCTTATTTCTTAATTATAATTAAAAATTTATGATACCCTCTCTTATTTGGTTTAGTTATGACGGAGAATGAAAGGGTTAAATGAACTGCATATTTTTTTATATTAATATCTTTCGCAATCTCATTGAAACGGGACAAAGTTGTTAGAAATATTGACGGCTAAGAAAATATCTTAATTGCAATGACAATGACTTAACTAACTAACTTTATTAATATAGCTCATTAGCTTCTGAATCATAATTTTCCAATTATAGGCGCCGAACTACTGATCTTAAGTAATTTTTAATCTTAAAATTAGTCTAATTTTCAAATTTTGCAAAATTCTGTTAACAAGAGTTTACGTTACAGGGTTTAACAGAAATATGTTTCACAATGTTGAATGATTATTTGATACATTTAACTGAAGCAAGTTTTCTATGTAACACTTTTAGATAGGTCAACACGAAACGATAGATAACGTGTTTGCAATTTCAAAAAAACATGAAACGTTATTGAACTGTTCATTTAAAAAAAGGGCTCATCTCTCTTTTTACAAATTTTACTGGGTAAACTGAAAAATACCATTTCTTTTCGCAAGATTTCCAGAAAATTTTATCAGTCATTTTCTATCATTAAAGGAAACTACGCGAATGGCTAGAAATTTCTTCATAATTTTTATGGTATAATAACATACCCAGAAAATATTCATGCAGAAGTAATACATTTTCAAAATCAACCTGGTTTTCTTAAAGTAAGTCAACTTTAACGATCAAATAAATGAATTTTTATGAAATCCATGATAAAAAGCAAATGACACTTCAATACCGAGCTAGGTTTACGAATAGTAGGAGAGATAATTGAGAGAGAGAAAATTGGAAACGTTCTGGTGCTTCGTTTGTCGTATTTGTGGGACAATCATTTGTTAGTTAATTGTAGAAGTTTTGATAACTGACTTTTGCATACTGGTAGAGATTCTTGATGTTTTGACTAAACGTAATTTACGTCCACACGTTATCATGATTAAATCAGAAGAGTGATAATAGTTACCAGATGCATCTTTTTGCCTTCGTAGCTAAGGAGGAAGAGAGCAAAATTTTTGCCTGTTCTGAATTTATATTCAAAGATTTCTTCAGATCACTTGGTGTTAGATTTAGGGATATTTAGGTATTTTAAGTGAAGAAAAAAAAATTATATTAGGAAAACTCCCTACAGATGTGAAACCTGGAAAAACTGTATTTGAGCAGAATAATAGCGCTTGATCACATAAATTAGAAACTCAAATGAATTGGTATCAGAAAATAAAATGAACTTTTTAGTAGATACATTAAAGCATAGGAAAGATTAGAAAATTTAATTAATTTTAAGTGAAACTATTACACACACACACACACACACACACATATATATATATATATATATATATAACACATCAATCAATAACTCCCGAGACTAACATTGAAAACAACATTTTTTTTGCAAAATTTTTTTTTATTCATCAACATAACACCTTTTGTTAATCACCTTTTAGGGTGATACAATCGTTCCAACGCTTTTCCAAATCTTTTTTTCTTTTTCTTTTTTTTTTTCGCAAGAAATATTTTTTGTTGCGAGTAAATAGCGATAAACAGCTTTCTGAATCATCGACTCGTTGCTGTTTTTGTTCCATCGAAAGCAATCGCGGCACCCACTTGGAAAAAACCTTTTTCACTTCACTTCAAAAAACCTTTTTCAGTAAATACACTTCCATATGATATCTGTGTCATCTCAGCAATCTCACGGAGCTTCACTTTACGATCTTTCATTATAATTTTTGTCACTTCACTCACATTTTCCGGTGTAACGGCTTCCACAGGTCTACCCGAGCGTTCCGCGTCATTTGTGTCGGTACGACCACGTTTAAACTCGGCAAACCACCGACAAATCATTGCTTTTGATGGACAAGAGTCCGGGTAACATTTTTCAATCCATTGCTTCGCTTGCACGGTGTTTTTACCCATTAAAAAACAATGTTTTATCAGAACACGAAACTCGGTTTTTTCCATTTTTTAAACAAACTACAAAATGACTTTACTCCAACCTCGATAACTCAGCTGTTTCTGGTCCGATGGACTTAAAATTTTGACACGTTTCAAGCAACGGTTATTACTCTAGAAAGACCTGGTTACTGGTTTACAACGAGCGCCATCTCTGGGTTAGTCTCGGGAGTTATTGATTGATGTGTTATATATATATATATATATTACTTCGGGTCCGGCGTTTAAATATTATAGAATTCAAAAGTACAATACATCGACCTAGGAGCTTACACCAGCGCTATAGATAATAGAAATAGATCGATATCTACCTTGAAAGGTAAGAAAACATGACTCGAAATATGTAAAAAATTTGTGAATGAGGAAACTGAGATTTAGTAGAGCAGAAAGTGAAGCTTAAATTGTAGTGTCTTTTCAAAAGAACATTGAAGATTTGCATGCTAATTATAATTATTAACACTTCCATGGCTAAGTAGAGATTCAGGCAACTTTGATATTTTGACTCCAGGTCCTTTTTTGATAGGTATAAATTCAATACCTAAGCAAAATATAATAAACGTATATGAGAATCAACTAAGGTTTGTGTTGAGAAAGAATAACTGATGTAAATACAGATTTTATGGGAAATAATGGAAATGGGATTATTTGAATTTATTGCAAACTATATCAAAATTGATTACTGAAAGAAATGATCGGATGATTTTTCAAATGGTTTTAATTAAAGAAAATCTTTGACCCATTCGTACTTGACCTTTCAAATCGAATCCAAAAAATATATAATTGATCTGACTGGAGGATACAAGTCGTTATAATTGGAACTAATTGAAGAAAATTTAAAAGATCTATAAATGAAATAGTTTTTCTACTGATTCAAATTGAATTGTTTGTAATTATGACGTTATTTTACATTCTATTGTTGTACCAATTTGTAATTTCATGCTGGTGTCTTTCATTACTTTAAGTAGTTTGAATAATTGTGCTTGTTTAAAATTCTCTATCTAATCTATGTTTGAAAAGTTGTGCTCAAATAAACATGATGTCCTGAAAACAAGTCTTCTTTATTAATAGTCTTCAATACAGTACAGACTATTATTTGGAGATTCCACCGAAAATAGTTGAAATTCAGATGTGCTTATGCGAATGGCGGTAGTGCTGGTCTCCACAAAAAGAATTGGAGTGCGTACCTCAATCAAATAATGCTGGTCTTCTGAGTTTCTAAATCGAAAATGAAGATATTTGGAATTGCCTGAAGAAGTTGTTTAGTAAAAATTACCTGTTGCTGAATTTGTTTTTTTTCCTTTTGACCGAAGGATTATCTGGTAGTGAAAGTTCTTCGATTTCAAGCGCCATTTTTTTTTCTGCGGACTGTTTTCTGTACTGTTCTGACATCATATGCTACATTTACTTATTCAAGAATTAGTATCATCTTTTCCGAGTGGCTTAGTTATTAATTTTGTATTTGATTATTATGTGTATGAATTTGTTTGTTGAAATGTTTTTCTTCGTAGCCAACCATGTTTAACATATTTTATTGGGTTGCCAAACTGGTAACGTTTTGTTAGTTCTAGCCAACAAGGCTTAATATAATTTTATAGAGTTACCAAACTGGTAACGTTTTTCTTTGTAGCCAAACAGGCTTAATATAATTTTATAGGGTTGCCAAACTAGTAACGTTTTTCTTTGTAGTCAACCAGGCTTAATATAATTATATAGGGTTGCCAAACTGGTAACGTTTTGTTTATAGTTCTCGCCAACCAGGCGTAGTATAATTTTTTTTACACATCGCTGTAGATTTGTAAATTTATATTAAAATAGTGCATTACGAAATTTATGAGTTATTTATGGTAGTAAATAATATTTTATGTTTTTCTTAAAGTCAATATAAGAGTTCATTACTGACTGGGTGAAACATATTGTGATTTGTTATTTTCAGTATTAATACTACTTCATGTATATTTAAGATATTTTGAATTATTTAATTTACTTTTTCTTATTGTGTATTGTGTATTCTTGAAGATAATTGTATTTAGAGCATTTTGAGACACAAAAAAATAGATTGTTTGTTTGATTATAATGAGGAATTTACACTTCAATTACTTGGTGCCATTAAGGAAGAATGGGAAATGAAGGAAAAACTGGAAAAAGAAGAACGGGAAATGAAGGAAAAACTGAAAAAGGAAGAACGGGAAAGTAAGGAAAAACTGGGAAAAGAAGAACGGGAAAGGAAGGCAAAACTGGAAGAAAGAGCACGAGTTAGAGCCTTTGAGATGGAAAAACTGGAACTGGATTTAAGAGCTACAGGTATACTACCTGGAAAATCCATACAGTTTTCTGATCAACCTATAAAAAACAAAATTCATGATGTCATGCTGATCCTAAAGAAGAAATTTTCGATTCCAAAATTGATGAAGAGATTTTATCACCATCTAGTGAAGATTTTGCAATCAAAGAATTATTCAAAGTTAATTTGAAGGAATTCTGGACAGAACTACTTGCAGTCCCCCCAGTAATTGTCCATGCAGAAAATGTTGAACCTGAAAACAGGATTATATGAGAACAGGACGTATATGAGACTAGTAAATGTGAAGATAATGAATTAAATTGCAAGAAAGAGAGAAATTCCTTTAAGAAAAAGATTATCTTTTCTGATATTTTCAGAAAGAAGTTTTTAAGAACTGAGAAGCGATATTCTGTTACAGAGAAAGAGTGCGCTGCCAAAAAAATTACTGTGAAGAAAATACAATGTTACTTGGATGGGCCAAATAAATTCATCACCATGATGGACCATAATATTTTAGTTTGGCTTAAAAATAATGTAAATTTGAATCCACAACTTATGAGTTGGGTAATGACTTTCAGTCTTATAATTATATGGAAGTTCCTGGCAGTGACAAGAGTCATAAATATGCAGATACTTTAAGTCTCACTCCATGGCCTGATTAGAGAAATTCTATTTAAAATAATATACTTTCAGACTTTGAGTATTATCATTTATTCTTTTACAATTTAGATTATTCTTTTTATTGTTTTTACAACTTTCTTCACCACAAATCGTATAAAATACATACTCATTGTACATTTTCAAAAGCTTTATGCCAGTGAAACATTTGGGATTACTAATGTCATATTTGTTTTAATATTTTTTTCATTAAAAATTATTGCTTTGTCTAATGTGATGATTATAGATATTACTTTTATTATGTAATTTATTTTATGTTATAATAAATTTTTTGTATAGATATTTATAAAAGTGTTTTAATTCGTAGCATCTGCTGCAAATTAACAGTGCCATTCACTGCCTAGTGTAATTAAAATATAAAAAAATAGTACTTAGAATTATATTGTGATTTTCAGTTCATAATCTGCTTGTTATTTACCGTATTTAAAAAAAAAGTGCTTTTGAATTTTTGCAGCATAAAAATGCATGTTTTGGGAGAAAGATATGTACCTGTATGTATATATATGAAAGAGATATTCTTCTTATTTAATATGTATGTTTTTATTGATTTTTTATGTAATTTGAGGAATTTAAGCTTAGCATATGAAATTGTGTTGTTATAAGAGAACTATTTTATAAAAAAATTAAGTTGCTAATCAAATCAAAAAATTTCCTGAAATAAGAAGAAACAATAATTTAAATTTCAAGAAACTTTAAATTAAAAAAATTATTAAAGTTTATTTCGGAGGGGGGAGAGGTTGTGACATACTCAATTTTTAAAAAGAAACGATTTAATCTTGATGTGATACTTTTTTAAGATATTATCTGTTCAACATTTAAAGGCAAATGATTTAATCTAATGTGATACTTTTTTTTTAAAAAATATTATCTATTAAACTTTTAAAAGCAAATGATTTAAACTTAAAGTGATACCTTTTTCAATATTATTTATTAAGATATGTTTTTTGGCCATACCAGATCATATTTTTGTTTTGCAGATAATTTACTTGCAACGGATATAAAACAAAATAGAATAGAGTTTGTTTCCAAGAGCTAAAGATGAATGTTGAAAAATGGTGCTTGTTTAAAATTGTGTACCTAATTTATGTTTGAAAAGATGTTCGCAAATAAACGTGATGTCCTGAAAACAAGTCATCTTTATCAATAAGTCTTCAATACAGTACAGTATATATAGGTGTGTTGGATTAGAAAATATGCCATTCCCCCATTTGAAATAACAATGTCCGTATATTTACGTTGGATACGCAGTGACGGTTATAGCTTTAGTTTGGAGGATTGTAGAACATAAAAGAATGTCCAACGTTGGAGAGTCACTATGCCGTTCTTTGCACCAATGTGCAAGATAATCCTTGATCTTGATTGTCTTCTCGAAGTCAGTATGGACATTTGCCAAGCATCTCCTTCACGGGAGCTGAAGATTAGTTGAAATCGTCTGCTCCCGAACCTCAAAGCATTACTCTTTCTGCGGCTGTGTAACATCTAGCTATATCTGCCACTGAGCCAATCTGTTATTGACGTTGGTATTTCCAACTATATATATATATATATGCATATACCCTTGTGAAAAACAATTGGAATAACCTCAATAAACAACGGAAACTAAGAAGAAATGCTATTTTATTTAAAATTATACAAAATGAAAACATTTTAGTACATAACATGATACCCACAACTCTTAATTGAACTCGATTCGGCATGGATTTTACCAAAGCTTTGTAATCATTTAAAATATTTGTGTTTTTGTACAACGCAGGAATTAGCGCCATGATTAGCTTCTATATAGTTGTATAGTTCATATTTAAAAGGCGATTCTTGCATATATCCCAGAGATTCTGGGTAGATATTAGAACTCCTAGGCCATTCCAATGTCTCAATTTGGCTCTCAGACATGAATTTCTTGACCATTTTGGACGTTTGGCAAGGGGCTAAATCCTGATGAAAAACCTTCGTTCCATCAGGGTACGTTTTTACAACTCTGTAATAACCTTTTTCATCCAGAAAAAGTAATATATTTCCGAGAACGCGTCACACAGTCAACAACCTGCAAATAACTAACCCCATTGTAACAGTAACACCCCCAAAACATGTTTTCCGGGTTTTAATTAATTTGTTTATTTTGCAATCCCTTATACTTGCCTAGCAATCTCTTCATGGATTGAGTTCGCTTACCTTGGACGAAAAAATGGCTTTCATAGCTAAATAGCACTTTCCACTAGTTTTCAACAGTGCAATTCTTACATTTTAATGGCACCAAGTAATACTTTTTTCTTTAGTGGTTGAGCCAGAAGCTGTAACTTCAGAGGCCAATACACTGAGCGACCGGTTGCAAGAAGACGTTTTCGAACAATACATGAAAAATATTTCTTACATGCTCATTTAAATATCTTTTTGGTGCAGCACTAGTATTTCGAGGGCATTTTTTAAACTGTGTAAGTATAAAAGTGTCATCTCTTGACGTTGTTTATAGGCTACATTTTTCTCTCCACTTATGATACGGCTCACAGTTACAATACTAATGCCAACTTCCTTCGAAATATCTCTATAAGTCTTTGGCGTGTGTTCGGAGATAGTAACAATCTTTGTACGCTTTGTACGCTTTTCATCTACTGAGCTCCTGCGCATGCGCTCTCAGAATCCTTATATAAATATATATATAGAGAGAGAGAGAGAGAAGGAAAAAAAAAACATCGCTTTCAGGTGATAGTCGCACTCTTAGAGAAGACTCGTTTGAAATTGAATGCTGGGATACGGTCTATCTAGAAGGGCTTTAACGGATGAAATATATCTTGTTTCTTTTATAGAATACATGATAAGATATTAAGAGAATTCCTAATTAAGTAAAAATTAGGTGAATAAAGTGGAGATGGCACCTTTCCAATTGTAAAATTAAGACTACATACTATTACGTATAAATAAGAAATGAATTGTTTACATAACAAAATTTTACATATTTGATGCCGCATAGCATGAAAAACCTCGATTCTGAAATTTTGTACATCTTCAATAGGTTTGGAAGTATTCAAATTTAAATTTATGAAAAGACATCTTGGAGATATATGTATGTTTACGGGTTATTTTGATTTAGTGAACATAATGATAATCCTATGAAATTTTACTATCAAATCTTTATTATTTTATATATTAAATGCAAAAAAAAAAAAAAAAAAAAATCCAGAAAAGCAAAATATAATAAAGATTTCTACAGAATTTTACTTTTCCTCACCGGTACTTAAAATTAAATATAACTTAAAAATTAAAAATATAAAAGGGTTATTGATATAACATACAAATAAACTAGGGTTTATTGAATTCCTGAACCAAGAAACTCGAAATTAAAAATACTGCTTTAATATTCTACGTATAATACATTATTATAGTTAGATAAGATTTATTTAGAAACTGAGAGCTTAAAATTTTACGTAATTATAATTGTTAACTTTATCTGGAACATTTTCATGAAATGCACAACACGCAAACTTAAGTTTTACGACGGATTAAACTTTAAAATAGGTTCCATAAACAACTCTTGTATTATAATGAGAGCTTTCGACACAACACTGTCTGGCCAAGTTTGCGTGACGTTAAAACTTTAAACTTTTGGACTTCTAGATTAACTTCTCACTCATACTGAATACTTACACATTGTCGTAGGTCTTATGTTTTCCATGTTTTTTAATTACGGGCATTCTTTGTTTCTTCAACAAATGGAAGTCCCATCCGAATTGAAGAATCTCTTTCGTTTCTTATTGTTTGGATAAAATAATCTTTATTTATTTATTTCAACCTGATTATTTATCTAGGTATGTATTAAACTTTTCTATCATATTTACTTTTCTAAACAATATGCAAATAATTAAGTTTATTATAACCCTGTTTTCATCTGATATTAAATAAATATTGCTAAGTGTAACTGAGATATTAAGTGTATTAAATTTTACAATATTTTATTTTGCTGTTAGAAATCAGAAGGCAGTTTGTCAATTCCATAAGCCCCACAGTAGCCTGGTGTACATGGTCGTGCATACCCCCCTCCGTGTAGGGGGAGTTAAAGTGTGCTAAATATGTCCAGATCCAAAGTTCTCTCATTAGCATGGTTAGGAAAGTAAGATGTCAACATAGGTATCCTCTTCCTCACACTTGACAGAGGTTTAAAATTAATATTGTTCCTTCACCTATAACCATCGTGTTGCTTCTCAATACGTCTTTAAAAAAACAATTATTTATTGTCAACTCTATAAATGTATTATTAATCAAGATGTGAGGAATAGAATGCTCGAAAATAAAATTTCCAAACTATGAACGAAACGTGCCTTGTAAGAAAAAGAGCTTAAAGAAACCTTAAAGAAATAGACCGTAAAGAAAAAGATCTTAATCAGTGATTTTCTCAAAATATGTTTTTATGAGAATTCTGAAAATTTGAACAGTAAAATTTAAAGTTTATATAAAAGTTTAATTAATTTAAATCTTGAAATTTCAATTATATTCAATTTAAGTAATGTTATATTTGCAAGCAATCTGAAAATAATTTGTAGCGTCCTAAATGCAATTTATTAAGTTCAATATATGCCTTATTGTAAATACACGAATTTTAAATGTAAATGCATTTATTGATTATTAATTGCTTATATATAATTATGTAAGCATATCACTGTGATTTTTTTTTTGATTAAACAGATACATATAGGTATACAACTGTATCGGTATTGAAATTTCTATCACTTTTAGTAAAAAAAATAGTTTTAAAACTTTTCATTATTTGATTACTTAAACTTGATATAAAATATTTATTTTTTTACGTGTCGAAGACTTGTAGTTACTTCAAAAATATATTTAAAATTATAGTTTTATTTAAAGAAAATTGATTCAATTTATTTGCACCATGCGAAGAAAGAAAGTGTAGCCCTTTTTTTTTACAACAAAACTACGAATATTTAATCCAGTAGATTGAAAAATGTAGTTTTTAATATTTTATCAACTTTTAGGAACAAATAAAATTAATATTTTCACCTTTAATCTTTCGTTTTGTTAGTTTATTATCAGCGGAAACATTCCTAAAGGGAATCTTGTGCTTTGCCTTACTTAAGAAGATCATCTTGTGAATACTCACCCACGCTCAAAAATAGCTTGTAAACCAATCAAAAGAGATTATCGAAGCTTTGTAATCCAATCATATGTAAGGCTCTCAACTTTCTTCATATTGTTTACTCAAAGCTAAAGCACAAAAACATTCTTTGATGAAGTAATTTAAACGTTATATTATAAAAAGATAACTTCAAATACAATTGATATTTTACAAAGAATTAAAAATAGTATTAGAAATAGAAAAATCAATAGTTAAAAAGATCTTAAGCTTCAAATAGTTACAAATAGTAATAAAATGTTACATTTCGTAACATTTTTCTAACTACAATGCTATCAAGAAATTAGCGAGTACATTTTTAAAACTCATTTAGTTATATATTATCAAATTCCAGAAAATATAAATATTTTAAGTGTTTGTTTCTTTCTAAATAAATACTCACTTTGCTTATTAATGTTTTGAAGCAAATGTATTCATTACACAGTGCTTCAACTTTTTTTAAAAAAAAAATTATAATTGATGAAACACAAGTAAGATAAATACTTTCTTGACAGTTGTTATTTGTACATTATACTATTTTCTTTTTTTTTCTTTCAATTTTTCTTTTTTTTCGAACATTAAAGCACTAAATGTTTAGCCTGTAATTAATATTCTTGATATTTTTAAAGATATATTTGCGCTATCAACAAATGCCACATAAATAATTTTAAGCTCTCTATTTTGTTGATCTATTTTACAATCATAATCATTTTATATTACTTTCTAACAAGGTTTAATAGTCAGTGTGTCAAAAACTTATTTATGCAAATATACGTTCAAAACAAATGTATTAAAAATGTATTAGGACACTATCATATTAAATTAAGAAAAAAATAATCAAAGCAGATTATTTATATCTTGATGTACCACCAGTGCATTTTGTGACCATTTCTACTCCACTCGATGCAGATTTAACTAATTTTGCACCAAACTAAATGTCGATGTATAAAACTGTTCTTCTTCCAAAATCTTCTTTAAGTAATTCGAGTTAAAAAATATTGCTCATTTATTTGTTGCTTCAAATAATCCCAATATGTTCAACGGAATTAAGGTTTACATTTAGAAAAGAGTCAATCACACCAGGATAGTATGATAGAGGATATGTTATGCCAATTCCTTAACATTACAGTTAAAATTCAGTGATAATTCGAACATTATATTTAAAATACAGTGGTAGTTCTACCATTATACTTAAAATACAGCGATAGTTCTAACATTATAGTTAAAATATAGTGATAGTTCTATGGAAATCATTGTTTGGGTCACTACTTTATAGTTGGTTAGATAACCTTAGAAGATTTCGGGATAAATTTGAACTAACAATCTGCAGATTTACAGAAATAATGCATGACGCATTAGACAACTGAGCCAAAAAGGATTTCTCTACAGGACAAGTTCTTATACACTTTTACATCTGCTATTGTTACAGGAGAGAGCTGTAAGGAACCGCATCCCTTTCTAGGGAAGAAAATATTTTATTTATTGTTGAGGGAGGATATTTCGTGATTTCTGAATGGTATTTTGTATAGGTAGCTTTTTCAGCCGTTATTACAACTAATTATCTTCGGCTATTGTATTGATTGTAATGTATAAAGATTTTCGTTGATGTTATCGGCAGTCTGTCGTTGACGTGGTGCTTGCATCTTACGCTTGCAACATATCTGTTTATAAGTGGAGTGTCTTAGACGTGTTGAGACGAATTTTGTTATGGGGAAAATACACCTAGTAGTGCAAGTGTGATATGAATGCCATCTAATTCTCAAATTCTGGGTCACCACTCTTCTTGATGGCAGATATCTCTTACTATTTCGGAGTATTTTGAACTGGTTGTCTGTGGTCCCACATGAATGTTCCTGATGTTACGCTTTATGCAACCCATTGAGGAAGAAATTCCCTATCAGGATTGCTATTGGAAATTTTCACTCCTACATTTGTTAGTTGTGACTTGTGGAAAAGGTTTCTAGAGTAGTATATTAAATGTTATTAATGCAATATATGTATTTTAGGTTTCACTTTTGAATGTTATTAGGATTCTTTTCCGATATATGTTTGCGGTTAAATAAATAACATTTGAATGGATACAAAAATTTGAAATTAAAAAAAAAAATTCAAGATTTTTTTATTTATAATATTTAACCCTTTCACTACCGGGGGGAGGAAAAAGAAGTGCTTCTCTGGGCCCGCTAAATCTTACTACGGAGTGTCACGCTGGGCCTAGACGATTTTAGATATTCAGCCTGATTCGTGAAAAAAATTCCTCTAAAATCGGCTATTCGTTAGAATATTTTGAATTTTACATATATTATTTAAAATGTATTAAACTTAATATATACGAAAGTAAAAACGATACGTTTTATACATAAAATTATTACAGAAAAAAATCATATATTTTAAGAAAATACAAAATATACTTACATTAGTTACAAAAATTTCATGGTGTAAATAATGTATCATTACGAGGATTATTAAGATATAAAAAATGAATCTTATTTTGCAGAAAGGTATTTTTATAAAAAAAAATTCTTCAATGCATAGTCCAGCGTCACATGTCTTATACACATATTTTGTCAACTTTTGACGCTTCGCGCAAGATTTTGAGCAAAGGACACATCATCTTCGTCCTTTTTTTTCAGTTAATGGTTATGTACAGTTTCGAATTTTTTCGCAAACATCACTGTCAGGTTCAGACCAAATGAAACGAACAGCTAAGAGCATCTGCTACCAAAAGCCCTAACCCCCATTAACACCCATACATTCTTCTTCAAGCTTTTAAGAAGCAAGCAAGAAAGAAAAAAGAAAACAGAAAGTAATTGCACCCTTTAAATCATGTCATTACGTTTAAAGAGCCGTATTTTTAACAATCGCTCCCCTCCTGATAGCCAGAAGGGAAATCTAACCCCATACCACCGTGGTAACACTCCAAATAACCTATCTATATAAATTTCTCGGTATTGTAACACTATATAATAACATTAAGAAAATGAAATAAAACGTTCTCATCAAGCGTATCTCTATTGATGCGTTGACCTGCAGCAAGCATTCTCGGAGTGTAGCTGATGTGATACTCTGGGCACAGGACAGCAAACTCGAACGTATCGCATGTGATTCGCTGGGAGTGAAAGGGTTAATAATACAAAATAGTTATTGCCCATTTTTTGTTTTTTGTTTTTATCTTTTATGCGTTTATTATCTTTTAAAATAAATTAGTGTGAGAAACATGTTAAATGTTCTCATACATTTTCTTAATTATTGTACTTAAGTTTTGTTCACTCACCAGTTTATTTGAATATTAGGATTAATAATACAGTTTAAGTTCAAATCTGCTCTCTACTCTTTTGTTACTCCTTTCACGTTTTCGCATTTACAATATATTAACTATCATTGATAAACCTAATACCGGATATAAATTTTACAACTTCTTAAATATTAATATAAATTAAATTTTCTAAAATCAGTATTATATCAAAAAATTAAAAGTTGACATTTTTAGAAAAATATTGCTTATCAATGTAATATTCTTTGATGAAGCTTGAATGGAATGCGGAAAGTTAAATTCAAACAATACAATACATTCTACAAAAGGATTACTACTCTTCAGTTATACATATTTAATATTCACAAAATAAATATAGACGTGTTCATGTAATAGAATAACGTACTGCAAATTTTACTAATAAAATATGCACATATTGTATGCTACAAAAGAGAGTTGTGGAACTCAAAAAATTTCCGCATATATCATCTGAATTTGTCAAACAGAATATTATCACTATGCTGTTGCGAGGCAAAAATTACAAATGTTAAGGTTCCAGCATATTTTTATAAAAATGATGAAAAATATTTGAAACTATTTCTTTTTTTTTCTTACCAAATCTTGTTGAATTTTGAAAGATAGAGGAACAATTTTTTGAATAAATTTTCAATGACGAATTTTATTCTTGCTGATTAAAACAACGCAGGAGCAAAGGAATGTTAATTTTCTAAAAAATACATTAAAAACTTAAAAAATTATTTAACGTCAAAATTCTTCTCTATTTAATCATAAATATATTCTACAGTTTTTTAACTGAGGGAGAAATAATCTCACTTTTAAATTTTGAAATTGAATGCAAACTTCAAAATATTAGAATTATTCTATATATAAAATTCGATTTAAGGGATGTATTCTTTCTTAACTATTTTGCTAACTATTCATAGCAACTAGTATTCCTTAACACTATTTGCTATCTCTAGTTAGAGTTTCTATATTAAAAAGGAAAAGTATACAAATACATGATATATTTTGATCAGAAAAATTAATACAATGTGGCTCTTGAATTATCTTTGTTAAATCCATAGAATTGTACACACAAATACTTTAATATGCATTTTGATGAAAATTTGGTTGCATCAAACTTAATTTAAAACATTTATCTTATAGAATTAAAGAACAATTAAAAATGATACCCACCTACATTTGTCGAAAACTACTGTTTACTAAAACGTAAGTATATATGTTCGAATATTACTTGCTAATTACGAGTACTATATAGTTTTCTAAAAATTATGGTAAATCATTATGTATATTGAAAAGATTATTAGAACTATTTCGGTATTTGATACAATATTTTAAGCGAATATTTGACTTGCTTCGATAGAATATTCTTAATTTAAAATGAATTTTAAAATATTGTTAATTCAGTGAGATAAAATAATTACATAAAAATAATTTAGAACTGAAAATTATGTACAATATTCGTTCCGACAAAGCGGTTTAAATTTTGAATTAAATTCTTTCAATATTGTAAAATATGTAAATAAAATAAATGACTTTAATGCGTTCAAAACTCAAAATAAAATTTTTGGAAGGGTTGTTTGAATAATGGTTTTAGAATAACCGATTTTTTTTTTATTGGCAATTTTTTTTTCAAATTACAATATACATAAATTATTTCCAGAAACATTGAACCAAATTGATACTACTGTATTTTTCATTGGAATTTTATGAAAACATTTTATTATTATTTTTATTTTATAAATTCGTTTCATCTTCGTGATTAAAAATAAATAATTAAAATTCATTAAATTCTAAATTTTTGTACTTTATTACTAATTTCAATCTCAACAAAATGGTATAGCACACAATGTAGAACGTTACATAGTTTATAGGATTTTTTATCTATGGAATATTTTAGATTTTATTGTGTGATTCATTTATTTCAGGACTCTTCATTTAAATTGGCTAAAAATATAAATACAAGTGTTCAACAAACTGCTTATTTTAAATTAATGGTAAATGTGCACTAGATCTTTCATATGTAAAAGTACAAACCATAATACATCCCTAATTTAAAAAAAAAAAACCGTAGTGTGACCAAAGAATTATGAGAAAGGCTGCCTTCTGTCAAACATCTGCTAATTGGAGGAAATAACTCGCTTTCTAAAAGCTGGCAGCACTATTAAGGAATGTACAGTGTTTGCATTCGTCGAATTTTGAAAAGTCGTCTTTAGAACAGCGAGCAAACACCAAATTCCTTGTTTTGCTGGAAAAATCACTACCTGAAACCTTTCAGATGTGAAAGAAAGCATACCAAAAGGATTCAATATTAAAACGGCAGCGTTAACGTAAAAGTCTTATTGAAGCTGCCAAATTGACCATCAGACTAGGCACTCTTTGTCTTCAACCACAAAAGAGAGTGTTGAGCGTATTCGATAAATTACGAGCATTGACATACGATCAACTTTCCAAAGAACTTTTTAATTAGATTCTTAGATAGACCAACATACAATGAGATGAAAACGGCAAGAAACGGGGAAGAAACGACTGTTTTAGTTCCATGATGATACCTTGCTACACCACTATCTGATTGTTAAAAAGTTCTTTTCGAGGCGCATTGACACCACTCTGTTACATCCTCCCTAGTCTCCCAAACTAACACCGACGTATTTTTACCTGTTTCCATGGCTGAAAATGATATTGATGGAATATAGTTCTTCTAATTCAGAAAAGAGAATAGAAAATGTGACAAAGTAGCTGAAATAAATTTTCAAAAATATTCTTACAGGAGTGTTTCGAACAGGTACTTGTATGTGAATAGCGAACAAGTTTGCAGATTCCAGTTGGCAGTACTTTGAAGAGAAATAGTTTAAAATTACTCTAATTATTTTTGATAAATAGATTTTGACCAATTTGAGAACTATTAATACCAATAGAATAATTTCCACATTAAAAACATT
The DNA here is from genome assembly GCA_019974015.1 of Nephila pilipes. Classification (NCBI taxonomy): domain Eukaryota; kingdom Metazoa; phylum Arthropoda; class Arachnida; order Araneae; family Nephilidae; genus Nephila; species Nephila pilipes. The sequence goes on from BMAW01040843.1 coordinate 31,171, forward strand.
ACACATGGTTATTTTCACGTAAATCATGTATTCAAAATTCAAGCTATTTTGAATAATGGATTAAAGTTTTCTTAAATTTTCATGATTTTTGTAAAATTCAAAATAGTTTAACGTTTTTCAAAAACATTTTGTGGGGAAATACTAGATAGCCAAATACATTCGCTGATATTCTTTTTTATTTCTTAAACATTTTTCGAAATCATTGTTATTTCTTAGAATGTGAATGTATTATTGATTGAATTTTCTTAAAATGTGAATGTATTATTGATTCAATAATCTTAAAATGTGAATGCATTATTGATTGAATTATCTTAAAATGTGAATGTATTATTGATTGAATTATCTTAAAATGTGAATGTATTATTGATTGGATTATTTTAAATGTGAATGTATTATTGATTGGATTATTTTAAATGTGAATGTATTATTGATTGAATTATCTTAAAATGTTTAAACTTAAAATGTAAATGTATTATTGATTGATTTTCAAAATTTATAATCTAAAATTAATTTGCTTTCTAAAATTAAAAATTTAGAATATTATCAATCGTTAGCTAGAAAAGAAATCTTTTTGAATCAAACAATAATAAATTGAAGTGATTTTGGGAGTTAATTTTGTAATATTATGAGATTTATCTTAATAATATATTTACTGTAGTTCCTATCCCTCTCGTTATTAACTTAATAATAAATATTTACTATAGTTCCTATCCCTGCCGTTATTAACTTATAACAAATATCTCATTATGTGAATATAAATGTCAAGTATTTTCTGTAATTTGTTTGTTATTTTTATGTTGCTTCCTTTAACAAAATTTCTGTTTAAAATTCACTAAATTTTACTCAAATAAAAATAAATTTATTTTCTGATAGAAAAATAATTTGAATTCTTAGGCAGTGTGTTTCATTTTTAATCATTTATTTTCACAACAAAGAAAATAATTGTGTATGATAGTGCTCTTTTTTAAGGAATATTCAAATGACTTATATTGAAAAGATAACCGAATCCAAAGCATTTTAATTGCTTAGTCAATTATTCAAACATTTTTTCAATGCTCTTTAGTTAGAGAAACTATTGTTTCTATTGGCTTATTATAAAAATAATTGTTGTGAAAAATTTAAAAGCTCTTGACTTTACCATGGATTTTATAAATTCTAGTTGTTTTTTTTTCCCTATTTCTTTTTTAAAAGACATCATAATAAGATGCATTGTAATAACTAAATAGCACTCATTATCAAATTGAATCTATATGTACTATTACTTAATAATATATTATTTAATATATTTTAATGAAAGCATTGATATTACTAAATCTTTTTCTTATATACTTCTCAATTGCCTTTATTTTAAAAATCCCTTTTTCAAGACAAAATTCTTAAGAATACGACACGAAAAACCTTACCCTTCCAAAATTTACCGATGATTTTAAAATTTCCAAATTTTCCCCCTAAATCATTTTTAAAGGATTCTATGTTAACAAATTCACAGTCATTAGCAAATCGTACCCGTTGTCAGAATAAATTCATAATTTATAATTAAGTAATAACACATTGTTTCTATTTTAATGAAATCGATAATATCACAAAAGAAACTTTAATTCAAAATTCGAAAAGTATTACCATATACTCCTGCTCCCAAAGTGTCAAAATGAAACATCACCGAAATTAAAATCACTTTCAAATCTAAAACTCCAATAGCAATTTCAGACATCTTTAAGTTCTTAATCATTTCAAACGCGTCACAGTTTCTCAATGTTTGATTGATGAATTTCTTTCACTTCATTTAGAGCAGGGAATTCCTGGAAGACGAACGAATCTAAATGACACTATCGATTCAGGAATATTACAAGTAATGATTTTTCAAGTGAGATCATCTATGAATTTTAATAGCTTTCCACTCGTTACTGGCGACGATTGTGCAGAACGATTCAAGAAAAATCACACTACGATAAATGATTTAATCTTCTGAGTAAGATGCATTTCCGTAAATTTCCTTCGATGGTTTACGACTTGATAAATGATGATGATGAGAATATCGTCTTTTGTATCGATTGACACACCGAGGAAATAATCTCGATAGCTTACAAGCACTCGAGTTTTCGAAGACGAGATCTGGAGATGCATTTACCAGAAGAAAAAAAAAGTAAATCGTTTCGTGTTGTACCTAATACGAGTATTGTTCGATTCAATAACGCTTGGAAGTTTTTTTTATCGTTTGGGGAAATAGAATTATATCGAATGCTATTGATTTAAAAGATTACAAATTGCTTTTTTAAAAATAAGATGTTTTCGAATTGTAATTCTAAATAAGAAAGAGTATGAACTGATTAAGAGATTGAATACATATCAGCAGAATGTGTATTATTCTATTATATAACGCTTAGGATTTTATTGTTTGAGAAAATAGAACTAATTTGAATGCTATTGACTTAAGATATTATAAATTTTAGTTTCGGAAAATTAGAATGTTTTGAAAGTGTAATTTGAATTGAAGAACATAAACTGATTAAAAAATAGCAGATCTATTAGTAGCACTTAAGCGCTTGATTAAGTAATGCATATTAAAATATAATTGATTTTATGAAAGGTATATGTGAAAAAATTCATTTTCTATTTAATACGAGTATTGTTTGATTCAATAATTCTTGTGAGTTTCTATCGTTTGGAGAAATATAATTGTATCATAACCTATTGATCTTCAGTATTATGAAACGGAACTCAAAGAAAAGAAATGAATATTTTGGAAATGTAATTCTAAAGAAAAACAGAATATGAAATGATGAAAAGATAGTATATCAGCAAAATAAAAAGTACTTTAAGTCTAAAATTTATTTCATAAAAATCATATGTTAAAATATGTATCGTAGAATATTTTTGAGGAAGTTATGTAATAATACTTTATATAATTGATATAACACTTAAAATTTTGATCGCTTTAAGCTAGTTCGTATTTTTTTTAATTTAAGTACATCTAAAGAGGAATATATGAATAGATGATATTTTTTTATTTTAATTATAATTATAAAGGAAGTCTATTTTTACAAGTCTGATAAATAAACCTTCATTTAACTGATTAATTTATTTAAATCTTAAGTTTTGTAGTAAGAAATATATTAAATAATTTAATTAAACACATGTAATGTGTATAACGATGTTTTATATTCTTTTGAAGTGAATGTATCTGTAAGATATACTTAAGTATTTTTTTAAACGCGTTTACTTTCTTATACCACATGGTTAAGTAGAATAAAAATATGAAATCTCTAAGTAATTGCATGCGTTCAGAATTAACATTCTATAATAATAGGATAAATATTAAACAGAAAGAAATAGATTTAAATATAAATTAATCTAATAACGATCTAAATATGTTGATCTTATTATGGTAAACATTAAAATTTAATTACATTAAAATGACGCTATTCTACTTACGATAAAACTGCTGTCGTCTATGTGTTTAGCTCAGTATTATTACAAATCACTTTAAGAAAATGATTAAAATATTGTCCTTTGAAATATCGTAGTAACAAATATTTTTATTTGACATATAATTTTAGAAATGTGTTTACCAAAGAATTCGGAATAATTAACGAGTTGTGTCTCCGAATAGAAATATAAACCATTGGAAATTTTTATTCATTGATTTGCTTAAAATATCAATAAACATTACAAATTAAACGCGCAATAAAAAAAAGTAATATTTGTCAGTAATAACTGATACACAGTATAACTTATTATTTTTATAATATAATAATGTTAGTAAAAGCGGTAATGTGTAAATTCGTTTTTAAAATTTAAAATTAGAAATACAAACCTATATAAACAGTATAACTTTTAGATGTTTATTGACAAGAAATTTGCAATTCTAAAATAATTCTCTTTTTTGAAGTTATCAAACCATGAGATGAAATGCATTTTAATTAAAACTGAGAATATTAATAGAAAACGAGGAAAGACAAAAAAAAAATAAGATTTATTTAAAATGAGGAAAGTTCCATTTACATTGAAAATATTATTAAATTTAGCTAAGTTTATTTAATATCTCTATCATTGTACTTATGCGTGATAGAAGAAAATATACAGAAATTAAAGGCTTAGTAAAATTAACTTTCTCCCTCTTTCTCAAAATTTAAATTAATAACCATTTTAAATAAGTTAGTAATAAAAGATTAGTAATTATAAAATATATCTATTAATATGGGTTTTTTCATTTAAAACACTGAATATTATAAATTATATTTTCATATATCTACAATAGGAAACAATCAATATATGTCTCAGGAATATATTTAGTGTAACGTACATGAACATATATTACCCCTTCTAATGGTAATAGTTTGGAGAAATAAATATATAAGGAAGTGTTAATTAAATCTAAAGGGTACAACTGTGTTAGACTTTTATCATTGTAATAATAATTGTTTACTTTTTCGAATGTGTTTATAAGTTTGTAAAACTTTCCTATGCAATACGACGTATTAATTTTGAAATGCTAAAATTATATTTAATCTTTAAGTAATAGCTACAATATTTGTTGAAAAGGTAATTTTCATGTCATTTCTGGGCAACAATCAGAACATTAAGGTGACATGGCTCATAAAGTAGCCCAATTTAAGGAAATTAAAGCTTTTTAAACCATTAAGATTATTATGAAATTTTTCGCGGGATTAAGACATTTGACCTTAACTCAGCAAAATAGACTACCTTTTCATCATACCAGCATCACAAATTATGTAACAATGAATCCCACTACAGCCTTGAAACAGACACCAATAGCTCCCTGGCTACATCCTATGACCTCAGGACGTTATAGAGGTCGTGTGTATTCATTCAATATTTTAACAACATAATTAGAACATCTGTAGCTATTTATGTTTTTTATGACACATATGATATTCATTTCATAATCAAAGTGACCCCATATCTTCGGGCAAAAATTTGGCTAATTTAAACTCTCTGGAGCATTTTAGACCTTATAATTTGGGCATTAAAAAAAATTAAGGCCCGGAACACCAATTAAGATCTATCACGCAATAACGACCGCTTAATCCGATTTTGTGACATGCCTTATCAAACCATATTCGAATACAAGCATTGATTGCAACGAATATTTACTCCAATCAATATGTAGTATATGTTCTAAATTCATTCAATATTCTACTGACTTCCATTGATGTATTAAAAACAGTAATTGATTTGGTACTTATTATGTGGCTTTGACACATTTGATTTCAATTGAAAAAAAAATAGTTTTTCAATGTGCTTCAGGACTTTTCAACTGTTGTATGCCTGTTTCTATAATTGAGTTTATGTTTTATTTTTATCTACATGAATGTTATTTTCAACTGTGCTCCATACTGTGAGAGCTAACAATACATTTAATAACACAGGTAACAAATGGCATCATGAATATTGATTAAGAATATTCCTGATTGTATTTTTAAAGTTAAAGTATAAGTTTAGTGTAGTCAACCAGCATGATACTGTCGACTACTATGCTGCATGATTTCAAATATATAGAAGAAATATTTTAGAATTATTATGTTGAATTATAAATTTAAAATATCAAGTGGATAATAAAACTTTTGGCTTCTAAAAGGCTAAACAATTATAGATTATTTATTTTATATTCCGTTTTTTATGCAAGGTAGCGTTTTTGCATGACTATCAAAATAATAAATAAATATCGTCTTTGAAATAGAGTGATGGAAACTTTATTTGCTATTATCACCACTATCCATGCTATAAAGTCATTCTATATTTAAATTTAATTCAGCTTTTGTCGATTTATTTTATTTTATTTATATAAATATTTATTTTTAATTTCGTGTTTCAGATTGAAAGATAGAATACGTCTCAAATATTATTTTTACTTTTTTTTAAAAAAAATAAATTTGTAAGGTTAATAATATAACTTCACTCGATATTGAGTTTATTCGTGGTATATTGCTATAGTTAATTTAAAGGAGACTCGCTGGCAATTGTTTCATGTTATTTTTTTAAAAACAGTTTTCCTTTTAGTATTATTCAAATACAAACAAACTTATAAGATATAAAATAATTCTGAATTTAATATATGTTGCTAACCATAACTTTTAAATTGAATATTTTGCTGATAATATATACATTTATATTTTATTTTAACTGTAACATATGCAGCATTTAAAAATGAAAATTTATTTTTTGCGACATAAATATTATACAAATAAGATACATTTTTATCTATGATCGTAAATCATGTGTCGTTTTTATCTAGAAGTGAAACTCGCTCATAAACATTTTTTTTTTTCGGTTTTACAGAAATATTTCCTAACAGACGATATTTTGGCATAACTTTTCCTCTGAGAATGAGACATTTAAATTTATTCAAGGAAATGTTACTTTTATTCTTGATTATTCTAATATATTATGCTTAAGAATCCTTTATATTTTACTAAATATAATTGGTTAAGCTTCTGAAAAAATATGAACAATTTAAAGTAATAATAATACACATACATGTTAAGTTAGAATATTTTAAATATAAAAATAGCTCTGCTACTACAATTCATTCTGTTTCTTGACCCATAACTTTGAAATTTAGACTAAATGATATTTAAAGGGTTTATTTAAATAAAAGAAAGTAAACGTCAAATCAATTTTGTCAAAACTCACACAAGGTTTTCAAAATTCAAAAAACTATTTCCTTTCTATTAAAATAAACACATGAAATGAATGGAATATACAGTTTTACATATATAAATTTAAAAATAAAATATGTAAAACTTTCAAAGTAATCTTTATAAACTTTTATGCATATAAATTATGCACATATTTTATGCATATAAATGTATATTTCTACTGCATGATTTAATACAAAATATTAATAATAAATTTCTAACATCTAATAATTCTAAACTGTTGATTACATTAACCTTAAAATTTCAAATAATTATTTCAAAGTTAGAGGAATAGAATTATTAAACAATGTAGTTATAATAATTTTAAAAATACACTGAATACTTTATGTATTCAAAATTTAACACTGAAATTTTCGAAGTATTCATATATACTTAAATATATTCCTGTTTATATCAAAACACCTTTACATTATTATTAATTATAAATTCTGAGACTTCGAGGGAAATTTTCGAATTTGCATAAATAATTATTAAAATATTTATTTAAGATATTAACTTTTCAATAGATTTCACAGTTTTTTCTATACTGACTGTCTCATGTAGTTAATAAATTATTTCATGCAGTTACTAATTTTTATTAAAATTTTACAAATTGTTACTTTTATTTTGCAAAGTAACTAATTTCCCTTGTTTTAGATTTCTGCATTTATGCTTTTGAATTCGTTATTAGATCGAGATAATTTATAAGCAAATTGTGTTTACAAACATGATAAACACGCAAATGGTTTTGGACTCCTAGCAAGAATTTAATGAACATTAGAAATTCGAAAACATGTTATTAAATAATGTAATAAGCTACTACATGTTATGAGTAATTAATTGTAAAGTTAAAAATAGTTATGTCTCTAATTTTGAATTTTTTAACTTCAAATGTTATTAAATTTCTATTTATTTAAAAAATTTATTTATGTTCTTTGTGTAATTTATTGGGGATACTAACGCTTAATGCTAAATTTAGAGTATAAAATGTTCATAATCTTAGGAATTATTATTTCTAATCATTTATGAATAATTCCTTTTCCACATTTTCTTGTCAATATGCAAGGTTTGCAATTAAATAATAAGATAGATCTGTAAAATATTTTACTTTGAATTCATACATATTTATTTATTAAAACCTACTGTACAGAACTCTCCGCTATCCCTACAACACCACATGCGAAGCTTGCATTGTTCGAAAGAGTGTTTCAAGTCTTCTTCTGTCAGCTCCTTCAGCACGCGTGTTGTCGCAGCCTTAACGATCTCATATCCTGTTCCTTTTATTATAGATTTCTCCTTCGGAAGCATATAGAAGTCGCATGGGGCATGATCCAGCGAATGAGGTGGATAGTCTAACACTGAGATGCTATACTTATCTAGAAAACTCTTGACGGACAATGTGCAATAACTTGTTCATCCACAATTTGGGTCGTTTGTTACTTATTATTTCACGCAGTTACGCAAGAACGTGAAGGTAATAACTTGTTTAATATACTGCTGTTTGTAGAAAATGCAACACCATGAAAGAATCATCAGAATCAAATGAAATTTAATGCAGAAACGACTTGTACTGATACAAATAAATGATGAAATTTTCAAAACAAAAGAAACAAATTAAGCGTCCGAAATCAGTATTTGGTGCAGCCACCATGCGCTGCAATAAGTGCTGCTATACGACGTGGCATGGAGTCAAACAGATGTTGAATATCTGCTTGAGGAAGAGAATTCCATATCGCTTGTATGCGCAACCAAAGTTCGTCTTTGGAAACTGCAGGACGCGGATCACGAGTGAGACGCCGACCAACCATATCCCACACGTGCTCAATAGGCGACATATCCGGTGAATAAGCAGGCCAAGGAAGAAGTTGCATGCGTTGTGCTGAACAGAAGTCTCGAACAGTCCGCGCAACATGTGGGCGTGCATTATCCTGCTGAAAGATAGCTCCAGGGATGCCTTGAAGGAAAGGAACGACTTCGGGCTGTAGCACTTCATGGACGTACCTGTTGCTATTGAGATTACCCTCAATTCGTATCAAATTGGATCGTCCATGATACGAAATCGCACCCCAGACCATAACTCCGGGTGTTCGACCACTATGTCGTTCAATAATACACTCAGGAAGGCAGCGTTGACCGGCATAACGTCTAACACGAACACGGCCATCATGGGTCCACAAATTGAAGCGTGATTCATCTGAAAAGACAACTTGGTGCCAATCAGCTCGCCTGTCTCTGTGCTCAAGAGCCCACTGCCGACGCAGCCGTCGATGATTCGCCGTGAGGGGAATCCTGTATAAAGGCACCCTTGCACGCAATCCACGGCGCAGCAGACGACGACGAATTGACGAAGCCGACAATTGTACACCTGTAGCAGTAGACCAACGTGCTGCCAGCTGCCTGGAGGAAGCTGTGCGATCATTCACCGCCATGCGGAGCAGGTGTCGATCATCGCGCTCTGACGTCACCTTCTGTCGTCCAGTGCCTGTTTTTCGAGTTGTTCGGTGCTCGTCGGTCCACTGCTTCCAAACTCGCATCACTGTGGAACTGTTCCGCTGCATACGAGCTGCTATTGCGCGATAGGAAAATCCTCCTTCTCGTAGGCCGATTATCCTCCCTCGTTCAAACTCCGTAAGTTGCTTGAATTTCTTATTCTTCCGTCGTGGAGGCATACTCAGGTCTCACTAAACGTTTGCCACTAACAAATAATCATAGACTTTTTTCAACGTCCCGCTACAGCACTTTATTTATACGCTTTCAGCATCAATTCAGAGGGCGCTGCGCGCGCCGCGCACGCGCGATGGCTCTGAAACTTTATTAATTTGCATAATATCCTATAATTGACATTTGCTGCGAATTTCATTTGATTCTGATGATTCCTTCATGGTGTTGCATTTTCTACAAACAGCAGTTTAGTTTGACACTTCATTTCAGAATCATCAGTAAAATACTACGATTCGTCACAGGCTATTATCTTTTTCAATAATTTTTCGTTATTTTCAATGGCATTCAAAGCGTCAGTACAAACCTTTTTTAAGACTTTTGCAGTTCAAACGTAAGAATTTTATTCTCCATTTTACCACACCATTTTTGAATATTAAAATTGTTATGTAAAATTTGCGGTACGGATACTCTTGTCATTTCTCACACTCTTGGCAATCGCCGAATACTTAACCGACTATCAGAGCAAACCAGAATACCAATTTTTTGATATTGATATCCTTTATTGACGTGGAAGGACGGCCCAAGTGTAAATCATCTCCATCGCCTTCTCGACCATCTTGAAAATGCTTAAACCACTAACAAACACGTGCAGGAGAAAAAAAATTCATTATCAAGAGCTTCTTTCTGTAAATTATAATTTTGAGTAGTAAGTTTTTTTTCCAAGAATCATGTGAAATTCCACAACAATTCGTTGCTCTGTTATAATTTTTCCGAAGAAACGAACAAAAACAGAATTCTAAAGCAAACGCTGGCTATGGCTATACGAATTTGCTTACAGAATCGAAAGGCAATCGAAAGGAAAGACTACGATAAACAATAACGCCTAAAATAAAATAAAAATTTAAAAGACAGATGTCCAAAATTTAAAATGTACGAAGAAATTTTTTGAGACATTCATTAATAAGTAATACGCAAGTAAAGAAAAAAATACAAAAATCATTTAAGAGGATCTTCTATAATATTTCTAGAACGGACATAATTAATAACCTTTACTTTCAGCATACAGATATATATACTTCAAAAATACGACACTTGTCTTTAAGCTTTTAGTTTTGAAGCTAATATTAGCAGATTGTGAAACATTTAAAGACCAAATTTGACGTCTAGGTCATCTCCAATAGTCAAGGAGAGAATTCATCAGCATAATTTTATGGTGTAGTCTGTTCTTAACCATAAAATTTACATTTTTAAAGAGATATCTATTCAGCTGGGAAAGACAATAAGTCCAAAATTCTATAACAATTAATGCAAAATTCCTTTTTCTTCTATGTTAAGGCTTTTTAAAGGCTCAATGGTTTCACATGATGATTTAGTTTATAATTAAACTAATAAGAAATATGACAAATAGCCATAAAATTCAAAATGAAATTTTGCTAATTAACTTGTGTAAATCCATTGACCTTTATTTCAGGAAGAAATAAACCAGGTCATATTCTGTAACTGTACATCGTCATCTGCATTCAAATTTCTGAAATTTAAAAAGCATTAGGAACTAGATTCTAAACATCAAAGTATAAATATATAAATAAATTGTTCAATATTATTTTATCTTATTCCATAAAATACTAACGCAGCACATGTTTTATGTAAACAATTTGAATTCCGAACTTAAACTTTCGTTATCATTCATTAAATAAAACGTTTAGTTCCGGAATGTGTTTTAGATTAAACACTGCAAAGACAAACATGAAAAAGTATTCTGCCATGAAGAGATATTATCGCGTGATGCACATCGTTATCAATCCAAGAATATGCGCATTTGGAATGTTCCGAAGCATAAATGTTTTATTGCACATCTTTGAATAATTTGAATAATTTAGCAGTAACAACTCAACTTGTTCAATTGAATCGTCTGTTTCTTGCAGCATCAATTCGCAGAGCTTATTTGGGACGGATGCGTATCAAGAAATATTGCATGTCAAGAGGGAATGAATAAGAATTTTATTTATAATGATTCTTTTCTTGTATGGATTGGGGGTTTAGTTTTAAAGGAAATAAGATTGTTAAATGAATTTAAGAATCAGCGTGTTAGGACCTAAGAAATAATTTTGGAAGACTTTGAGAAAGGGAATGAACTACGAAGTTACAGTTAAAAGCTATTGAAGGAATATATTAAGATTTTTAAATGAATTGAAATAACATGCAATGCAAGCATAAGTATGGAATGTTATGTTGAAACTAATTGTATTTGAGAGCTACTCGAAATGTTGGATGATATTACTATAATTCTGAACCAAGGTTCGTTAACAAAGATGATACTTGTCGGAGTACGTCAAAAAAAACCCACCTTGTTTTCCGTTTTTATTGTTATATTTAGATTGTTGTCAAGATACATTTTAATTAATATTTTATCATCTGCTTTGATTTCAATAGACAAATAAAACATTACTGTCTTCTTTAATTATTTATCGTTTGCTCCTATTTATATATTTAACCCCTTAACTGTGACTTATATTTCGGAAAAATGGACCAAAAATGGAAATTTTTTTTGGCTTTTTAATTTTGTTCTTTATATTATTATAAGACTTTATATTATTAAAAATGGTTTTTTATTACAAAAACAAAATTTTAAAAATACCTATTAATTAAAAATTAATTAATTAAAATTAATACTTAATTAATTAAAAATACCTAAACTGTACTCCACATCGGTGTCTGAATCGGACACTGCTAAAAAAGAAAATTATTGGCAAAAATAATTCACTGAAAAACAACCGAAACTAAATGAGAAAGCGAAACTCTGCCTTTTTTTATCAATCCAAGTGTATCTTTGTTTATGTGACAGCCCCCACATTTTCCTTCCCTCGATTGAAGTCGTAATCGGTGAAAACCTTGGGCCACTAATGCCATCTATTACGAAAATAGTGAATTAAGTATCCTAAAGTAGAAACGAACTCAACTCGGACTTCACAAAATAGAAACTTTAATTCTTCTCCTGCACAAAGTCAGTTCGGGCATCACAAATACTGCACAAAATAGTGGCCCGAACTGGATTCGGGTGACACTGGAAAGGGGTTAATCTAATGATCGATTTCTTTGATAAAAATTGTCTAGTTTTAATCTTTCTGTGGCAACGATTTTGTACTTTAGAATATTTTACATGTGAAAAAAAAAAGCATCATAAATGTGAAGAACGTATTTTTTTTTCCTTAATAGTTATTGCCTCTATGGAGACTGAGATATGGTTGTATGCTTAATTTATGGTAATTAATATTCATTTTGAATCATTTTATTTTTTCGTTAATTTGACAATTATTACTTTTAGAAGTGATTGTTATAATATTTCGTATTGCTCTTGCAATTGGTTTCAATGTGAAATATTCAAAAGTAACTAAATTAAGGTGATAGTGAATTAAGCAACTTGTTTAATTACTTCAATTTATAAACTATAATTCTTTACATTATCTGATTTCTCATCAAAAAGTCAGCCTAAGTTTCTAACATCATAAAATTATGTTTGAAAGTTTCTGAGTTATCGTTTAAATTGTATATGACATATTATGAAAGTAATAGTGAGTCCCTCAATACTTTAGAAATATTTTATATATATTTATATTCAGTGCTTCTTCAAATATTTGGCGTTAAACGATAAATCATTCTCTCTCCAATTTTGAAATAATTGAAAGCAGAAAAACGAAGTATTATAAAGAAATACGTGCAATAATAAATAAAATTTAAAAAAAAGATGAATAAGAACATACCATGATGTTAATGCATTTGGATTCCCAGGATTTAATACACTAAATCCAAAATTCTATGCAATCACCTTGAGTAGTTCGGAAAACTCCTAATTGTATAGTTATGATCGGATTTTGAGGAGACCTTAGGAGCTGTATTCTAGTTATTAAATTTTTATAGTCGCTCAGAACTTATTACTCACTTTTTCGAAAATGGGGTTAAAGTGGAAATTGTTTTCATGGAAGAAAAATTGTACATTGACATCTAGCCCTTTTTTTTTCAGGATATACACAGAAATTATGATCGACATCGAATGAAATTAAGACCCATCTCAACATAATTATAAAAAAATCAGTTTTCTGATGCCAAATTATTTTTAAAAGTTGAGTTACTTAATTCATTATGTTAATAATTAATTTATCTTTGATATAATAACATCGATATCATTTTATTTAAATCAGATGATAATTATGAATGTGGTCTTTATTTCATACGACTACACTTCGTTTTCTTAACTTCGAAACTACAACACCCGAGAGGATTTTGATGATTGATTTTATAAGTCTGAAATCAAAATAATGTGCTATCTCCTCCATTATTATGACTTAACGAAGTCAAGACTTATACTATCAGTTCGAATTCGAGAAAAAATAGACATGAAGATCATGACCCAAATCATTAAGTTATCATGAAGTATTTCAGAAGAATGTCTTAAATTATCTATATATCTTCCTTTAAAATTACTCTTCATATAAGAAAAGAAAAATCTCTTAAGTTCCTAGTTTCTTTAGGTAAATAGAGATTTGAGACATCAAGGTTGTCGAATAACACACACATACACACATATATATACACAGATGGAGGACAAAATAATATGAACACCTGTGAAAAAGTATGACATATTTCACACCTGCAGTACTTTTTAAAAAAAGAGAGATAAATGTGAAGGAAAAAAACGCATTCAAAGAAGCTACTTTGAATAGCGAAGTGTTTCGTTTTAAATGTTTTTTCTTAATCCAACATTTTAAATCAACTTATTTGAGAATAGCCTGTTCATTAAAATTTTGTTCTTTAAACATATACAAATAGAAAACTTCAGTAAAATAAATAATCATGCAAAAATAAGCTCTTGTATGCGATTCTTTCTACGATCAATTAAATTTTAGGATTGAAAATTAATGAATCAATAACTGGTGCATTGGATAATGTTAGATATTATGTAAATGAATATTATTTTGAAAATTATTAAAAACATTTATATATTATTTTAAAAAAAACCTAAATACTTCAAAATTATCTTATCTGTTGTCTAAATGAAGAATATTTACAACAAAAGAAATTTGTATTTTCTAATGAAAAAAAAAATCTAAAAATGATTATTTGAGCTTCTTCTTTATAAGACAATTAAATTTTTTGCTTTCAATCATGTCATTGACGAATAAACTAGGTTATAAAGTAAAGTTTGCGCATGTAGACAGTGTAGCTCAAAGGCGATATAGCTCAAACTCAGAAAATTTATTGAGCCGAAATTACGAATGAAGTTGATAAACAACTCGAAGCTTTTTTTTGCAAATTTAGCTTTATATTTTTAAACCCTGTGATGAAACTTTTTAGCGTGTCTTGTCCCTAGCTCTGGTACAAACCATCAAAGGATTACAATTCTTTTCACATCTGAGATGCTCAATTTTTTTCTTCTCATGAGCATTCTGGCTTTGTATAGACTGTGCAAGCTAATTTCTCGATTGTTTGGCAAGTTATCGAAAATACCCCTGAAAAACGTAAAATATTGATATATAAAAAATTTGTAAATCGTTCCATCTAGAAATATGTCGATAAAAATGACACAATATTCATACAGAATACGGAATGCACCTTTGACTCTTATTTAAAAATAGTGAATGAAGTGTTAATTTAGTAAATTATACATGAACGTGTAATCTCATAAAATGTGAGCGAGTTTTAGGCATTTTTTCACTATTTTTTATTTTTTCCTCCCCTAAACTAGATCACCACTTCCAAATGTATAGCTTTGTTGCATACTACGTTACATGACGTAAATATCGGTATTTGTTTCTGAAAATTTATTCTGAATGGAATTTCGGGGGAATGGTTATATTTACTTGTTGATTTGTTCATTTTAGCACAATTAATTTTCTATTTCAAACGAATCATCGTAAATCGGGGCCATTATCTTTATTCAGTTACATGTTTAATATTATATGGATTGTGTGTGTTGTGTGCGAGTTTTATTTAATATATTCACATGTGCTAAAAACGGTTACTGCAACAAGAGACAGATGAAAAATCGATTTCACGTTACAGTGCAGATCTAAAAAGGTATTGTTTTATAATCTACAAACTTCAGTATCTCTTAAAGAATGGTAACATGATGTGAATACCAAAGTAAATAGGCAAGCTACATTTGACTAAGAATTATAAACTGATTCCATGTGAATTATATGGGAGTACTTAGGAATTCTTATTCAAAGAAAAATAGCTTAAGAAAATAAGAAGTTTGCTTGAGTTCTTAGCCCAACAGCGTTCTGACCCCCAATCAGAATTGACTGAATGAGCTAGCTTTTTGTTGACTTCTACGTTTGCCTAGAAATCAGAAAAAAACAGTAATATTTAGACTTTAAATTATTATAGTTGTTGCGGAGGATAGCTCAGATTAAGTAAATTGTAAAATAAATGAGTAAAAGTGGAATGTCTTGATTTACATAAAACAAAAGGAAATTTATTTCTTTAGGCACCGATGTACATTCAAATAGGTATATCATAGTACATGATCACCATACGTTCAACTCACTCGTCAAAAGTTACATTCGAACAACTTTTATGAAACAATTCAACCAAGGATGCCAACAACAGTCAAGAAACTAATCTAATTATAACAAGTTGCCAACACACGACACCTCTACTTAAAAATACATGTTTAACATAGACTTCACATTTAACAAGCACGTGCCAATAAATATGTTGTATATGTTTAAAATGGACGGTTAACAGTCGCGGCGGGTTCCGCTCTACTCTGATAGAAAAAAAAAAAAAAAACCTCACAAGAAAGCGCCATCTGGTGACGTGTACAACAATTACTTGAGAAATCTTTAAAAAAAAAGGAATTTTCTTAGATACTTTAGTTAAATACGAGTCTTGTGAGATATGTTGGAAGTCTGTCCCAGTTGGGAGAAAAATTGAATTTTCATTGGTTTGCTGGAAAAGTAAGACATTGTTTGGTTGTATGCTATGATGATTTGTAGTATATTTTTAAATTTTACTGATGGATTTACTGTCAGAGTTATTAATATTATTAAAAAGAATTTTTTGTAGTATAAGAAAAGAAAATGGTTTAAACACGCAAGAAATTCAAACCCACTTATAAATTACATTTTACACTAAATCTTGAAAATTCAAGGATTTAAATAACTAAAATGAAAATATTCGAAAAATGCAAAAGCAAAATTAAATATAGTAACATTAGATCACTGTGAGAAGAATGTTATTTTTTTTTAAAAAAAATAAACAAATTCAACATCAAATTAAAAATAAAATTAAAAGAATTTTGAGAACATATAGCACATTGAACTGAAACTCAAACACAAAATAGTTATTTATTATGGCACAATATTTTTTGATCAATGGAAAATGCTATTTTCTTTTCACACTTATAATCATCTTTAATTTTTTGGAAATTGTTATGTTCATTCGCTTTAAAAATAATCGTGTCGCCTTCGACTAGTGGTTATGATTTCGAACTTGTGGCCGGCGGTTTTCATTCAGCCGTGTGTTCGAGTCTTCTTGCCTCAAAAGACCAGCCGTGTAGTAGGAACTGATGCGTGTTAAATCTGTCAGGCCTAATGATCTCTCATTGGCGTGATGAGGAATTTTGGAGAGGGGCTGCCAGCTCAGGTGTTGTGCTCATCACTTGACCGAGGTTCAAAATTACTAGCTTACCTCGTGTCGATTCTAGTGCCACGTTAATAAAACTAAACCTTAAATATAATAATTCTGAAACTCTCCATTACATCTTTATATTTCACGTATTATTTGCAACAATACTTAATTCAGATACTATTACCTGCAAATAAAATATTCATACGATAAACATCTCAACTCTTTTTTTATTTATTCGGAGTGGAAAACTATCCGGAGTAAGGTAATTTTTTTCTACTTTTTAACTTTTTAGAACGTCAATAAACACGTTTCAAGATTCTTGTGAAGATAATTTTTTGAAAATTTCAATTTCGATCATAAAAAGATACAGTAAATGCAATAAACTCCTTATTTCTACGAGATACGCTTACAAATAGCAATTTGGATATACAAAGATTTTAAGCAAAAAAATCCTCTTTCAATCACATGCAAATTGTATAGCTGAACCACGGAAAAAAAGGTATTGACAGAATGAACTATTGACAAAAATTGTCCCCTGGTGGTTTGCACCATCCATCATCTTTGATACGATATTTTAGATCAATATTGAGACTTCCAGTTAGCAGGAAATCCATGCATGTGTTAGAAGTTACAGATGTAAAAGAGAACATCTAAAAGGGAGAGAGGTATAAGAATGTTAAATATACTTTAAAATTATTGCTCACAGATATAGGAAGTATTCGTATAGGTCACAGGTGTTATGGAATTTCAGAAATATAAAATGTATTCTCTCTCTCTCTTTAAAATATGAGAAGCACTTTGTGGAATTATTATTATTATCATTGTTACTATTAGCTTAGATGCTTTTGTCTTATTATTCATAAATAATGCATATATAAGTTTAGTTTTGTGGGGATATTGTTCATAATTTGAAGCTAGCAAAATATTAGGATAGTGTCAGAATATTTTTCTCTTCACATACAGCAATCGAACTTTATGAATCCTAAATACTGGTTAGAGGTTGCAGATAATTAATTTTTTTACTGAATCTTTTACTGATAATTAATTTTTTTATTTAATACTTATCTGATTATTAATTTAAAAAAGTAATAATCGGGTAATTATTAATTTCTTTTATTAAATTTCATATATAACTATTATTTTCTAATATTGGCTGTAATTTTTAAAATAATTCTTCTTATTATTGTGGCTACACATTTCATGAGTGGAAAATTGGGTCACTAGGAAATTTGAATAGGAAGTAATTTCTATGATATTGTCAAATGTCAAGTTTTGCTCACAAGTCATTTTCCAATAAAATCTACGAGTGCGAAATCCCATCCAAATAAATTGTCGCAATAACAGGTAAATAGGGCTGTTTCTGCTTCATTTCGAGCAAATTCCTCAGATACGATCCACTGCATTGGTTGTAGATTAGTTTCGGGTACATAAAATGAATCCAAGTAAAATCAATAAACATCATTATGCAAAAAATAATGATACCACTGTGATCAAGTTTTCATTTTGCTCTCAATAACTTATAAATTAAAACAAACCAATGAACCAATGTCAATACCCTTCAACAGTTCGCAATACTCTTTGGTAACGCCAACCTGCCATATCATCGTCCTCTGACTTTAAAAATAATCATTTCATCACCCCTCTTAAATATCTGAAATCATTTATTAAACTATTCGAAGAGCTAGTGTATTTAGTAGTTTCTTCTATAATTATGTTTTATAAGAGAGAGTAAATTCCCCACAAAAATATTTTTAAGTAGCTTTTCGTCAATGAACATTGAACGACAAATTAAAACTAAGGATGAATATCAAATTTTAATTTTTTTAATCAAAAAGCTACTAAAAATTCAAAACACTTAGATGGCCAACGTTACTATAATATACCAAGCAAATGTATTTATCTGCATGAACATTTACTGATGGTAAGTGGCGCCTTTGTTACTTACAAATAAATCAGGATCTGATAACAGATGGTACACAAATATATTTTCCCCCACAAAAATAAAATTTGGTTTTGCGAAATTGACATAAGAATGGTAGCATCACGATCCAAAATAAATAAAAAAAAAACGTTTTATTTAAATTTATTAATCTCGTGGATGATTCAGAACCAAAATGTTCAACAAGGTTATACAGTACATTATGCATGAAGCTGAGAAAGGCAGCTTAATAACTCTTCATAAGACATAAACTTATATTGTGCTATATATGTATGGATATCTCCCGTGAATGGTCATTATCTATATCCAATGTGTGAAATAAATAATATCTGATTTTGAAATTGTTTTCCGTATGAATCTTTGTTGGATAGTTTACTTATCACAGCATAATTATTTGTTAAATATATTATTTGTTATGTGTATTTATTTTAATTATTTGTTTTAACAAAATGTTGTTCTATTACTAAACTATAATACGCTTAAATAACATGAAAAAGTTTAATTTTTATGTCAGACAATGTTAATGGAACATTTGCATACATTTTCCATTTTCCACCTAAATATTTTAATTATTCTATTTACAACTTTTTTCGATTTCGGTTTGACTGCTCTATCTAAATTGTTGAACTGCACATCTTTTACAAATTATGTACAAGCTTTATTTGGAGAATAAAACAATGATACTAAATTTTAAGTACTTTTCACCTTAGAATGCAATATATTTTAAAAAGGAATCTAAAAAAAATTTATTTACCTTTATTCACTAATGTTAATTCGTAATTTGGACAATTTCCTTGTAAGCAAGAATTCGTTATAAGATGTGGAAATGTTTAACCTCTAAACTGCAGTAGTTCCTCAACGGAACAAAAACTGTAATACTGAATTACTATCTTTTCCAGTATTTTAGAAGGTAACAAGATTTTTAAAAAATCTAAAAAGAAAGGTTCATAAATATTTTTAAAATAAGTAATAGTAAATATTTAAAAGAGAAACATTACAAATAAAATGGAGGGAAATAGGAATTTCTATTATTTTAGATGCATCATTCTTACCTGTTTCTGATCACTTTTTTTTAAAATAAAAGCTGATATTAAACAGGTTCTTTATGTTCCTCTAACAAGGCCTTTGATATATTTAAGTTAATTTAACGCTATAAAATAACTACAAATGAAAATATTTGAGTAAAAATCAAATAAGTTTAATATTAAAGCTGCCTGGTTTTATAAGAAAATAATTTTGAGTTCAATGAATACTTAACAGAACATTATTTCCTAATTTTTTCACATGGCAAAGAAAGCAAAATATCTTTAGTAACACATCAATGTCAGTACTTTTATATATTAGCATAGCCACAATATAATTAAGTAAATATAAGCAATAAATAATTTGAAATCATTTTTTCTTCTGGAGAAAGCCTTCTGTCTCATCTCCAATTTTTCCAGAAGGAAACCCAGTTCAAATTAGAGAAGAAAATATACCTGTAGGATTCGAGAAAAGCTACCTGCTTATTTTAGATGAACATATTCTTTTCAATTCCTCCCTAGATGAAAACATTGCTTTCTGTCTCATGTAAAATAATTCTAGACTTGATAATTATAATTATAGATCTGATTTTACGAAATGATTTAGGTATAATGTTATGATCTCAAATGCTTATAAGGTTTTTATTGAAGGTAGGGGAGTGAAGTGCCAACTCTACATATAAATTTCTTCATTTGATACAGATCAAAATTAGTAAATTCACCATCTACCCTTTTCGCATTGTTTTAGTGTCATGTAAATTCAAAATTTACACTTGAATACAAAATCCATCATTTCAAATATATTTTCTGATTTAGAAGTAATTTTTAAATTTCTACTATTAACTCACACTCTCCCTATATATATCTCGTTCAAATTTTCACTCGTTAATTAAATATTCTTTATTCAAAAACTCAAGTTCAAATACATTTTTTTAAACTTGCAGTTGATAAATTTGATGTTAATACAGTTTTTTATAAATATTAATTTATTAATTAAATTAAAATTGGTGAAAATTCAGTTCAGCCCAACCACTAGGCGTGATTTCAAAAATTGCCAAACTTCGCAATTTTTGGGGACTGAACTTTAAGTCCACGAAGCGGACCAGGTTAGCCACATTTGGCAAAATACTACAAAAAATTTCTTGTCGCCAAGGGTGGTTGGGCTAAAGTGCATTCCAACCATTTAATTTACCGGTTGAATTAAGAAACAAGCCAATGCTTCTACTATGTCATTTGTCTTGCAATGGCTAAGTTGGTAGAGCATCGGCGT
Source organism: Nephila pilipes (assembly GCA_019974015.1). Taxonomy (NCBI): domain Eukaryota; kingdom Metazoa; phylum Arthropoda; class Arachnida; order Araneae; family Nephilidae; genus Nephila; species Nephila pilipes. The sequence goes on from BMAW01040843.1 coordinate 52,354, forward strand.
AGAATCTTCATACCATGGGATAAAAATCTCGTCCAAGCATAAATTTTTTTATTTGATTTTCAAATAATTAATTTTGGTTTCATATGGGAGAAAAAAAATTCTTTTATATAAGATATTTAGCAGGATATAAATTTAGTGTTAGTGAAAACCGTTAGTGACGAAGCGTGTAGATCACTGGAAAAAAATTTCTTTTGCAAATTAATATTGTGATTCTGTCATATGTATATGCATATTTATATTAATTGTAATTATTTAATAAAAAGTAACTAAAATATTAAATTTCTTTGTGGACCTAAGTAGGAATCTACTTAATTTTTTTTTTGTATTACTTGTTATTGTTAGTAATGCATTGAATAAAATCAAACCAAAAGGGTGCTGAATTTCGATATGCTGTTATTCTTTCTCTATGTCAGATTTGACCTCAATGGATAATATTTAAGGGTTGCTTCAGTAAAATTTAATAAACTTAACTTTCAAGCGACGAAAGATATTTCTTTAACTTGGAGGTTATATGACTTCTTAGTGATTGTGAGAAGTGGAAACTCAGCTTCGTTATTTTTCTGCCCTTTTTTTATATACAGTTATATAAGTTATTTAGAGGATATCTTTACTGCTTTTGAATTTTACGAAATTTTATTTTTAAATAATATATCTACCATAGTGTGTTTAACACAATTCAAGATATTTAGTGTTTAATTTTGATGAATCTTGATGTATAAAAATATTTAAATTGGTATAAAGTAATCGAATCCAGTTGTGGCATGTGTGATATTTGATTCAGTCTTTTTCTGACTGTAAAAGACTTTTGTAATCCAATTTTAAATTGGAATAAAAAGATACAAAATAAATCGTATCAACATTTACCGCATATGAAAATACTAATCAAGAGTTTTTTCTACGAAGAAGGCTAATATCTTTAAACATTTTGTAAACATATATACCCTAAATAACCAGAGAATTTATTTGTTTTTATTTTTCAAAATTTAATTTTTGTTATAATAAATTAGGAAGAAATTTTTCAAATATCATAAAGTTTTTTCTAATTTTCAAAATAAAGTAGAATGAAAATATGCAGAATTACTGTGGCAAGAGCTGAGGATTTTTGATTAGAAAATATTTTTGTACAATAACAATAATGTGAGTTTTCTAACCTGCTAAGATTTTTATTGTTTATAACGGCTTAAAACTAAGGCAAAGTCTTATAATTAAAGACATGTAAAAATCAAAGAAATGAAGCTTATTTACTTCAGCAATGGAAAGATTTTAAATAATGAATAAAATATGGAACAATTGTGCTCTTAAAGGAAATATTTAATTTAAAATTTAACTAGCAGAGTCCAATGAAAACTCGGTTTTGTTTATGTAAATTGCTTTCAGGCCCGAAGCTTATGTCATTATATATTCAACGAAAAGTTTCTTCGAAACGTGCTACAGATGGAAGGCTAAAAACTGAAAAAAAAAAAAAAAAGTTCTTATTTTACAAGATGATATTACGTGAAACCTTGCGTGTCTTCCAATCGTTAGCAATCCAAGGATTTTCGCAATGGAAATGTTTCACTCCATTTTTGAATAATTTAAATAATTTGGCAATATAACTACTCTACAAGTTGAAACGGATGGTTTGTTTATTCCAGCATTTACCAGCGAAAAGAAATGATCTTCTGAGATTAAATGTACTAGAAATTGTGGGTTTTAATATAGTACTTAGAGATACATTATGTTAAGGGAACTCTGTATCGTAAAAAAATAGCAAAATATTCTGAAAATTTAATTTCTTCATTTTAATTGTATGACTTACTGACGTTGGGCTATTCGCATTTTTCTCTTCACTAACCTTGGGGACTTTAATTAAGATTGATTGCTGGAAATAACAATTTCTTCCCAACCAAATTGAAACGTGACGTTTCAGATTAGAGGCAGGTAGAAATAAATTGAATTTTTTTAGAAAGGAAAGTATATAAGCAAGGAGAAATTGTGAGGATAGAAGTCGAGTGTCACTAGCGTTGGGTATATGTCTTATAGGTGGTAGACGAGATTAAGAGTTGCTACGGGAGATAGTGAACGTAGTAAAGTCAAGAAATCAAGCCAATTTCAATTGGGAAGACTTGGGTCAGACACTCTTAATTCGGTATTAGTTGAACGGGTGAATCTATCTAGGGTGTTATCTTCTAGAGCAAATATTCCTTTGACATCTTATTACAAAGTTGATAAATAAATAGTTGTGTGTGATTGCTGTATATTTGCGTAGGTTATTGACTTTTAGAGTTAGTTGTATTTGACTGAGTTATGGCACAAGAGTCGAATAGGAATACTAATTCGCCACAACTTTGCTAAATATGTGTACAATTTTTCACAGCTTTATTTATATTATTTAGCAAATTATGTAAATTTTCCTTAAAAGTGTGTGAAATCATTTCATTTACATTCAAACTAAAAACTGCTTTGTCTCCCGTTTTTATTTTTCTTGACAGTCTTGCATTTAAAATGCTAAGTTGTCCCTTAGTAATCAATATAATATTTGGAAGGTTTTCCTTGTTTATTGCATATGTTTGATAATCCTATGCGTATAGCTATGATTTAGATGTATATTTACAAAATTCTATCAAAATCTCCAAAATCAGATATTTTGTTTTTTAATGCTTTTTGTAGAGTTTCAGAAACCAAATTTTTTTAAACTATATTTAATACTCGAATTAAACTATAATTAATATAATTTTTAAACTTAAATTAATAATCAATGCATAGAATAAGAAGAAATACTACTAAAAATTGAGCAAAAAATTAGCTTACAAATATTAAATTTTTAGAAATAGCAAGAATTTTCATCTAATGAAATATTTTGATTGGATTGGTTTTATTAACGTAGCTATAAAGCAACATGGGAGCTAATGGTGACAGACCTCTTAATTTTGAACCTCGGTAATGTGACGAAGACGACACATGAGCCGGCACTTCGTTCTTTTAACTTCCACATCATAACGACGGGAATAGTTTGGTCTTCCACAGATTTAGCGTTTATCAGCCCCTGCTACAAAAGTGCCATCAAGGTTCAAACCTATGCCTCGTCAAAAACCGCCGGCCGTGGGTTCATGCCTATGACCAATAGGCTACTGTGGTCATATGAACTACTTTGAAAAATAATAATGATAATAATATAACTGTAAACACCTGCTTCTTAGATAAATATTTTTTTCTTAATTGTATATTTTATATATGCTCAAATATGGTAAATAAAAAAAAGTTTCTTATAAATATATATTTAAAATTATTGTTCGGAAGGTTTTGTATCTCCATAAATATTACTCCGTCATTAATAAAATTTTAAAAATGGTATAACCCTAGGTAAACAACCCAGAAAATATGTTATTAATCATGAGTTAAATGGTATCAGAAGTCGCATACAAAATGTCATTAAAAAGCGGTTAATTCTTTGATTATTATATAATTTTACATGACGCGAGCTTCCGTAAATAGCTCTTGGGTATCTTTTTTCCCTTTTCTTTTCATTATCTTAAGACTCCGCTTGGGGAGATGGGTTATCCCTTTTCTGTTTGTCCCTTTGAATCTTATACATTCCTCAAACTGTCTAGAATTACGATTTCAGGGACTGTAATGTACCTGAGTGATTCAAAGCACCTGTGTTTGAAAATAGATGGCGTTACTAAGGCAAGTTGATGCTACGAATACGTGCTGCCATCTGTTAAATGGTGCTAAAGCGAATTGTACATTGATTCGTTCATGAGTTTTAATTGTTGCTACATAGATTTTTTGTTGTCAATTTGTATTGAATTGTCCCAGTCAATGAAACTCGATTGTATCATTACAACAAAAAACAATGTAATATCATAAAATTGGTGGTTTCTGCTCCAAAAAAGAATATTGATTGACTAATTGGTTATTTCTAACCGTCTCACTTAGATGCAACGCGAGGCTATTGGGGGAGGATATCGCAATTTTGAGTGTCGAGCAAGTGATAAGTTCAAAACTTGAGCAGATACCTCCCTCTCCAACCGTCTACACCATCAAATGGGAAGATTTGTTCCCTCCGCAGTTTTAATGTGCCTGAATTCCATTACACGGTGAGCCTTTAGCAATATTTAAATAAATATCATGACTCGAGATAAACGAGGCCTTTCGGGAGTATGAAGTATTACTAGGCTACCGTGGCCCCCCAAAGGTGAAGAAGGTGGTCCGTAACCACCAAAGGAAGATAGGCCTAGAAAGTTGTGGCTTCGTTTTCTTGGGATATGAAGGAAATCATATTTACGGATATCTTAGAAAAGGGAAAAATGATCAATAAGCTTATACTGCAATATGTTATCCGGTTCCCATTCCTAATATCCAATTTCTAACTCCCAACACGTGAACTATGTAATCTATCTTCTGAACTCAAGTACTGAGAATGCAAATTTAGTACAAACAGTCTTGTTCAAAAATGTTGAATTCTTCCAGAAGCTTAAGTAATGTTTTATCAGTTGCTACAAATACCTTTATAACGTCCTATCATCACGTCATTCGAAAGAAAGTACAAGCGCTTTCGTTTAATATCATGGAGTAGGACCCAATCATAGAAAACATTTTATGTAGAAAACATGTAGGAATATTAAAATAAGCTCGTGTATAATTATATACATTATAGCGATCATGATAGAGCAGACAATTTCGATTTAGATAAAACGAACAGGTGATAGCCTAAACCTCATATTGAGAAATAAAACATAAAAAGTAAAACATTAGCTCTTGAATAAAAGTAGACAAATGATTATTGAGAAACACATGTTTAGAAAATAATACTAATCATTTTTTTAATTTGCTATATGAATGCTCTATATTAATTTATTTACATAAATACTTAAAAATATATGTATTGATAACTTATATATTTGTGGAAGTATTCTTTAAAAGGTCTGACTTCAATACTTCAAAAACTATTGTTACCGTTAAAACGGAAGAAAAGAGAGAAAATTAAGTTCTTTGATAGAAAATTTCCAACTTTTAAATATATATGCATGCACGCTCATACACAAACACACACACACAAACACACACAAACATATATATATAATGATAAATTCATTGATTTATCTTTTATATATATATATATATATATACAATCTATAACAAAAAATGATGCACCAAGAAAGAGTCTGATGGAAATAAGAACTGGCGGATAGGAAAATTATGTACAGAATAGAAAAAATTTAAATATCAAAAAATGGAATGATTTATTTATGAGGTACATAGTTATAAAGTAATTAGCTCAGTAAGGTGTTGACCCTTCTCTAGCCTCGATGCAAGCAGCCACACGACATGGTATACAGTGATAAAGCTCCCTGATGGGAACCTGTGGTATTTCTTACCAAATGTGCTCCAATTGTCGGGCTAAGTTATCAACATTACCTGCTAGAGACAGTGGTCTTCCCATCAAATCCCAGACATGCTCAATTGGACAGAGATCTGGCTGATCAAGGAAGTGTTTGACAAGCTGTAACGCAGTACATAGCAAGACATGCAGTATATGATCTGGCATTATCTTGCTGAAAAATAAGGCCAAAGTACTGAAAAAAGAACTGTAGCAAAGCAAGTCTCAGAATGTCGTCTATGTACTGTTGTGCTGTAAGTGTGCCTCTAACGGCGACCAAAAGGGTCCGGCCATCAAGGGAAATAGCACTTCAGACCGTAACTCTTGGTTGAGGGCCTTTGGGGCGTACAATAGTGAAAACAGGATCGGCACGCTGCCCTGGTAGTCTCCAGTCACGTCTTCGATGATCGTCACAACATATTTCGAAGAGGGAGTCGTCGCTAAAAACTATACGTCGTTAGTGAGCATCATTCCAACCTGATAGAACCAAGGATCGCTGTAATCTGGCTCGACAGTGTGCAGGCGTGAGTGTAGGTAGCGGTCGGTAGGAGAGTAGATTATGCTCAATCAGCCGTCTGTGAATGGTCATGCTGGACACTCGTGGGCGGGTCACTAGTCTGATGGTTGATAACGATGAATCAAGTGCTGTGACAGCTGATTTGACAATCACTCTGTTCTCCCAATGTGTTGTGGCTCTTGGTCGACCGCTACCATCATGATGCTAAAATCTGCTATAGTCACCCATTCTAGCCAGGATCTTCTAATCGCCGCAACGCTTCGACCCATATGACAAGCGAGTCTCCGATTGGTCCAACCTACCTCTATCAATCCAATGATACGAGCTCTTTCAAACTCTCTCAGTTGCTCGCAATGAGCTTGAATCCTGCGGTGAGGCATTTTTCAGTCTTTGAAAGGCATCTTAAATCGCAATACAAAAGAAAATTTGACCATCAAATTGAGAATCGATTCTTATATTCACCTACAGTGTGCGCAGTTCCGATGTGCTGTAGTTCCTGCTATTTATTCATTGGACACCAAATTTTAATCATTTGAATCCAAATGTCTTTGCATACGAAATTTCATTACAATAGGACTCCTCTTCCTGAGGAGTCATTTTTTTTTTGTTATAGTATATATAAATGAATTTTACATCATTTATTTTCAGTTCGCAATATATGTTGCAAATAATTGCCAAAGATTACAAATTAAAGTATATCTATCATAATTATTTTTGGAAACATTCTACCTGAGGGAAGTAATATCTTTACATTTGAGTTAAATAAATTATTTATTATTTAAATGACGTTTGAAAAAAAACATTTGAAATTTAGGCATTAATGTAAATCCTTTCACAAAAATAAAAGGTTTTTTTTTTAATGCAATAATAAAGATTTTGTTTCAATATTTCGATGAAATGTTAAAAATTTGCTAATGCCAATAACTATTGATACAAAATTTTTAAAAACATTAATTTAAATGTGTGCGATGAGAATTAAGAAGGAAATACTCTTATACGAAACATTATACACATAAAGAAAACATTTAATAATCTTTATTTTAATAGACGTTCTAAATCAGTAAACATGTACAAAATCATCACGAAATATGTTAATTGATGTTAGATATTAAAGAGCAAAAGACACCAAGAAGATTAAATAAGTTGAAATGTAGTAAGTTGAAAGAAGTATTTTTGGTTGGGAACACAAGCCACTACGCAAGAATAAGTTGAACAATTTGAGATACCGAAAAATCCTTAAAATCTTTAAAAAGTGATTAACATTATTTGTACTGAAATACATATCAACAACTTAAAGCATTTGCTTGTATCAACATAATCACAGATAACCGTAGGCTGTAGTAATACAGATAGATAAAGAGAGAGAAGAAATCACAAACCACTCACTGGTTATATATATATATGTATCAAAAATAAGAAACTATTTATTAAGTCCTACATATTTTGTTTCGTTTTCAGAACTGTTAAATTGTAAAACACAACTAAAATAAGAATACAAATACTGCTCTATTATTTCTTTTGATAAAATTCTCCAGTAAAACCCAAAGTTACAAAATATTTGCAGTTTAAGAAGAGAGCAATGTGTACCTTTCCAGTTTCCGGAATAAAGACTTTTCACAAAACCGCTATCGAGCCCGGAAGTAACATTCCTACGCAAGAAAACAAAAACAATCCCTACTTTTGCTTATATTTCAAAGACTGTTCGAAATCGGAAGTACCTAAAAGGGTAGTACATACAAAACTCTCGAAGTAAAGTTAACACTGTCTTTATTTGCTAGAAGGATAAAAAAAAGAGTATGAAAAGATTTTGAACTGAATAAACTATGTTCTAAGATTTCTCCCTGGAGTACCAAATCATCCATCTTTAGATACCAAGACTTGGTTCAATATTGACGGTTCCGGTTAGCGAAAATTGCATGAATTGTTAAAAGTTATAGACGTCTAATATCACAGAGAAGGACCCTTTGTATGGATTACAATAATTCACACTTATTTACAAGTAAGAATTTTTTTTTTTTACAAGTCCGACAGGGGCGTTTTTCATGTTTTAATTCTTGATTAAATCAAATTGAAACTTGACGTATGGAACATAATTGATGATATCACTATTTTTTAAGAATTATTTCTTACGATCTTTTATCTTACGATATCATCTCACAAATATCAGAGTATAATGAACAAATTTGCACTAATTTAAATTTCTTAACTTTCTGAACTCTTCTTATTCTCTGAACAAAAAAAGTGATATATCTTAACTTAGTAATTTTTAGAGTCTCGGGTGGTGAGCAGCGCCCTCTATTCTCTGTACTTTTTATGCCCTTACTTATGATACTTTTAGCTATAAAAATAACCGAACAATAAAATTATATTTTGTTTTCATTTTGTAGAGAGAATGCTGTATGTTTGAACACATGATTCATTTGGAAAATAAATCTTGTTTTATATTAACATATATTTACAAATATAAGTCGATTCGTATGTAAGATGAAACGTGGAAAAATTAAATACTGTAGAAAGGAGGATAATGTGTATGGCGAGTACATAATTTTTGGCACCGAAAGCATTGAAAATGATGTTAACATATATGCAAGCAATACAATGAGGAGAAAGAATTTTATGGGTTATATATTCGAATCCTTGAATAATTCATATTTTCCCGGATCCTAGAAGCATTCATATATATATATATATATATATTTCTTTTCCTTAAATTGAGCGTATAAAACACTGAAAATGTAATATGGAAGATTAAAACAATGTTCTTCTTCTATTGATATTTTTACGAGCGCTTTATTTACTGAAATATATTAGTTCTTTCTGGTGTATGTTTTAGTACGTTTCTGGTGGACAAGCGCAAATATTGAGAATATTATATCTTTTCTTTACAAGATAGCTCATTAAATCAGTATTATAAACACGTTCGAAAATAAAGCAATATATTTTCATAAAAATATTGATGATTCCATTTAATAAAATTTTCCTCATATACTCAAGCTAAGTCGACTCATGATTTAAAAACGCGCTATTTTTGGCGATATATCGCTTGTTTGTGGCTAATGGAAAAGTAACCACGTGTCTTACGAACAAGCGAATCCACATAAAATCCGTTTGCCGTAATTTAGATAAGAAAAAATATCCAAAACTCCCCGGCTTATAGATGAGAATGCACGGCATATAAAAGGCATGATCCATATTCCGACATCTGAATTATAATGCAGAATAAATTTTTCTTCAAGATATAAATTAAAGATATTATGTTTCATCAGTTTGAGGACATTTTGTAATAAAATTATACTTCTGTTTTAATTATATGTGATGAAATTGTTTTAATCATCAAATTTTCTCCCAGTTTGATACTGTGTTGCCAGTTCAGGTTTGCTCTTTTTCGTAAGGTAAGAATACCTTAAGTGTTATAACTTTATTTCATAAAAGGTAATACAATTGACAAAGAATAACATACTTATAAGTAGAAACATGCCTTAAACTTAAGAGTAGCATACATCATGTTAGTACGTGCTTATGCAATAACAGAATATTTTTAAGTAAAAAGAAAATTTGTATCTTCATACAAAATATTTGTATAAATGTTTTCTTCTCGTGTCATAAAAATTAAATACAAATTTCCTCAGAGATGGTTGAATATAAAGTACAATTTAAGTTTCATTCCATCTTTAGGAACAAAAAAAAGATTTTTTACATGAAAGCAAAATACACAAGTTCTTGAAAGACTCACGTTTATAAACTGCAATGGAATTTAAAAAAAAATATTTAACCACATCTCTAGATCTTCCTAATATAATTAAATCTTTTTATGATCTGAAAATTATCTGATAATTCTAAAACCCAGAAATACATGTTATACAAAATTTGTCCAATAAGTAACAGGACTGAAGTTATAAAGAACCTTCATGAAGATATATGTCCAGCGAAGATTTCCAACGCTTCTTCAACATATGATACATTTGCTGGAACATTTGCTTGAAGTTGTTACTTGTAAGGTTGTCCAGGGAACTCGTCGAAGATTTCGAGGTCAATCGGTATTAGTTCTCGTGTCTCTTCTCAGACCGATATCAATAAACAATTACCGACATGAAGACTTTAAGTGAACATCTATATATGCCTTCAGCCTTAGAATAGATTGGGAAGCAATTTTCTTGCAATTAATACCAATTGCAAAGGAACATTAAATTGCAAGATAAATTATCCTGCATGTTTGGTTACTGCAGCATACGCAAATGATTAACCAAGCAATATGAAAAAAAATATGAATAATAAAATTGGAAATAATGTAATTTATATCTGTCAAACTTTGAAAATGTGCGTTAAAATTGTATGTATATATAAGGAAGGCTAGAATGTTATGTTTTCTACATTTCTACATTAAATTCAAAAAGATCAATATTCAACAACTTTTATTTTTAATCAGTGATATAATCACCCTCATTATAAAAAATTCGAAATAAAAACCAACGTTTTTAAGAACAGCGTTTTTATATGATGGCAAAGAATATTAAAGACAATTATTGAAATAATAGTTAAAACTAGTCGCAAATATCTAAATATTGCATTGTTAGGCAAGTAAGAACGGTTCCCAAAATTTCAGAGCTCTACCTTGATGCGAAGTTGGTTAAATTAATGATGGAAAATTTGATGACACACTGATACACACACAGATAGACACACACCAAGTGAAATACATAAAAATGTTAAAACTAATTAAAATTAATTGATTCATCCAGTAAATTAAATGGTTGGAAGGCAGTGTTACCCAACCTCCCTTCGCGACAGGAATTATTTGGCGGTATTTTGCCAAATGTGGCTACCCTGGTCCGTTTTACGGACTTAATGTTCAGCCAAAAAAAATCACCAAGTTTGGTAACAATTTTTAAAATCGTGCCAAGTGGTTGGGCTAAACTGCATTAATAAAGAAAATATAAGTTAAAATTTGTCGCAAATGTCTAAATATTGCATTGTTAGGCGAGTACGAATGATTCCCAAAATTTCAAAGCTCTAGCTTGATGGGAAGTTGGTTAAATTAACGATCGAAAATTTGATGACATACACACACACACTCACTCACACACACCAAGTGAAATTCAGAAAAACGTTTTAAAAATGTTTACCATCTGGTTTGCATTTTTTTAATGCTGGATCGATTAAAATCAATTGGTTTGGGAGTAAAATATTTGGAGATGGTACTCTGGACATTAACCGAATTTTCGAGTTTTTTGCCTCTTAGAAAATGTTGTAGCAATAGTAATAAATAGAAATTCTGTGGCGCAATATCGGGCAAGTGTGGTGGGTGAGGCAAAACCTCTCATCCTAATTCGTTAATTTTTTTCTTTCCAGGGTTCTTCTTGTGCTGTGCAGTGTTGTTTTCTCGTGTTGCAGAATAATAAATTTTCTGATGATGATCGCTGTACACTTTTCAATTAAAGATTGATTTACTGGATTCAATTATTCATTGTCAAGGTCTGCATTCAATACAATTGTCAATGTCTGCATTTACAGTTTGTCCTGTTTTCAGCATTCCAAAATGTACTATTCTGCGAATACTCCACCAAACACAAGAAAAAAGCCTTTTGAGTGTCCAAAATATCTTCTTCAAATATTTTGCTCAAAATCGAATTCAATTTTATAGATGCGTAATTGAAAATGAGCTGCCTAGATGACAAAAAGGAGCAAATAATACATCAAGGATTAAAAATAAAAAATGTATATGTTTGATTTTAATGTAGAAAAACGACATTACATTCCCGTCCCCTTAATATATATATATATATATATATATGTATATATATATATATTCCATAATTTTCTTTTTAAATTTATTTTCTGGAAATCTTTTCAGCATTAAAAATAAATTCTCCAGCAAAAAAAAAAAAAAAAAAAAATTTTTATAAATAGTTTATATTACTATCATTGTATTTGAAAATCAATAATACATATTTCTTTCAACTCATGATAATTTTCTTGATGGGATTATAATAACTTCTAAGTATAATCTCCTTACTAGTAACGTTCATTTGCTGTTGCCAAATGCGATTTTCAATAATCCAATTTTCAAGGGTAAAAGTTGAGCGTTGATGCTTAAGATTACGATTATAGCTAATCGATTTTCTAAAGCAGCATATTGGAATTTAACCGAAGGTTCAGAACAAATTTTGATTTTAGCAAATCTATGCACTTTCAGATCACAATCGATTCTTTTTGTGTTTCCTGTACAATGTAACGATCAAGATTCTTTCCATTTATCTGGATATAAATATCGTTTAAATGACGTCTTAAGCGATTATTCGATTTGAAGAGAAAGTATTTCCTCTTCTTTGATTGGTTAAATTTCGAACTGAGAAAGGAATTTAAAGGCTTGAGGGGTTTGAATCAAACCCAGAGAAGGAGTAGAAGTATTCCTTTATGCAATTAATACAAAATAATCACTAATTTTAAGTCTTTTTATAAAGAAATTTTAATGTTCCTTGAAAACTATTACTTTGTATTGTGTAAGTGTTAAAAATATTACTATATTTGATGATTTTTCACAGAATGTTAAATTTGAAAAAAATCATTTTAACGTAGTATTTTATTGCATTTATCATACATGTTAAAAAGTTTTCGACAGTAATTAAATGGATACGTAAGAAAGAAGCTTGTAGCTATGTTACCATTCTTGCGATTTTGCCAATAGTTTTTTTTATTTCGAATACATGGTTTCAGAAGAAAATAAACATTTTCCTAAATAACATTTAGAAGAGATTACTACAGTTACTAGTTTTTTAAGTTATACAACCATTTGTTTGATGAACTCAATCAAGTATGTTACACTATGGAAAATATATTAATATTTGCCTTAAACATGAATTATAATAATAACAGTACTTTTTAATTTAATTAATTTATGACGTCTGAGATGGAGAAATACATCAAAAGTAAGCATTGACCTGTAATTAAACAGTACATTAAGTAACACAACATATGTAGTTTTTATTGTGATTGTGGTTTTTTATTAACCTCACACTGAGAAACAAACACAGAGTATTGGCGACAGATTATTTTTGAGCCTCGTTCATGTGACAAGGAAGACACATGGCACTTCCCTTTCTAAACATCCAAGTCACCCCAAAGGGAGGACTTGAGAGCTCCAACATATTTAACGTAGCTTTCTTTGGAAAAAAGGATTTACAACCTTAAAGTTAATTTGCAACATTAATAAATTATCTGATTTTTCCCAAATCCAATTTCGTTCAATTTCAAAGATCTGCATCAACTATTATGTGTCCTAAATGTACCAGTGTAGACAATTCGTGAATATATTATGTAAAAACAATAATCTTTGAAACAGATATTATTATGTTAATGGGAAAAGTCTCTATATAAAGTATATCATAGAAACAACTTTTAAACTAACATTTATGACAAATGTTTAAAATTTCCACCATTAAGTTGGAATAAAAGTTGAACTCGTTTTGTACATTCCAGGCGTAGCTATCAGTACGCATGCGCAAATGAAGCGATAGACAGCTGCTTAGAGTGAAGCCTTCTTCTACAAATACAGTGCATCTCACTTTTGTCAACAAATCCGTATAGCCAATGTCTTTGTTCTCATTACTGTTATTATTTTTTTTCGTCGAAAAAATGACAAGTGAACAGCGAATTGTTGTGAAATTTCTCGTGAAACGTAAAAAGAAAAAAATACTGAACTTATAATTTATTGAAAGAGGTGTACGGCAATGAGCGTTTATCTCACGCGCTTCTTTTTGGGTCGTTCAAGCGTTTTTAAGATGACCGAGAAGTCGTTCAAAATAATTCATAACGTAGTCGCCCTGTCACGCAAAAAACTAATGATTATATCAAAACAATCGGTATTCTGGTTCTTTCTACCCGTCGATTAAGTATTCGAGCGATTGCTGAGACTATGGGAATTGATAAAGGATCCGTACGGCAAATCTTACTACCCTTACAATGCAGCAGCTCATTCTACATTGTCTGTCAAGAGGGTTCTAGTCAAGTACATCATCCCAGAGTTAGACCATCCACCTTATTTACCAGATCTTCAGCTATGCGACTTCTATCTGTTTACTAAGAGGAAATCTGCATTAAAAGGAATAAGATTAGAGTCCATTAAAGGTGTGAAAGAGAAAGTGGTATGCGACCTGAAGGAGCTATCACAAGAAAGTTTCCAACACTGTTTTGAGAATTGGAAGAGTCGCAAAGAAAGTTATCGCGATAGAGGAAGGGTGTATTTTGAAGGTGATAATAAGTAAATATGTATGACATCAAAATAAAATGTCTTACATAGTAAGCTTCATTACTTAATAGCCACGTCTTACATTTTAAGATGCTCGGAATGACTTCTAATATCCTTTGAACTTAGACAATTTTTAGATTATCCATAGTTTAGGGATTAATTTCGCAAACTTCGTTCTCTAAATATCTCTAAATGAAAAAAAATGAGGGAATGCCTGAAAGTGAGACGTTAATAAGCAATCAATCAAAAATTTAAAATTTCAGATAATGAATGGGGAAGAAGTAAAATGAACAGAACAAAATAAAAGCATTTTAATTATCAATAATAATAAAAGTAAGCATATTTTTTTAACTAATTGACTATAAATTTGTCTTAGTATTGACAGAAACGTAGAGAGTAAATATTGTATATAAATGTAATAAATTAAAATAGTTCATATATAAGAGAAGATTCCAAACTTTAAAATATTCAAGACTATGCATGTATACAAGAACTCCTAATGCCCTTTTCTTATTTGTCTATGTTATAATTATATTTAAGCCATTTTCTGAAATGCTTGCATGAAATATAATATATGTTTTATCTTCTATAAATAATCACTTCTATGGTGCTATTTCTGATGGGAAATGTTTCAAAATTAATAAATAACGTAAAATAAATATGTGTAGTATTGTACACATACATTAGTTTCATACGTTAGTATTAACGTTTATAATTTAGTATTAAAATATACGTTTTATCTTATATAATACGTTATAAAATATACGTTTTATAAATAGTTACTTCTGTGATACTATTTCTAGTGGGAAAAATTTCAAAATCTAATAAATAACGTTAAATGAATATGTTTAGCAATTAATCACGAGAAAATAATAAGACAAGCTTTCTTAACATAAATTAAACTAATTTTTTTAAATTTATGTGTCTATAAGAGACATATAATCGATTTATGACTATATTTTCAATAAATAAATTAGTTTAAATGGAAATACAAGTATGGTAAATTTTGATTGATCTGCTGCATTCGAATGTTTATGTGTCATATTCGAAAGTTATATTTGAATAGTTCTACGGGAAATACCTCTTTTCTCCTTATAATGCATCTTATAATGTTAAAATTTGTAACACATATTGTTTGATATTTTTATATAAGGTTATATAAAAATATCAAACGAGGCTGATTAAAATTCCAGCGGGATCGTATCAGGTGATCTGCATGGACAGGTAATTAGGTCAACTCGCCAAATGCATCTCCCATTACAATGGTCATTCAAAGAACTGCTAACGATGGTACCCCAATGAGATACTCCTCAGTACCCAACGTCTTGTTGCAATAAGACGTGCAGCTGAAACTCTTCGAGTTATGGAAATAGGGATTTTTCCAACATGTCTAAATAAATGACAGATATGAGTGCCTCTTCAGTTAAAAGGAAAGGCCCAATGTCGCGGTCGTACATTAGTCCACACCATAAAGTAACCTTTGAGAGTTATTTGTAATTCTAGGTATTCTTGGGAATTTTCAGATCCCTACATGCACACATTGTGGAGATTTGCTATGCCAGAAATATGAAAGCAAGTTTCGTTGGA
This sequence comes from Nephila pilipes, assembly GCA_019974015.1. Taxonomy (NCBI): domain Eukaryota; kingdom Metazoa; phylum Arthropoda; class Arachnida; order Araneae; family Nephilidae; genus Nephila; species Nephila pilipes. The sequence continues at coordinate 68,065 of BMAW01040843.1, forward strand.
GAACATTATGCGATTAAAGAATTCAGCGTCATCTTCTCCTCCTGAGCATATATGTTGCTAAGGCCATTGTTCTAGGCCAATTGTCCAGCTCTAAGCATTGAACAATTTAAACATTGTTATCAATTTGAACTTTATTGAACAATCAGAACATAATTTTTCGGGAGAAAATTCTGTTTTGTGGTGGAAAATTTCAAGATGCCGTTTCTGGATGGAGGATCTTTTTGGTACACTCTTCTGTAATCTCTCTGTGTTCGCGTTATGGATTTCGTTTCGATGAACCAGTATTAAGTATGTGGTTCCTCTTGTTGTCCATTCATTTTTATTCGAAAAAAGCAGCACATATATAAATTGTACAAACACTTCAAAATTAAGCATAACATTGCATTGTAATTAATGCCAAAGACAAAAGAGAGAAAAATACAATTGATAAACAGATGGTAGTTACAAAAAGAAAGATATTTAAACTGGAAAATAAAATTTACTGCATACCACGGGCAGATGATATTTTCAAATGTTAAAATATTCAAACCGTAAAAAGAAAATATATGGGTTATTCCACCAAAAAATGTCGAAATTTGCTTACATCATCATTATTTTATGAATCATTAAACATCAAAATGTATTCGAAATTTTATAAATGCCCTGCATTTTTATAATGTAGATAGTATGGAATTGGTGAGCAATAATGTTATTAAAATGTCATGTCAGAATTTTTTTCCCTTGAGTTCCACTTCTGATTTCTGAAGCAAACAAAATTAGATAGCAATTAACAGAAACGATCCAAACTATTATATATATATATGTATTGGTACCATTAAACTATTTTAAACCCGCTTATTCGGTCCTCAGCCCGATATTGCTTTTTGACTTGCTGGGTTCATATTTTCATTTATGTTTCTTTCATTTTTACATTTCTTTCTGGATTTTTGTCTTTTTAAATATTTGAAATTATTCTTTCATAAATTTTCAGTATATATATATATAATTTTAAGAATAGAATTTTAATATATTGATATTTATAATTTGAAAGTATATTTTTAAAATGTTAATATTTTTATTTTATAATTACAATTTTAAGGTATCAATACTTTAATCAAGATTCATGTATGTTCTTTTAACATAATTATAATGAGAAAAATCAGAAATACTTATTTTCAAATTCAAATTTTGAAAGAGTCTCACGTTACGGCCAATTTTCAAATCAGTATTTATACTTTTAATTTTTTTTAATTGTAAAGCATTTATAACGGAACATATTCATGAATTTCATATACAATTGCAATCGCACTATTCTAAACGGAGAATTGTTTTAAGTATATTAATCTATTCGCTACAATTAGCATTCAAGCTGGAAACTTTAACTATAATGAATTTTAAGAAATTGATCTGAAATTTGTTGTTGACGGGAAGTTACGAAGTAATAGGAAAAAGAAAGTTTTTAACTATTTAATATTTTATCTTTTTCTTAAAATTTATTTCTGCTTAAGTTGAGTTTTAGCAAATGCTTACGTGCTGTTACGTCGAGTGTTACGCGAGTGTGCGAGTGTTACGTCCTTAGAATTTTAAGAATCATCAGAATTCAAAACCACTAGATCTTGAATGTTCAAGTCATTTAAATATTTTCAACAATAATTAGTATGCCCATTTGATGGTATGTTCTGAATATTTCTGATGTTGTGTTCTAAATGTATAAAATGATCTTCGAATTATCATAGTTGTTTCCATGAAATGTATGCTTGTGGTGAAAGCTATTGAATAAAATTTGTTGATGCGGTACTGTAAGTTAAGCCTCGTGATTTAATTTTATCGTATAGTGTTTTAATTTTAATATATTTGCTTGTATTATAATTCAATATTAAAAACGGTTCTGTTGGTGAAAAACATTAATTTAGTTTTCGATTAATAAAGTTGCTGGTAAATTTTCGACTCCTTCTATAATTTATTTTTCTAGTTTTAACATCTATAATCTAAATATACCAGACATCCAAACATTTCCAAACATTTCTGGGCATAGTCTGTTTCAATTTATGTATAAGACTTGTAAACTGTTCCCTCGCGCTCTTCATTTAACTAATCTTTTCGTCTGTTTCATAACGTTATTTGAATTGAAAACATCGCTATGTAAGAGAACAGAGACTTATGCAAGTTAACATTATTGTATGACAATTGTAGGTAATAGGAAATCACGTACAGAGATGGGACATATTAGACTGATAGGAGGAGATATATGTTTAGTGAGATTGATGAGCACACGAATTGGTAAGGAGAAGTGTTAAGTGTTGTAATATATTGGATGCTATACTCCTATCCAGTTTAAAATTATTTATTCCTGATTCAGATCTAGTTTCACTATTTGCAACATAAGTAAAACTTCCAGTTATAATCTTTCCTTGACGACGCACTTAAGTAAGCACTATACATTCACAATATTAATTGATTTTCTTAAAATTCTAAAAATTAAAAAAAAAATGTTTTACTAATTTCATTTTAACATACGTTAACGTTTTTCTCTTTCTGTTCTCTTTTTTCTACTAAGCTCTTGAAAAGTTTGAAGAATCAAACATAATGTTAACTAGCGTGAAGTAAACTTACTTTGAAGCCCAAGGCACCACAGTGCATTTACTATGAAGGAAAAAAAATTCTTTAAATTATTGAGGCATTTTACCTTTACAAGAGAAGCATTAAAAAAAAACTAAAGGTTACCAATACGAATAACAAAAAAAAATAAATAAATAAAAACAGACGATTCCGTCATAATAATCTATTATTAGACTAAATATTTAAATAAGTAAGTGAAAACTATAAGTTATTAATGTAGAATATAATGTTCTGTTTGGATAATAATATAAAAGCAATCGATAAAATATAAAATTAAATCATCATAGTAATGTACATATATTTTAAGCAAATTAAATAGAATTATTATAATTATAATGTCAATCTTTTGAGCCTAACAACCAGTATCGTTTACGTTATACACAAGCATTTTTTAATACTATTTTTCTCAAAACAATATGTTAACCTTCATCAGAAAAAACAAAAATTTAGCACATTTTGATATACCTGGCTAGAGTTTGGAGATTTTTATTGCTTCTCGATAGCTTGCAAACACTTACAATGAACTAGAAATGTTACAGAATGTATTATTTTATCTTTTAAGATAACAAATCAATTTTTTAGGCTTCTTTTTGGTATTTCGTAAGAAATTAATTCGTGTACCATTTGTAAAATTAAGTACTCCAAATTTCATAAAAAAATGTTTTAGCGTGTATGGTTTATTTTCTTTAAAAAAAGAAGTAAAAAAAAGTTATTCTTGTAATGAATGTTTAATTAATTTTCTTATGTAATAGGGAAATTCATATAAAATTATCATGTATCAGTTTTCTGATTTAATTATTTATGCTTTTGATAGTAATCACATAAATGTGGTAGTGTGAGTCAGTCTGAAAGGATTTTAAATTTATATAATTAATTATACTTTAAAAAATTCACATGGAAAATTAAATGAACTTCATAAGTTCATTAAATTAATAATTTTATTTAGTTTTAATTATTAATGAATAAAACTAAAAATTGAAAACGGATGTCCCTTTTAAAATTATTTCGGGTTATATTTTCGTCTAAGAATGAAGGATGTAAAGTTAGTTAGAGGGTAAAAAGAATATATAATAAATTTTAATTAAAAATTTTATTTCATGAAAATATTACAGACGGTACACTTTTTGAGAAAATGATTATTAAATAATTTCATCTCTTTCTCAGTTTAATTAAAAATTATTAAATTATATTTTCAATGTTTTATACAAGCTGTTTTTTTCCGGAGCAAAAATTCTATTTACCATTGATATTACGCATTTTTTAAAATTAAATTGTTTAAAAAATGTGGATGAAAATGATATTTCATAAAATATGATTTGAAGAAATGTTTTAAAACGGAATGCGATGCGTTTTTTAAAGTATACATTTATATTTGTAGAAAATGATGTTTAAATTGAGCCACTATACTTGTTTAGTTATACAATAAAAAAAATTCTTTCTAAAAATAAAATGAATTATAAATTTTAAATGAAAATTTAATTTTTAATTATTCACTTTGTGTAAAAATATAATTCTCAATGAGTGTAACGTAAAATAAATATATAAACCTAATAAACCATCATTTAAATCCTAATTAACAAATTACGCAAATATTTATTAGGAAACTAGATAATTTTTAAATAAAATGCAAAATAATTACCAACAATTTGTAAAACAATTCATCCGAATGGAAGAGTGATTAATTATTAGAATCTTGTAAGAGCAAAAAAATAATTGTTAGTACATAGTTGTAGAAATTTAACTGCTATTTTCTAACGAAAACTGGTAAAATAGTATATCATTTTAAGAAATTTAAATATTCATATGTTAATGCGGAAAGTTTGATAAATAACAATATTTTGAAATTCTGATTTTTTGACAATAACTTAGTTTATAAGATGTTCCCACTTTATTTATAATTTTTACGATTAACTTGTATTCAAAAAAATGTTTTAAGGCTACACGGTACTCTCTTTCAAAAAATTTTTTTGGAGACAGTAATATTAAAAGTAACTTATGTATTGTTTTCATACTATATTATTAAACTGATTCTGAAAATAAAAAGTCAATTTAACTAGTCCTTATTTTAAAATTTAAAAAAATTTAAAAATTTTGAAGTTTTTTTAAACCCTTATAAAATACACAATTTTTGAAATTTTTTAATTATTTTGAGTGATTTATATTTCATACATTATTGCAAACAAAAGTTAGTATGGATTTAAAAATCTGTTCCCTTGTTGATTTTTAATAATTATTTTTCTAGCTAAACCTGGAAAAAACAGGAAAATTTTTAAAATATTAACTTTAACATTTTTTAAAAAAATAACTAGGGATCCCAGACCTAAATCCATACTAACTTTTATAGAACACATATATCTCAGTATGTATAAAAAATTTCAAGACTCTATCTTGAACAGAAAAAAAGCCTTAGGGATTAGAAAACACTTACATCTTCAAAAATAAAAGTCTGAGAAAAATGCATTTAAAGTTTTTAAAGGCATAAAACAAAAACTAATAATGCTTGCAAAGATCTAAATTTTTAATATATTATTTAACTACTTATATAATATATGAAAACACTACTTTAATTAAATATTATGGCAAATATTTTTATTTATTCAAAATATGTTATTGCAAAATATCGATATAGCATTTGTTACGACGACAGATTATTCAGCTTAAAGTTAACATAATAATTTCACAAAAGTTTTAAAACACAATACACTTATAAAAAATAATAATGATATAAATAAAAGTTTAAAAAAAGTTAAAAACTACCAGGTTTGTACATAGCACCTAACTTTTTCTGAATTTTAAATCGACGCAATTTAGCAAATTTTATTTTTTTCTGCGCAACTTTAAAATTTGCAGATTTCCTTTTCTTTCTGAAATAGGTTCTCCTACAATGAATAAAGTACACTAAATGTTCTGATGACAAACTTGTTACAAATTCAATTAGCATCCTTAAATGTTTTTAGAGCTTTTAATGTTCCAACAATAAATTCAGGTATTGCACTCGACATGGCAATCAACACGACTCCTAGAAGCTGTATTTTCTTTGGAATATTTGTCCCATATCATCGAATGTAATGCTTCATTAGAATTATGTGTCAAACCTCTGACACATGTGCTTTATAATTCAGTTGATGCTAATCGCTGATAAATAGGCAAGATTTTGGGCAAATATTCTTCGTTGATTGTTATTTTTACCCAATCTTTGTGAATACCTGATTTTTTTCCACGTGCTAATGATAACTGGTAAAAACACCAAGAGTCAAAGAGCAAGATTGTGTCCCGGAAACTAATACTCTCAGATCTTTCCCATAATTTCAAAGCTGCATTTACTTCCATTGCACTAGATGATCCGACATGTGTTGTACTACAAACATTTTGTTGTCCTTTGTACCAAATACGAAATTCAGCACTTTCTTCTCCAAGCTCAAATTTAGTCTGTTCACATTCTCCACGTCGCTTTGACATTACTTCGTAGTCTATCACAAAGCCAGTCAGCAAGTCGATAACATATCCTATTCCGATATTTGACGTTGACGTATGTTCTCTTGTCAACCAGCTTCCATCATATGACATTCCAATACCGACTATATCTTTATCATTCCTTGAGCCCTACGCCTCAATGACATCTTTACGAATATAAAGCAACGGCTGATTTGACCCAACAAGATGTCCAATCTGAACTTTTGGTTCATAATGTCTTTTAAAAGTTTTACTAAACATTATATTTCAATTCATATGCATGCAGAATTTTTCCAACGATGAGTAGCCAAGTCACAAACTTAACATACCTTGCACTAATCTCATATTTACATCAAATGGAACATTAAAAAATTGATGCTTGCTAACATTTGATATTTGATGTAATATAGCATCAATTAATTGTTATGAACATGTTTCACTCTAGGTTTGGTCACAATTAACACATACAACATTCACTTTATATGCAAATCTATTTCTTTGACCATAGCAAAGTTTTAAAGATGCAATATGACAAATATTGCTTAAATTATCTGTAAACAAACATTCAGTATCCACTATAATGTAATTTGAAACATACTTTTATCTGCAGCACTCGTATTCAAAACATTTGTTTTCTGAAGTTTTGTAGTTATTTAGAATTGTCATTTTTAGCAGTACTCCATCTCTTAGAAATGTTGCTTCTCTTCTCAAGCTATGAAAGTTTTGTCCGTGGAATTTTCTCAACAGAAGAAACTTAACTTAAACAATTTAAAAAAGCTTTTAAATTATAAAAATTATATGCAGAATAAATATTGGTCTTGAGAAATACCTTTTCTTATCAATTTTGGCTAAGTAACTATAAGCACATCAAGAACTCAAAATATAAACAAACATAAATGATTTTAGTAGTGAAAGTTGAAGTTAATATCTACTTCTCTGCAAGTATCGATATTATTTAAAAAATATCAGTAATTAATTAAATTTAAGAATGGAAAAATGCTTTAAAATGAAACCGAAACTAACCACGCCCCCCTCAGCTGTCAAAAATAGTGACTGACAATGCTCAGAAAACTTCAAATATCTTAAAAACTAATTGGTTAATAGATCTAAAATTTGGGGCCAAGATTCCCAAATGTATGGGCTACAGGAAAATGCAAAAAAAAAATTTTCGATAAATTTGTCATTTTTAGGGTACTGTGTAGCCTTAAAAAGACAATTTAGACATTTGAGTGGGGTATCTGGCCAAAACTTTTAAACAGTTTGACGACATTACTTCATTATTTTGCTCTGCAGTCCTCTTAAAGTCTAATTAAACCATTTATAAGCTCAATAATCCAACTTAAAATACATAAGAGAGAGTCAATACAATCAACTAACACTGAATATAGAATATCTAAGATGAATCTCTCTCTTTCTCTCTTTAATCCCTCTTAGCTCAGCTAATCCTAGATCATATTCTAATAAAAAAAAGTATTAGCATACCATATCACTCGTTCCGATTTCCACACTTCTTGCTTACCATAGATGTAACTCGTTTTACTCTTTCTAGGAGTACATTCAAATCAAACAATTAATTACAATTATTCACTGCATTCTACCTATTTATCGGTCTGTTGTTAACCTCTATCTATTTCTTTTTCTTTCTATTCTACTTCTCGTATGTATCACTAAACCTAATTCAAATCCCTGCACTTCTTATCTTCATGTAATTTACCTAAGCTCGTTATATAAGTTATTGTTAAGGTGTTATAATTATATACACTTAAAATTACCTATAGATTTCAGAGATTATTCAAGAAAAAATCGCGCGTCCCCCAAAGGTACAACAGGAGTAATGATGTTAGCAAAAATGCTGACGTATTAACCTTTTCTCTACTCCCGGGACATATATGCCTCACGGAAAGATTCAAATGATCCTATGGGATAAACATGCGTTGCATTATTATGCAAATGGATTAGTAATACTGAAAATTTAGTGTAAATTCATATATGTTGTTTCAAGAAAAAAAAACATTAAAAAATTCCTCTGTTATAAATCATTGTCCCCCTTTGGGAAACAACAATGGAGACGGGACAGAAAATGGATCAAGATAAAAAATCAACGATTTTATATGGTGGCAAAGTTTATTTAAAAAAAAATTATTTGGCGGTATTTTGCCAAATGTGGCTACCCTGTTCTGCTTCGCAGACTTAACGTTCAGCCAAAAAAAAATTGCCAAATTTAGCAATTTTCGAAATCGCGCTAAGTGGTTGGGCTAAACAGCATTGTTAAAAAAATTATTGAAATATTAGTTAAAATTTGTCTCGCAAATGTCTAAATATTGCATTGTAAGACGAATAAGAGCGATTTTCAAGGTTTCGGAGATTTAGCTTGATGGAAAGATATTTAAATTAACGATGGAAAATTTGATGATACACTGATACACACACAGTCAGACAAACAGACACACACCTAGTGAAATACATAAAAACGTATTAAAAAGCTAATTCAAAAAAGGAGAACGTCAAATGCTGCAAAAATTGTGCTTAATGTGGATATTTACCTATTATTAGGAGGATAAATTGGCAGATGTATCCGCAGTGCCAAAGAGAAAAAGAAAAAAAGAACATAAAATTTATGCGTAATTTACAAAATTGTAGTTTATAAAACTTTTATGTATTATATTGTAATACTATATCTTTCAAAAATTGAGATCTAAATAAAAATAACTCAGTTTTTCTTAGCGATTTTTCTATCATTACTTAAACACCACTTGGGACATGTGTCTCATGATACATGTATCCCATTGATCCTGGGGATCCCGAGGACCAATGGGATATTGTTTTTACTCTTTCATTTTATCAATAACTGTATTGTAGTGATGCATTAAAATATACTTGATTTATTTTTTCTCGGGAAAAACAAATATTGGTAGTCAAAGGGTTAACACAATGTATTTTTAATGTAAAATTATAAGCTTGAGGTTTTCAATCTTAGGTTGCGTTTACTATAATGCAATTAATTACACTTTTATCATCGTCACTCTTACTTTATTACAATTTTACATATTCAATGATTCAGCGCAAAAGCTTATCACTCTTCAATAAATACTGAGCTATTTTCACACCAACTTCCTCCTCCTGCAAACACATATCTTTGAGCTGCAAATAAATTATTCAAATAAACAAGCGGAAATCTTCTCTTTGAAGGAGGGAACAAGTTTAGTTTCTTAATTTTTAGAATCGTGCGAGAGAAACGCTTTCATTTCTCGTTTTCTAAAGAGCAAATATTTTTTTCCTAAAGTCATTTTTCAGCAATTATTTAGGATTCCAAATGCAGGAGAAGATGAATTCTACTTCTGGCTACAGAAAGGAAATACATGAAGTGCAAAATATCTGAATTAGTACTAAATCTATAATTCTACGATTGTATGGAAAGAGAAAAAAAGAGCCTGGTAAAAAGTATTTGCATACACTGAACAAACTATTTTCACGCATCATTCCTTGAAGTTATGGAACTTTGGATACAGGAGTTAATATCAATATTGACACCTTCTCTTATAGTAAATTCCTGGAATTCTAACTTTTTTGAAAATGTCACAATTTCTTTCGATAAAATGAAAGTAATATCAGTGTGATTGTATATTTTTGTTCATATGTAACATTTGTGTTTAAATATTTTATATAACTTTCGATCAGATAAATATATTCCTTTTTCCTAGAATATTGCATACATGTATTTCCACGAAATTCTTAAGATCATTAGTATTTCTTGAATGGTTTTATTACTCAAAACGAAATTTTTAAAGAAAAGGAGTGATATGTCGACATATAAAAATAATAAGCTAAAATAGGTTTCAAAATTTTCTATGAATTTGTATTCAACATTTGAGTACAAACTATTGAAATTACGAACCAAAGAAAGATAATTTCATCAAAATCATACAATTGTCATTCAACGAAACAATTTAGCATTTTTTAGCTATCAAAATATTTCTCAAAATCAATACGATTCCCTAAAACTAATATTAATTGTTACGTTACGACGCCATAGGAAAACCTTACAGACAATTGGACGATTTCAAATGGGATCGAAAAACAGTATATATTTAATAAAATGGGATCACATTGAGGAATATGCTACTACTTAAACTATACGGACAACGACAATTAATCGTACTGGCATCATTGATAGCAGGAAAATAACTAATGGAAAATTGACCACTTTATAAGACCACGATATACAAAACCGAGGCGAAAAAGGCATTTCTGTAACATAATTCTCATTTCCTAAAACTAGGCATTTCTACAGTGCGATGGACACGAAGTTTCTAACATAAAACGGATTCTCTCTTAAGACGTCAGTCACTTTCACATATTTTACTCTTATTAATTGAGGCAAAATTACGTTGAGATTGTCGTTTAATAAGTTTGCTTTTAACCTCCTCAGAACCAAGGTCAACTTTGCACCATAAATATTAGAATAATTTGTATCTATCGGTTCTTAATACATGAAAAAGTACTGAAAAATGTTAAAAAAGTTATTTTAATTTTTATTTATGAGAAATTAAGTGACTTCTGGAGGAGACATTGGGAAAAAATTGATATCATAATTTTAATTTCAAATATTTCTTTCATCTTGATTTAATGAGTTATTCATAACAATTAGCAGAATGAGCATAATGTAAAAATTAAATCACAAAATAATCCGGATCGAACCGTTTGCAGAAGATTCCTAATTTCCAAAATTTATAATTCGTTTTTCTTGTCTCTCTTTTTATCTTATACTATTAAATAATTTCTCAATTTTAAGTTGTTTCTTACTGAAAACTCGTGATTTGTAAAAATTGTTGTCTGTGAGTACAGGAGTTATAGTTTTTTCTGACCAATAAATTCTAGTTCCTGGAAATTTTAAATTATTCATAAGTACAGCGATCACTAATAAAGTTTCATTTAATTTTCTGACAGATACAGAATATTTAATGTATTCTTTAAATATCTACATTTTGTGAATTAAGTTAGCAATTAAAGAATATCCTTCCAAGCTGAAATAAATTTCATAACTATAGTTTGAAATCGAGAGATTTAGATAGCCATTGACCCAATGTCTTCTACAGGCGACACTGCGTTCTAAATCAGAAGTGGGAAGATTTATGTAAGAAATAAATAATGTTATATATAAACAGTAAATTTAATGTGAGATGTTTAATTACTGATGCATTCTTTCCTTACGATTTTAATAATTTTGCTACAAATGTATAAAATGATATTTAATTGACCTGTAAAAATGCATTCTAATTCAAGGTTGTTCAGAAAACACCTTGTTTTAAATTAGACTGTTTATTCATTTTGGTGAGAGAGAGAGAGAGGCAACAAATATACATTAAAAAAGGGATTATACAAGAGACGTAGTTTCGATTACATCGGAATATGGAGCATTTTCCTTTACCTTCGTTTTTAAAGATTGGGATTTCTCCAAATCACGTGGTAATTTAAGTGGTATAGATGAATGGATTCTAAGGGACCTCAATGGCGTTTATGAGTTTAGGAGAGATTATTTCAAACAGATTTATGGCTGTGTGAAAGTTGATTCAACATATTGTATGAAAGTATAATCGCTTAAATTAATATAAAATTTGGAATTGTAGAAATGGATAAGGATGTACTTTTTACTAATGTGTTATAGAATATGAAAATTTAGAACGTTAAATTATTTTCATGAGAGATTATTACATGTCTATACTATCCAATGGCATATTATCTGTGAAAGCAATTATTCCATAATTATGTACTCCTTTTCAATTGTTTTCTTTACATTTACTTAAAATATTTGTAATGATTCATTTCTTTATTTAAGAATACTACAATAATCCATAAAATTTAATTAAAATTTAAAATGAATGCAAATCAATTACTAGATATATCCTAATCATTTCCTTAAATTGCCATGATAGCACAAATGTATGCTCATGGATACAAATTTTTATCAATTTCTTTCAAATATCCAATTTTAAAAAAAAAGTAATATTCTTTTAAATGGATTGTAGTTCCTGACGACACTACACAAAATAAATCAAAGATAATTTATTATATATATTTTCAGTTATCAAGACTAAAAAAAATGTATAAAGGAAGTTCGAAATAACACTTAAGAAAGAATTAATAGGTATTAGACAGAGAAATACCTTTCCATTAAAAACGAAAAATAAAATAAGTCGAATTTATCTTAGATGAATTTAAAAAGTTTAATTTATCCAAATGTATTTTTTTAAAATTAAGAAATGCATCGAAATATCCCTGATGCGAAACATTGTTTTCGAATGAGGATAAATAACC